>JAEMWC010000080.1:1257500-1330000 GCA_016490735.1 Pachyseris speciosa | reverse complement strand
GAGCCCTAAGGTTACCTGCGACTGATTGGTCAAATCAATGACGTGTAGTCATTGGCCACAAGAAGCAATACAAACATTTTTTTCCTATTACAATCGATAACTGAGTTCAGCGCGCTGCCATTGTCCGTTGTAAGTCTCAAGAAATTTTTTCATAGCTAGGAAATTAATTTTACGGAAATATTCTAGGAACAAAGCATAGCACGTGGCTAGAAATTGCACTTGCGTTTGTTGATATCAGTACGTCAGAAGGTTTGCTGAAAACATACACTGAGGCTGAATTCACATGTGTACAAATTACAACTTTGTGAAGAACTTTGTATTTAAGTACTCACCATCCACAAAAACGGGGGGAAATGGCCGCCCTATTGTGTTCTTTCACGTGTGGCGTTACTCATTTTCGCGGGCTTGGCGTGTGGCGCGTGGCTCTGGTCACGTGATATTACTCAGCACTGATTCGTCGGTATTCTCGCGGGACCATCTTAGCGCTTGTCGGGACTTGACGCGGTCCTCGTTAAAATTGAGCTTCTCCATAGGTGGTAGATTTCCGTATTACCAGCCCGTCATTGAGACGTAAATGCGTGGATGTGTAAGTCTCAGAAACCGTGAGATTGGAATGGAAGTGAAGTATTCCACGAGGACCGTTCATGTGTAGACTCCTTGCGTAGTCCTGTGACAAAGAAAAAGATGTTTATTGCGTTCGCAGAACGCAGTTCTAATCCAGACTGAATCGAGATTTTGAACAACGGGTGGGTCTTAGCCTGCGTCGCAGACGTAACAAAACCCCGGTTAGTAACGTCTGCGAAGCAGCGCCAAATTCCTTGTTCTGTACCAGAATTTGAGTACGCGTTATGATTGGCTCGTCAACAAAAGGCTTTTGTTAACGCGTACTCAAATTCTGGTACAGAACAAGGAATTTGGCGCTGCTTCGCAGACGTTACTAACCGGGGTTTTGTTACGTCTGCGACGCAGGCTAGTGGGTCTTGACATGAGCTGCCCCTGCAATCTGCAAGCAATCTGCGGGGGCATGTACTAAAACCAGGAACACTGGAACACCGGAACACCGGAACACCCCGGAACACCGGAACACCCCGGAAACCGGAAAAGCCGAAAAACCCCGGAACACCGAATTTGACGGTGTTGTTTTGTTTTCCGATTACAGACCATGTAAAAAATAAAATGTAAATGTAATTTAAAGATCGATGAGTAACCAGGGGGGCATAATTGAAAAGTTAAAAAGACGTTCTCTGGTTAAAAGTTAAAAAAAAAACACGAGCTTTCCATTGTCAGTCTGCTAACTTTAAAAAGTGAGGTGTAAAAAGCGGAGGTAAAAATATATATGCACAGAAAGGTGAGAAAATAACGAACGGATATAGATAAATACAATAATACAAAAGGAAGCAATACAAGTGTGACAATGAAATGCTAATAACATGGGTAAGATCACAATAAGATTGAGTATTGTCTTGGCAACTGCTTAGAATTATTGTCTGCCTGGTTAGTAATTGCAGTGTGCCAGGATTCCAGCGTTTTTCTAACGCGTGAATTGCCTCTGTCGATGACGCGTGCATTCTCAAAATCAGTACTATGGCCTTCGAGCCACGCATGGCTGGCAATATTGGAACCACCTTTAAAAACTCTGGTGTTTCGTATGTGTTCCTGTTTTTCTAGTGTGTAAACATCTACCCGTTTCTCCGATGTAAATCCATGTGCAGTCCGCACAGGGGATTTTATAGACAACGTTCGTTTGCCGATCTGATGGAGGTCTTGATTTGGGAGACGCAAATTCCTGTTGCAGGGTCTTAAACGGTCTGGTGGTGGCTCGGATGCCGTTGTTGTTGAGAATTCTTGGAAGTGGTTCAGTGACACCTTTGATGTATGGTAAAACTGCGAAGCCATTTTGGGAGTCTGGTGGGTCTGTCCATTTAAAGGACATTCCCACTAACTCTTCAGGGGAAGGGATGACTTCAGGGGTCGATTTCGTCTTTAAGATGTTTGATATAGTTGCTGATGGGTAGCCATTTGATTTTAACGCGTTAGAAACGTGGATTAGCTCTTTCCTTACTCCTTCAGCGGTGCTCGGGAGGTTGAGTGCCCGATTTAGAAGGGTAGAGGCGGTACTTATTTTGTGTTTTAACTCGTGATGAGATATCTTTCACCACTGAAACTGAGAACAATGGCCAAATTTTCTTTCTCTACACCTTGATAACCAGGAAGAATGGGGCAGTTACTATCGGTGTCTATCGAAAGCCCACACACACTGACAGATACCTGGACTCGAATTAAATCAAGACCCCCATCAGATCGGCAAACGAACGTTGTCTATAAAATCCCCTGTGCGGATTGCACATGGAATTACATCGGAGAAACGGGTAGATGTTTACACACTAGAAAAAAAGGAACACATACGAAACACCAAAGTTTTTAAAAGTGGTTCCAATATTGCCAGCCATGCGTGGCTCGAAGGCCATACTATTGATTTTGAGAATGCACGCGTCATCGACAGAGGCAATTCACGCGTAAGAAAAACGCTGGAATCCTGGCATACTGCAATTACTAACCAGGCAGACAATAATTCTAAGCAGTTGCCAAGACAATACTCAATCTTATTGTGATCTTATCCATGTTATTAGCATTTCATTGTCACACTAGTATTGCTTCCTTTTGTATTATTGTATTTATCTATATCCGTTCGTTATTTTCTCACCTTTCTGTGCATATATATTTTTACCTCCGCATTTTACACCTCACTTTTTAAAGTAAGCAGACTGACAATGGAAAGCTCGTGTTTTTTTTTTTTTCAACTTTTAACCAGAGAACGTCTTTTTAACTTTTCAAGTATGCCCCCTGGTTACTCATCGATCTTTAAATTACATTTACATTTTATTTTTTACATGGTCTGTAATCGGAAAACAAAACAACACCGTCAAATTCGGTGTTCCGGGGTTTTTCGGCTTTTCCGGTTTCCGGGGTGTTCCGGGGTGTTCCGGTGTTCCGGTGTTTCGGTGTTCCTGAGTGTTCCGGTGTTCCGGTGTTCCGGTGTTCCTGGTTTTAGTACATGCCATCTGCGGGGGCGAACAAGAATGACATCATCGCTAAGCCAACTCAAAAGCTTTCAAAATGGCGGCCGTCGGCGAGGAAGACGAATGTCTTAAATGAGCTGCTACAGCCCGGAAATGGCGAAAGTAAAAATGGCGGCGATACAACTACAATGAGTGGACAATTCATCAAGTAAAAGCGGAATTGAATCGACGAAATGTTTCGAAAACAAGACCTGTTTGATCGAGTTGTTGAGCACGAGGAAATTGGGGTTCTGCCAGAGACCTCTGCTAGCTGGGAAGGTTCTTTGTGGCGAGGATTGGCGATTGAAGTGGATGATCTGCCACCTTACCTCTCAATAAACAACCTCGACTGAAATTTGATATATCAGGATAAACAAATGTCTGAGAAATATTTTGTACACCTTTTTACACCACGGATCGGTCATTTTGATTTCGTCACTGAAACAAACATATGCCATGCGTAGAAACATACCATGTTCGGTCGGAACAAGGCGTGAGGAGCTGAAGGAATTTCTGGGGATTACTGTCTGGATAAAGCTCAAACAATTGCCGATTTCTACAATAATTTGTTCGTTGCTGCTACAACTATTTTCAGAAATTATGTTTTAATATTGTGTTAGTCAAAGTTGCTATTTTTGAGGCTTTCCAAGATGCTGTAAATGTGCTTTTAGTGTTCAAAGATCATCATGGACCACATGGCCGTACATATGGTGGTTTAGGGTTAACATACCAAACCTACCAATACTCGAACGCACTCTCTAATCTACGATCACAACTAGTTATATACTTATTGGCATATGGTCAGCAGTTTCCACACGGAAATGGTACCGTAGAGAGTCAGTACTTAATGGCTTTCGTCCGAATTTTCGTACTGTAGGATGTCATCCACAGACTCAACAGTTGGCCCAACTCGTACGGCGTAATAAACATTAGCGCAGGAAAGAACTGCTCATCAGTAGCTTTCACCGTACTGGTCACACTTAGCACATACTCAGGAACTCAGAAGGTAGCATAATAACCAATTCTTCCGAAAATATTGCTTAAAACATTTGACACTTGAGAAGACCGTCGATCCACAGATTCTAAAGTCAGAATTACAATTTAGTTTTATAATTACCGACGGGTACCAGCACCTCATGATTGGTACGGCTGGTTTACTTTTGTAACTCAGGACAGTTTACGACGGTTTTAAGCTCAGAACGTTGGTTTCGTTTTACCTCTTTATCTCTTCCTTGTACCATCGTAGTGATTTTGCTTCTTTTCCTTTGTTGCTGTGATTTCTCTTCCATTCTCACGAGCAGCACCTCTTATGCAACACACCACTCCGCCGTTCACTCAGTAATGTTTCATACGAGTCATAACACTTGCTTAGAACATGCCATTTAAGGATAATTAACCTTGGAAAACCCCCCGGGAAATTTACCTTAATATTGGAAGCGGCGAATATGCCTCGACAGGTTGAGTGTAATAAATAGTGTCTGAATTCGTAATTTTGCACCTTAATACTCAGTTACATTCACTCGCAGGCATGCTATCGTAATGCCTTTGTACGAGTTATCGAGGCCAAGGTTTCAGCAATATATGTTTATTAGCGTTTTTTGGCAAGTCAAAGCCGAAAGAAATTGAAACATATGTTGCTAATTTTGCGAATGACTCGATCTTTTTGTATAGTTTAGGGAAAAAAAAACAACAAACAAAGGACTGCGTGGGTGCTAGGGAAATAAAAATGCATTGTAAACAAACCCCTTTCGCCCAGGAAAGTGAAATGCTTCAATTTAATCCCGACAGTTTGCGCTTCAGTTGAAATATATCTGATGAATTATTGGTCAACTAGAGAGGAAATGCAACCAATTACTGATTTCGATTTAGGTGGGGTTTGTACCGTTAGCATGCAAATTTTGAATAATACTCTGGAATTTGGTTATTAACCCATCGGTCACGCACTTGAACATTTATGTACGTGAAGAAATTATCACAGTCGAAACCGTTGTGATATAGCTTTGAATTGCAAAATCACGTTGCACTAAATGCTGGTTAGGTGGAGATTTCATAGCGGAAGCAATTTTCTAATGATCGCGTTTAAAATTGCAATACAACTGCGGTAAATGAAGTTGCTGTGTAGGCCATAATCTCATAGCGGAAGTAATGTGCTTATACTTTAAGTTTAAAAGAATGAAAAATGCCCGATCGTTGGCGCGAGGGGTGGGAGAACTGGTAAAAAGTAATGCGTCTCAATCTGATTGAACCATAGTATTTCTGTTTATCAGCTGATAGTTGTCACGCGAATATTTGATGTTCTTGTAACCTGGAAGGAACATCAGCCCGAGAAGCGAAGCTTGGGACCTACTGGAATTTCGAAATCGAAATTTCCAATTGCGTATGCACAATCTTCAATTTCAGTTCAAGGCTTAATTTATGTGTCCTTCGTCATTCGCATTGATCACTGTCAGATACGTTTTACCGGGGAGAGCGAGGCATGTCAATTTGTTTTGTTGATTTCTTCTAAATATTCTCAGAAATTTGAAAAAAGCTCGACATTTCTAATGAACTTCAGTTCATGCCAAGCGTGACAACAGACGATTGGGAATAGTTTCAGTGTAGTAACGTACTGTTTGGCAACAAAACTTGACCAATACTTTTCACTGATGCGAGTATATAGTTAGGTCTTTGACGTGTAACCCTTCAACCGAACGGTCTTTTAGTCCACACCACCTCGAGAGACTGAAATCGAGTCTGGTTGCCCGTCTTGGGGGCCAGGGTTTAGCCATACATAATCTAGTAGAGTAACGGGCCTCGATAGCTGAGTGGTGAGGAAAAGGCTGTCAATAATTGTTTTCCACTTCCTGGTCCGAATCCCGGACTCGGCATAATGAAATTGATTTTTATACATCGAAAAGTGTAAAGTTTTGAGAGAGAAAAATGCTACGGACGGTTACTTCAGTTTCAAATTACTCGGTTCTTTTGCGTTTTATTTCGAGCTATGGTCAGTTATGTAACACAAAGAAATAAACCGCTTATTACATTGTTTCTATATTTGGCCACGTCTGGTGCTAAATGAATTAAGAGTCAAATTTGTTCAGCCAAGATAGAGGAGGGCTTATAGACCTTTTTCATAATGGCGGACGATTTTAATTATTCTTTTGTATATGTGTTAATTAGCCCTACTAACCTCACTTTAATGAAAAACTTCTATTGAATTTTGCACATGCTGACGAGGCTAGTAGGGCTCATTATCATAAAAATAAAAGAATAATTTGTCGGGCGCCATTATGAAAAGGGTCTATGACTTTATTCTTAAAAGATGTGTCCTTATTTAACTCCCAAACATTCTCGGCCAAATTGAAGCTAATACAACTGTCGAATGGAATCACTCTGAGGGCTATTTCGGCAAGGCTAAAAGCTCAAAAAAATCTTTCCGGCATTTGCAGAAATCGTTAGCCCTTGTTGCCGTTGACTTTTCTAAATGTTAAAAAATGTTGTTATTGTTGTTATTCCTGCATGAGTTGCAGTTGCAAGCATTCTCCTGCAAACAATAAGATTAAGATTCGATGAGCTGAAGCATTATTTGACCAGTGTGCTTTAACACTTTGCAATATAGAGTGCAATGAACATTTGCAACACAAAGCACTAAGGAGAGCAGAAACACTTAAGGTGTGACAAATAGCTTTCGCTTGTTAATATCATCGTCATCATCACCGGCATCAGCGGTAGCAGTGACCATCATCATCGCCATTGCCATCGCCATTCATCATCAGCTTATGCTGCCAAGGATACTATTGATGTCAAGGACGACGACGATGATGGCGGTGGTGATGATGATGATGATGGTGGTGGTGATGATGATGATGGTGGTGGTGATGGCAGTGATGATGATGATGATGATGGTGGTGATGATGATGGTGGTGGTGGTGATGGTGGTGGTGGTGATGATGATGGTGGTGGTGGTGATGGTGTGGTGGTGGTGATGATGGTGGTGATGATGATGGTGGTGGTGGTGATGATGATGATGATGCTGATGATGATGATGATGGTGATGATGGTGGTGATGGCAACGATGATGGTGATGATGATGATGGTGATGATGATGATGGTGATGATGATGTTGGTGATGATGATAATGGTGGTGATGGTGATAATGGTGGTGATGGCAACGAATATGGTGATGATGATGGTGATGATGATGATGGTGGTGGTGGTGATGATGATACTGATGATGCTGATGATAATGGTGGTGGTGATGGTGATGATGGTGGTGATGGCAACGATGATGGTGATGATGATGGTGATGATGATGATGATGATGATAATGGTGGGGATGATGATAATGTTGGTGGTGGTGGTGGCAATGATGGTGATGATGATGGTGATGTCTACTACTATCAGAAAATACACTATACAAGGCGAGTGCTTATGTTGCCTGTTAATCATGCACTTTAATACTCATTTGATGGTTAAACAGCCCTGACCACTGGGATGTCTTGGTCTGGCAGAAAAGGAATACGGTAATAAGAACTGTTAATAGTAGAGAAAGGGCAAGATACAGTTAACTAATTAGATGCCCTTCGTCGCCAAAGACAACGATAGACTGATATAATCGCGAGAAATAAAGGGGATTAACAGAAAAGCTAGTAATTAAGGTAGCATTCATGGATATAGCGACGTACCTGAGGTTCCCGTCCAATAAATGGTGGGATGACAGCTGTACCCCTGAAATACATACAAGAGATTTAGGATTTTCTTTTGACACTTTGAAGAGAACGCCCTTCATTTTCCCCCGCCTTCTCAGTCCTTAGTGGGTGTATGTGTCACAGCGGTTTCAACATACCAAAGGACAGCTTGTATTTGTTGCAAAACTGTAGTTGAAATGATGCGGTTTAATGAATGTATATCTGCTGTGAAGCTGTGGGCTTAATGGAAGTGTATTTCTGGTAAAGCTCCAGTCATAGTCTGCAAAAGTTAAGTGTGTTTCTTGCTAATTTAGAATTCTGAGAGTTTGCATTGACGATAAATATGCGAACTGCAAGTGAATGATTAGGGTTTTCTCGTCTGTGTATTAACTCAGCAGCTGCCTGAATTGGCTAAAAAAATATATTGCACAACCTGTTGCTAAGACAGTTGGTGAAACCTTATCTTACCCAACAGGCCAGTGAGGACCCCCTCGCTCAGTACATTGTACGACTCTGTGTCCTCTTGCCGTCCATCCAAGCAATGGAAACAGCTAGTAAATAAATATATGGTTCTTTCATTCCTGGGTTACATTTCGTTTTGAAGTGCGTCCTTCTCGCAGCACTACGTTTGAGCTTGAAATAATACATACTCTTTCAAAACAAGCCGGAAAAATCAAGCAATACCAGTTTAATGGCTGTCTTTCTACGAGTCCGTTGAAAGCAAGTTTATTATTTTGGCACGTTTGGCACAACTATGTCGTTCCTTATCGGAAATCCGTCATTTCTTTTTTTCCATTGAGTATTTCTTTCATTTACTGTATTAAACATGACCATTGTCTTTTGTAATTTGTTCCATATATCGGAGCGGGATCGAGCCTTGGAAAAGGCTACCAGCGATGCTTCAGTATCGTTCTTGTCATTGTCTTTCTTTTCTTTTCTTTTTGAAATAATACATTTCATATTTCATGCTGTTCCCGTAATTCGTATGATGTACCCTATATTGTCAGGAAGTCCCCGGCTTCTAAATAGGCTTTCTTGTCATTACCACCTTAAACATTTGTAGTCTATCGTCTTAAGTTTAAGTTATTATAAATTTCTTGTGTTTCGTATTTTTAAATTTCCGGTGTTTTGTATTTTTATGTGGTTAATGGCAACTAAAAATGAAAAATGAAAAAAAGGGTTTTGTTGAGTTTTTATAAAGGCTGAAATTTCACAGGTGTAAATTCCTGCCAAATTTTCTGGAAGCTTAACATGTACCAACCTGGGGTGGAGGTTGAGGTGGAGGAGGCGGAGGTGGAGGTGGGCTGATAGCTATGCCCCTGAAATACAAACAAGATATGTAGGATTTTCCTTTGATTCTTTGAAGAGAAAATCCTTCAGTTTTTCCCTCGCCTTGTCTGTCGCTGCTGGCTCGATGTGTGAAAGTTTCATGTGACATGCACCAAAAGGTAGCTTAATCCGACTCCATGGAAATTTTATGCAGTGTTATAACTTGGAAATGATAAAGATAGAAATTTAACGGAATTGTATTACTTGCAAACCTGCAGTTGCAGTGAAGCAATTTAATGAGGATGTATCAGTTTTAAAGAGGTGGACCGGCTTTGCTAAAGTATTATTTCTAGTAAAAGCTGCAGTTACAGTCTGCAAGATTTAAGTGTCAAGATTTAAGTGTTTTTCTTGCTGTGGTAAACCAAAGTCCTGGTAAGATTTTCTGAACGTTTATTTCTACATTTTTTTTCACAAGTACGATCTGCATATGAGGGATTAAAATTTTCGCGGCCTTGTATTTAAAAACGAACTCAGCAGCTGCCTGAAAAGGCTAAAAAATATACTACACAACCTGTTGCTAAGACAGTTGGTGAAACCTTATCTTACCCTACAGGCCAGTGAGGACCCCCTCGCTCAGTACATCGTACGACCCTGTGTCCTCTTACCGTCCATCCCTGTAATAGAAACAACTAACAAATAAAACAAGTGTTGGTATGAGATGTATCAGACAAGCCCACTAAAAAAATAACGACCGTAAAAAACGTGATATGTTGCAATTGCTCTTAGAAATCGAAAGCACACGGTTCTTTTATTTCATTTTGAAATGAGTGCGTCTCACAGCACTGCGTTTCAGCTTGAATTAATATGTACTCAAGCAATACCAGTTAATGGCCGTCTTTCTATTAGTCCGTTTCAAAGCAAGTTTATTATTGTGGGACGTTTGGCACACCTATGTGGAAATTCATCATTTGGTTTGTTCCGTTTAGTATTTCTTTCATTCAATGGCATTTCTGAAACTATGAAGGAGCAGACTCAACGCATAATCATTGCGCGTCTTCTCTTAATTTGTTCCATATATGGGACCGCGATCGTGCCTTCGAAAAAGCTACCAGTGTTGCTTCGTTCTTGTCATGGTGATGATGGTGATGGTGATGATGTTGATGATGATGATGTTGTTGATGATGATGATGATGTTGTTGATGATGATGATGATGATGGTGATGATGATGGTGATGATGATGATAATGGTGGTGGTGGTGGTGGTGGTGGTGGTGGCGATGATGGTGGTGATGATGATGATGATGATGTCTACTACTATCAGAAAATACACTATACAAGGCGAGTGCTTATGGTGCCTGTTAATCATGCACTTTAATACTCATTTGATGGTTTAACAGCCCTGACCACTGGGATGTCTTAGTCTGGCAGAAAAGGAATACGGTAATAAGAACTGTTAATAGTAGAGAAAGGGCAAGATACAGTTAACTAATTAGATGCCCTCCGTCGCTAAAGACAACGATAGACTGATATAATCGCGAGAAATAAAGGGGATTAACAGAAAAGCTAGTAATTAAGGTAGCATTCATGGATATAGCGACGTACCTGAGGTTCCCGTCCAATAAATGGTGGGATGACAGCTGTACTCCTGAAATACATACAAGAGATTTAGGATTTTCTTTTGACACTTTGAAGAGAACGCCCTTCATTTTCCCCCGCCATCTCAGTACTTAGTGGGTGTATGTGTCTCAGGGGTTTCAACATACCAGAAGACAGCTTGTATTTGTTGCAAAACTGTAGTTTAATGAAACTATATCTGCAGTGAAGCTGTGGGCTTAATGAAAGTGTATTTCTGGTAAAGCTCCAGTTATAGTCTGCAAAAGTTAAGTGTATTTCTTGCTAATTTAGAATTCTGAGAGTTTGCATTGACGATAAATATGCGAACTGCAAGTGAATGATTAGGGTTTTCTCGTCTGTGTATTAACTCAGCAGCTGCCTGAATTGGCTAAAAAAATATACTGCACAACCTGTTGCTAAGACAGTTGGTGAAACCTTATCTTACCCTACAGGCCAGTGAGGACCCCCTCGCTCAGTACATTGTACGAATCTGTGTCCTCTTGCCGTCCATCCCAGCAATGGAAGCAGCTAACAAATAAATATATGGTTCTTTCATTCCTGGGTTACATTTCGTTTCGAAGTGCGTCCATCTCGCAGCACTGCGTTTGAGCTTGAAATAATACATACTGTTTCAAAACAAGCCGGAAAAATCAAGCAATACCAGTTTAATGGCTGTCTTTCTACGAGTCCATTGAAAGCATATTTATTATTTTGGCACGTTTGGCACAACTATGTCGTTCTTTATTGGAAATCCGTCATTTCTTTTTTTCCATTAAGTATTTCTTTCATTCACTGTATTAAACATGACCATTGTCTTTCGGAATTTGTTCCATATATGGGAGCGGGATCGAGCCTTGGAAAAGGCTACCAGCGATGCTTCAGTATCGTTCTTGTCATTGTCTTTTCTTTTCTTTTTAAATTAATACATTTCATATTTCATGCTGTTCCCGTAATTCGTATGATGTACCCTATATTGTCAAGAAGCCCCCGGCTTCTATATAGGCTTTCTTGTCATTACCACCTTAAACATTTGTAGTCTATCGTCTTAAGTTTAAGTTATTATAAATTTCTTGTGTTTCGTATTTTTAAATTTCTAGTGTTTTGTATTTTTATGTGGTTAATGGCAAATAAAAATGGAAAATGAAAAAAAGGGTTCTGTTGAGTTTTTATAAAGGCTGAAATTTCACAGGTGTAAATTCCTGCCAAATGTTCTTGCAGCTTAACATGTACCAACCTGGTGTGGATCTTGAGGTGGAGTTGGAGGAGGCGGAGGTGGAGGTGGGCTGATGGCTATGCCCCTGAAATACAAACAAGATATGTAGGATTTTCCTTTGATACTTTGAAGACAAAATCCTTCAGTTTTTCCTCGCCTTGTGTGGTGGCTCGATGTGTGAAAGTTTCATGTGACATGCACCAAAAGATAGCTTAATCCGACTCCTTGGGAATTTTATGCAGTGTTATAACTTGGAAATGATAAAGATAGAAATTTAATGGAATTGTATTACTTGCAAACCTGCAGTTGCAGTGAAGCAATTTAATGAAGATGTATCAGTTTTAAAGAGGTCGACCGGCTTTGCCAAAGTATTATTACTAGTAAAAGCTGCAGTTACAGTCTTTTTCTTGCCGTGGTAAACCAAAGTCCTGGTAAGATTTTCTGAACGTTTATTTCTACGTTTTTTTTCTCAAGTACGAACTGCAGATGAGGGATTAAAATTTTCGCGGCCTTGTATTTAAAAAACGAACTCAGCAGCTGCCTGAAAAGGCTAAAAAATATACTGCACAACCTGTTGCTAAGACAGTTAATGAAACCTTATTTTACCCTACAGGCCATTGAGGATCCCCTCGCTCAGTACATCGTACGACTCTGTGTCCTCTTGCCGTCCATCCCAGCAATGGAAACAGCTAACAAATAAAGCAAGTGTTAGTATGAGATGTATCAGACAAGCCCACTAAAGAATAACGACCGTAAAAAACGTGATATGTCGCAATTGCTGTTAGAAATCGAAAGCACACGGTTCTTTTATTTCATTTTGAAATGAGTGCGTCTCACAGCACTGCGTTTCAGCTTGAATTAATATGTACTCAAGCAATACCAGTTAATGGCCGTCTTTCTATTAGTCCGTTTCAAAGCAAGTTTATTATTGTGGGACGTTTGGCACACCTATGTGGAAATTCATCATTTGGTTTGTTCCGTTTAGTATTTCTTTCATTCAATGGCATTTCTGAAACTATGAAGGAGCAGACTCAACGCATAATCATTGCGCGTCTTCTCTTAATTTGTTTCATATATGGGACCGCGATCGTTCCTTCGAAAAAGCTACCAATGTTGCTTCGTTCTTGTTATTAGGCTCTTACTGAGTGTGCGTGAAGGCTGAAATTTCTACAGGCGTAAAGTCCAAGTCAGCTACATACGGTATGTACCTACCTGAGGCTGAGTTGGAGGTGTGTTCGTGGCCATATCCCTGAAATACAAACGAGATATACGATTTTTCTTTTTCACACGTTCACTTCACACTTCACACTTCACCCTTCTTTTCTACCTTGTTTGTGTTAATAGTTGGTACATGTCTGACAGTTTCATGAAACATACAAAAAAGCATCACTGAAACCGAGTCTAATTGAGTTTAATGCAGTTTTTCAAGTGAGGCTAAATTTCTGTTGCAGGAATTAAATGGATTTGTATGATTTGGAGCGTAGGAATTTAGTGCGATCATATTGTAAAATTGTAGTTCCAGTTGAATGGTATTCCAAATCTGTAGTCGCAGGATAGGAATTTTAGAAGTTTTGTTTTTGTAATTCTTAAGTTGCTATATACGAGATTCAGTTCATTTCTCGTATGACAAGACGTCTTGGGAAAGATTTAGTTAAGGCTTGTATGTATTTGCAGTGGTCAGGGTTTACATGGGCTTGTATTGATTGAAACCAATTCTGCGGCTGTACGAAAAGAAACGAAAGCATATCGCAAAACCTGTGACTGAGATAAATGATAGAGCCTTATCTTACATGGTGCGCTGTTGCACTCGTTGGCCGCTTGCTGTCCACCCCGGCAGTGGAAAAACCTAACGGTGAAAACAGTGTTAGTACAAGTAGTGCTGAAAGAAAGGGGACAAATTGGACAGGCAACGCTAGCCAACAATTTCCAGAGTATAACAAACCAGACTAAGAAATAGTCCTGCTCTTAAAATGAACAAAACAATCAATCGCGGAAGCCAGAACAAATAGTTGAGTTCATGCCAAACATTCGAATTTTGGCAGTCGAAACTGATACGTTACCTGACATTGTTCCTGGACGTCATTTGCTTCGTTGAAGATAGGTGGTTCGTCTTCGGGGGCTCTATAAATTTACAAAGACGTGAAAGTGATTAACAATTTAGAATCTGCTGTCAGTGTAACTGGCTACAGCAGAACCCGACATCTTGCTAAGTTAACTTTCACCTGACCTACTTTTCTTCTTCGGAGACTCTATAATTTTACAAAGTCGTGAAAATGATGAATGAGTATTTAATAAATTATTCTATTCTGTTATATTCTTTCCGGGTAAATGGCTACAACAGAACCCGACATCTCTCGCCAAGTGACCTTTCAGCTGGCCTACGTTTTACAACCTTTTTGGTCTACTGCCAACTCGGTTCTCTTGAAAGCCCCACATTTTCCTGAACGAGGTGCTTTTCTCGATGCCTGTTTATTTTTCCTTGAAAAATGGAAATAAGCAGTGGCGGTGCCACCTGTATAATATCAGGAACATTGGTATGCAGTTGTTATGAATGACATTACACATTCTTCAGTGGCCGCTGGGTCTTTGTGAAATACTTATTAGAGGTTTATTTTACTTTGCGCCTAGAATTTTAAAGTACGTTTGATGTAAAGGCAGACAATGTGAAAGTCGTGTACATTTTGGAGGAAATTTCCAAACGGCACCATAATATATACTGTAGTCGCTTAAGTTGTTGCCGAAAAAGTGTCGCAAATGAATAATGAACAATTCTTACTGGATGTTTTGTTGGGCTTCATCTGCTGTTCCGTCTTCATCCCCTCCTTCCCCTCCCTGCAATTCAGAATTTTATAAATTTACATTCATTTTTACAAGCTTATTCAGCTTCAAGAGACTCGAGATGCGTCTTTTTTAAGTGTTCAAATACGAAAGCCGTATCAAGAAATGGCCCATTGCAGTGGGGAAAATTCGTCTTAACACGTCCAACCAATACCCCCTTTGTTGTTTCTTGCGCTGAGGGAATTGTGCCGAGACTCGGCGAAGATGAATTCGAATTGTCGGCGTGTCAAATAAGCGGCACTAGGGGAGAGGGGTTTGGAAAATTGCACCGTGGTTAAGGTGCTGTTTACACAGGGTTACCCAGGGGAGAAAATGCGCAAAAGTGTGCTTTGTCTCTCAAGATGTTCTGTGCATCGGCGAACCAGCTGATTACTGGTAAAAATTTAGGAACGCGATAAGGATGATTTTTTAATGTTAAAAACCTTCACGAACTCGGTGCAAAGACGAGAGTAAAACAAAACCAAACAAAACTGAATCTTTTTTGAGCATCAAACGCCACGAAACAAGGACAATAATTCTCTTTGCAGTGGCTTTGCACTTGCGTTTGAAAATTTGACACATTTGTTACCGGCCTCTATCTTATGATCCACAGGCTTCCAGGTAAAGTGCAGTTTTGGCTCATGTGGCCGCAATTAATAGGGAGTTTAAGCATAGATTACTTACAGCAAAGCCAACGAAAATGTCATTTAAATCACAGGGATTGTGGCTAATTCATAATCATTCTGGGGCGTTCATCTTCTAGAAAGTGAGCAAACCATCTAGGAACTAAATTGGTATGAACGACGTTAAAGAATCGAAAGAATGTGACATTAACGCCGTTTCCTCCACACAAAACATAAATTTGATCATTTCACGTTGTTGTGTGATGAACGATAAATAGATAAATATACTTAATATATTCTTTAAACTTACCCACTCTTGGCTTTCCTTCTGAGCCATCACGACTAGAACACGGAAAGAAAAATCACGCTTCTCAATCTAAACAAGCAAAACAACCAATTAAACAAACAAATTTGCATAATCCACATAAAAGTCACGCTTCTCACGTTTTAAACTCTATAACTATTAATAGCCCCAAGTAAACATGAAAATTAAAACAGGGAGTTGATCCAACTACGCGTTGGAACAGGACCACTTGCGTGTTAGCAGGGGCACCCAACGAGCCAAATCAACCAAACGCTGTAGAAAGCAATTTTTAAGTACCTTGTGATGAAATGAGATGTTTTCATTAGCTGGAAGAAGTTTAGTGCTCGGATTCCCAACCTGAAAGTTTAATTGCCCGAAAATGTTAGGGAACAAAATCTTCCTTTGAGAAAATGCAAGCTGAAATGAACTTTCCACAAGCTTTCTAGGGAATTATTTTCTTTCCGATAATGCAAGCTGACGTTTTTGACTACCAAAAACAGCATTTACGACCTTTCCGTAAATCTCAAGGGCTATGATTTCCCAATTGCGAATCTTTTAGGCCACGTTTTAGTTACGAAAATCCGAGTGCACTGTTTAATCGACGCCGAAAGTCCATGGCGAATTACCCTCCACCGAACAGATATCTACCGAAACTTGTCGTTGGGAGTCCCTGTGTTAGTGAGTAAATCTGATGCCAGTTACAGTCTCCAGCAGCCGTGACTAGTTGCTAAATCTTGTGTGACATTCTAAATCTTGTGTGACATTCACTCAATTGAATTGTCTGTAGTCTTGTGTCAAATGACAGGACGTTGTCATTACTGTTCCAGTTCGGTGGCTATGAAAGTAAAAGAATTTTTTTTGTAACATGTGCTAAACCATTGTAAGAAACAATAAGCAAACGGCTTTGACGGTTGTTTGTATCCATAGACACGACTATGTGTTACATGTCACGTCCGCAAAGTCACTCAGTATTTCAGTTATTTCATGGAAGGTCAGGTTTCTTTTGTGTGGGTCATACGTAAATTAATATGTCGGATCCTTGTCGACAGTCGGGTCTTGACTGAAGTGTTTGCAGAAATATTATCTCAACTAAAAGGTCTTCATTTCAAGCTGCTTCTTAAATTAGTGATAATCAGCTTAGTGACAGAAACGATGTCCTGTGGCTTTATAAACGCGGCTGGAAATTTTGTATGTACTTTTAACATTGAATACATCTTAGCCTGTTCTTTCTGGGCGCTGGTCCGGCATAAAACACATGAGAGTATCTGAAAAAACGAGTGGATATTAATTTGAGTAATCCTTTAATTGAAGGGGGCGTAAATATGTTATTCTTTTGACTCAATGTGAACAGTTGTTCATAGAGGGTTAATTGTGAGATTGTTGGCTTACAAAATTGTCGCAAGTGTCATATAGTTGCTAAGAAAGGTGGTTACCAAATTCTCGCGGAATAGCGCAAGTCACGCCAACATTCGAGGTAAATTTTGAACACGTACTATGCTTAAAACAGTTCATTTCGAGAAAAAGTAAATTTTAAAGAAGCATCTGGCCTGGGAAAGTCGTTATAGCAAGTAAATCGTGTTATGGCGACTCCATAAATACAACCACGCCATTCTTATAGTTGATCTAAAAATTTACAACTAGTCAAGCGTTAAAAGATGCCAAGAATAAATATTGTGGATGCTCTGTCATAGTTTTCTCTCACCTATTAAAGCTCCGATTTCTTGTTCCTCTACTACTCTGCCATTTCTTGCTATGTAGTGGTTATATTTATGTTGAAATCCAGCTTCGTTCGAAGGGACACGAGGAACACATTGGCGTGTAGCGTAGCCTTGTGGGTAGGCAAGGCCCGAATATCATTAAGGAAAGTAGGGTCGAAAGCATTTAAATGTTAAGATTTCACGCGGAACTACCTCCGCAGGCATGGCGTAGTGGTGAGAGCACTCGCCCTTCATCAGTGTGGTCCCGGGTTCGATTCCTGGCGCAGGATTTTTTTTTCGGCTACTCTGAATTCCCCCTCAACTCAAACACCGTCATTTCCGAATTCTAATTCCATCTGGACGATATCTCCAGTTAGAAGTTTGTGCTAAATTCTGTTGCCGCCCGAGTCTGAAAATGAGCTCCGTTTTTCTTCGTCGTCGTCGTCGTCGTCGTCGAGTTTCATCCACAAAGCTCACTTCCGGCGTTTCTGCGCAAGCGTTAACTAATAATGGTCATTTCGGAATAAGTAGACATTTTAAATTATTTAGCTTTGCTGAATGTTTGTGGCCTAACGGTCTTCTTCACCGCCTGTGATACAAATGTTGCGGGTTCGACTTTCGCCAACTACACTTTTTTTTTCATCCTCTTTTTTAATTTGTTTTTTTACAAGTGTTATAATTATTGTAAGTCATAAATGGTTGAGATGTAAAGCAATTTTCAAGGGATATATGTTGATAGGGATCTATGAATACACACTGCAAAGAAGCAGACACGAACCGATGAATGATGCCTGTTGTCACGTATCGGAAAACGTCGATTCACCTTGTGTCTTTGAAGTCTGAACAACCAATATGTTAAGAGAAGTGTCCATACGAATGTTTGCAAGTGCAACAGCAAGAAGAAAGCTTTTAACATGATCAAACTTAACTCCAGATGGACTGCCGTGTTTCCCCGTGTCCGCTTCATTGAGATGTACATTTTGTTGAATAACTTAAGTACGGGATATCATACACCCCTGAGACTTTGACTTGTAGTTTATTTACTATTTTTCTACAATATCTCAATTTCTGGACATTAGGTTTTGAATGATAAGCGATTAGTTTTAACTAGCGTGACTTGAAACTGACCGCAGAAAAGTTCCTTTCTTATGTTTCAAATGACCCTGGATTGACGTATTTGTAAACAGTTTCACTGTGCTGATTATTTTTCTCCTCACATGTTACCGAGACACCATTAATGTTTATGCGAAAAAATCCTACATCGTTCGATGAACGTTTCCTTTCTCAAACAATTATCCATCGAAGCAAAAACAAGTGTGCTTAGTTTTTTTTTTAGAAACAATGCACTATTTTTATCAATTTACGTTACACTGAACTTCTGTGGCCTAGAGGTCACTGTTCCTGCCTGAGACGCAGCTATTAAACTCGGGTTCGATATCTGTTAGTGGCATATGTCGCGGGCTTTTTTTTCGTTTCTCCTTTTCTTCTTCTTTTAGAAATATTTTTTACAAGTGTTATAATTATTGTTCTCAGTGGTTGAGCTGTAAAGCAATTTTGTAATTTTAGAGGGATATATGTTGATAGTGGTCTAAACAAATAGACTCCAACACAAGCTACGCGCAATGCGTCCGATGTAAGAAAGACAGACTTCTCTCTATTCTTTTGTTTAGCGCTAAATTATAGATAAAATACTGTTTTTTTGCAAGCCCGAGTTTTGGCTAATTGTAGCCTCTTGTTTACGATCAAATAGTGTGATAGAGTTCGTATTTTATTTATTTATTTATTTATTTATTTATTTATTTTTTAATAATTATTTACCTTGTAGACGAGAAGAACAGGGTGACTTGTACATCACTCTAGTGATTCTCAGAATTGTCCAAACAGCGGCGAATGAGTTGCTGGTGATTATACGGTGATGGTCATGTTGTCTTGGGCATGCCAAGAGTGACGCAAGACTATATCTTTGCGCCGGGCAATTTCAAGGCCTCTATAGGCTCTCAAATCTCCCATCAAGATATCTTCATCCTTTCATCACCTTGGCGTAGTTCTCTTCTCATGGTTGCCTGATTTGGCGCGCGAATCAGCCTGAGAAACAAATTCATGCCACGCAGTAGTATTCTTACCCATTCTTGAAAATATCACTCCGGCCGCGGGACGACATTTCACCTCCAGGTAGTTTTCAGTTTAGTGTAGAATTTCGTAACGTCGATTTTTGTCGAGGGAAAAATAGCGGCGAACACCCTCAAAACATCAAGTAGTTTTCAATTTAGCGCAGAATTTCGGCTTTTTTGTTGAGGGAGGAATAGCGGTGACCATCCACATGACAACCTTCTATCCAAGGGAAGATCGTTGTAAATGCTTTTAACCTTGATCATGAATGGTTTTAGCTGGAATTCTGAATTGTGTTTACACTTGAGAGCAGTGCACCTGTACATGTGAAACATCGTTCGATTGCCGATTATTAGCTCACCGTGTACTGAATACAACTTTTTTCCATCCATAAATCGACTCAGGATGTTCTTCAAGCATCGTGGGTTCTTTGTCGTTGTGTATGGGCATTGACAAATATTGCATGCATCGGAAATGATAAAGTAGGAGATAATATTCAAACGCGGTATTCTCGAGACAAATCTCTGTCGATTTTTCCTGCAAAGGTTACGCGTTGATATTCTTATCTCACTTCATTGGCTGTCACTATGGTAATGCCTCCGTCATATCCATATTTTCCGAGAAAAAAATCGGTTTCTGAGAACCAAGAGTGATGCTTTGTGCATTTATTGCCTTGGAACACCAAGATGTAAACTATAATAATAACTTTATTACTTTTCAAAGTAATTACAGTATTCAATAAAATATGGAAAACTATAGAACAATAAGAAATGATAAAAATCACATTTATGCAACAAATTCAACAAGAAATTTACAATATATTTAGATCAAAGCTTCTAACATTCTCTTTGTAAATGACGCATAAGTTCCTTTTTGAATAATTCAAGGTTTGTTAGCTCAGTGAGCCTTTCGGGTAAGGAATTCTACAGTGAAACTGCTCGATAATAGAAGGTTCTTTGGCCTGCGGCCGTTCTGTACCCTGGGATGTCCATCTTATTCTTGTTGCAGCTATCCACCGCTTCTTAAGAATGCTAGAGATCGCTCTATCGTGTGTGAAATCCACTGTTCTTGATGCGTCGAACTTCATGTGAAGATCTAGTTTCCGGGAGCTATGAGAGGGGGCTTTATTCGCAGTCTAGTCTCCTTTCATTTCTCTATTGATCAGTAAGAGTGCTTAAATTTATGATAGAGTAATAGGTGCCTCCGGTTTCATGCCCGTTGTGCTTCGGTTTACTGGGAATACATATCTCTCGTCTGAAAGAAAGGTGTTTTGTGGATTTTGCTATTACATCCTCTGCGACTGCTTGACCAAGATATCCTCATCATTATTGGAATTCAGGCGTGTACCCACGCATTTTGCAGTATATTTCCCTTAGGAAAAATCGACGTTGAATTAGCTTACAGAAGGCAGCTGCATGGCAGTGTGAAGTCATACAATTTACATTAATTGCTTAATTTTTTTGCACACAAGTTTGTGTGAAAATTTAAGTAGGCTGCCTTGCTGAGAACTGAATTGCTTGTTCGTCGTGCAATTCTCGTAAAACTTCTCGCAAAATGTTTACCATGTTGACCCGCCACCATGAGCCGTCGAGGAAATGAGCATAAATTTGGATGGCTAAAATTGAATGATATTTTATTGTGGGTCTGAAAATTGTAGACAGGATTTCCTTTCAAAGACAAAGAACATGAAAAAGCATGTTGGGGGTTCGGTAAACATTGTACTGTAAACCGATATTAAATTTGTATACCAGTTCTAGGAAATAATCAATATTCGGTGTTTGATTCAACAGTAGGATATCTGTTTACAGGTTTCGCTTCATTTGCATGCAAAATGCAAAAACAAAAAAGCTACAGATGCACACCAGAAATACAAAGCGCTCGGCAAACTTAATATTTGCCGAAACTTTGAGCGCGACAGAGTCGATGGCTTTTCAGAAATTGACGTTTAAAATGTCAAGATTTTACAAAAGATACATGGCTATGGAGCAGCTTTTTCCACGCAGCAATACAATTCTTTGTAAATTTCAGTTTTTCAAAGCTTATTTCTCCGATAGTTTACAACATATCTTGCAGAGTAATATTCGCACTGTATACCGAAAGTGGTACACGCTTTTAAGATCTGTCTGTTTCGTGGTTTGATGCTAACGAGGCAAAGTAGCTGGGCGGGCGGGCCGGAGATCCGACCGACTCACCGACCATTCCTATAAATCGGTTAGGGAGTCGAGTAAGGTACCAAGCAATGCATCATTTGTCTGGTCCTATAACAGTGCAGCCTGTTGCGTTATCCACTATTTTGGTCATAGCACATACCAATGCGGAGTGGTGTATCTGGGCTAGACAGCACGTTGTCACGTTTTGGATTTTTCACGCGTTGATCATTAATACATTAAATTTGTCAAATATGCTCTTGTTGACTCTTCAGTCTGTCGTGGTACACTGCATGTACGTTCGTAACTACTGTAAGCACCTCACGCCTCAGTGTTTTGAGATTTTCATTGTTTTGTGTGATTAACTAACCGCTCCGTTATTTTGCTTTACAGTTCGCGCATCAAGAGCCACTGCGTTAGCCCGTGGCAGGTGTCGATTGAGCCCACCAGACAATTGGCAGCCATTGTTACAGCAGCAAGTTTACACCGTACAAACTAATAGGTTATCCCGCCAATTGCGTCCTGAGGAAAGAACTCGGCAAGCGCTGGAAACGACGTATAAATGGCTCTGTCTTGGTGGACGTCTTGTTGTTATCAAGAAGTCTCCGTTGCCAGAAATTTCTTCAAAGAAACGCGTTCTGAAGAAAGGTATTGCGGTCGAAAGGGGAAATGCTGGAAAGGAGAAGACAAACACTTGGCTTACAGTTCATGACTGACGGAATTTCGTTATTACTCGACCACGTAAACAAACCGAATTCCTCGCAAGGCATATCAAATTCACCCATTTGACAACAACTGTCTGTACATGATCAACATGGTACCATAGTGAAAATAAAATATGGAAAGGAATTGATCTCGATATGCTAACTTTGTCATAGTATTACAACCATGTAGGTGAATCAGTGAAGTGGCAAATTGCAATTTCCGATTGCCTCTTGGAAGGCCGAGTGAGGGCCAGTATGGTCTCTAGTCCAAATTTTAATATTACACTTTACTTTAAAGTGTATCTTGGAAAGGAGATTTTAACCCAATAAATGTCTTCTTTCGTAAAACATCGGAACGGAACGGAATTCTTACCTTTTTTAGCCGGTGATTTTTAAATCACCGGCTAAAAAACATTGAAACATTAAATCTTTACTCAATCTTAATTACCGATGTAAAGACACCGGCGATGATGAGCCCATGAAAATGATAGGGATAGCTTGTTTAGGTTGTTTTAACAGAGCTCGAAAGCTCTTTTTATCGTCAACCTAACCCACTTTGCCAATTAAGAAGTGCAAAATTCCTTCTATAACACTGCCCCAGCTCCAGAAATTTTCTCATGCCAAAGAAGCTATTTGTGGCCTTGGTGGATTTGATGTGAGTAGGTTAACATTCCCCTAGCCTCTCCTGCTCCGCATTCCCCTGCTCTGGCTTTTAAAAGCAGCAACTGGCCTAGAGGTCACTGTTCCTGCCTGAGACGCAGCTATTAAACTCGGGTTCGATATCTGTTAGTGGCATATGTCGCGGGCTTTTTTTTTCGTTTCTCTTTTTCTTCTTCTTTTAGAAATATTTTTTACAAGTGTTATAATTATTGTTCTCAGTGGTTGAGCTGTAAAGCAATTTTGTAATTTTAGAGGGATATATGTTGATAGTGGTCTAAACAAATAGACTCCAACACAAGCTACGCGCAATGCGTCCGATGTAAGAAAGACAGACTTCTCTCTATTCTTTTGTTTAGCGCTAAATTATAGATAAAATACTGTTTTTTTGCAAGCCCGAGTTTTGGCTAATTGTAGCCTCTTGTTTACGATCAAATAGTCTGATAGAGTTCGTATTTTATTTATTTATTTATTTTTAATAATTATTTACCTTGTAGACGAGAAGAACAGGGTGACTTGTACATCACTCTAGTGATTCTCAGAATTGTCCAAACAGCGGCGAATGAGTTGCTGGTGATTATACGGTGATGGTCATGTTGTCTTGGGCATGCCAAGAGTGACGCAAGACTATATCTTTGCGCCGGGCAATTTCAAGGCCTCTATAGGCTCTCAAATCTCCCATCAAGATATCTTCATCCTTTCATCACCTTGGCGTAGTTCTCTTCTCATGGTTGCCTGATTTGGCGCGCGAATCAGCCTGAGAAACAAATTCATGCCACGCAGTAGTATTCTTACCCATTCTTGAAAATATCACTCCGGCCGCGGGACGACATTTCACCTCCAGGTAGTTTTCAGTTTAGTGTAGAATTTCGTAACGTCGATTTTTGTCGAGGGAAAAATAGCGGCGAACACCCTCAAAACATCAAGTAGTTTTCAATTTAGCGCAGAATTTCGGCTTTTTTGTTGAGGGAGGAATAGCGGTGACCATCCACATGACAACCTTCTATCCAAGGGAAGATCGTTGTAAATGCTTTTAACCTTGATCATGAATGGTTTTAGCTGGAATTCTGAATTGTGTTTACACTTGAGAGCAGTGCACCTGTACATGTGAAACATCGTTCGATTGCCGATTATTAGCTCACCGTGTACTGAATACAACTTTTTTCCATCCATAAATCGACTCAGGATGTTCTTCAAGCATCGTGGGTTCTTTGTCGTTGTGTATGGGCATTGACAAATATTGCATGCATCGGAAATGATAAAGTAGGAGATAATATTCAAACGCGGTATTCTCGAGACAAATCTCTGTCGATTTTTCCTGCAAAGGTTACGCGTTGATATTCTTATCTCACTTCATTGGCTGTCACTATGGTAATGCCTCCGTCATATCCATATTTTCCGAGAAAAAAATCGGTTTCTGAGAACCAAGAGAAAATGATTAAAATCACATTTATGCAACAAATTCAACAAGAAATTTACAATATATTTAGATCAAAGCTTCTAACATTCTCTTTGTAAATGACGCATAAGTTCCTTTTTGAATAATTCAAGGTTTGTTAGCTCAGTGAGCCTTTCGGGTAAGGAATTCTACAGTGAAACTGCTCGATGATAGAAGGTTCTTTGGCCTGCGGCCGTTCTGTACCCTGGGATGTCCATCTTATTCTTGTTGCAGCTATCCACCGCTTCTTAAGAATGCTAGAGATCGCTCTATCGTGTGTGAAATCCACTGTTCTTGATGCGTCGAACTTCATGTGAAGATCTAGTTTCCGGGAGCTATGAGAGGGGGCTTTATTCGCAGTCTAGTCTCCTTTCATTTCTCTATTGATCAGTAAGAGTGCTTAAATTTTTGATAGAGTAACAGGTGCCTCCCGGCGGTTTCATGCCCGTTGTGCTTCGGTTTACTGGGAATACATATCTCTCGTCTGAAAGAAAGGTGTTTTGTGGATTTTGCTATTACATCCTCTGCGACTGCTTGACCAAGATATCCTCATCATTATTGGAATTCAGGCGTGTACCCACGCATTTTGCAGTATATTTCCCTTAGAAAAATCGACGTTGAATTAGCTTACAGAAGGCAGCTGCATGGCAGTGTGAAGTCATACAATTTACATTAATTGCTTAATTTTTTTGCACACAAGTTTGTGTGAAAATTTAAGTAGGCTGCCTTGCTGAGAACTGAATTGCTTGTTCGTCGTGCAATTCTCGTAAAACTTCTCGCAAAATGGTTACCATGTTGACCCGTCACCATGAGCCGTCGAGGAAATGAGCATAAATTTGGATGGCTAAAATTGAATGATATTTTATTGTGGGTCTGAAAATTTTAGACAGGATTTCCTTTCACAGACAAAGAACATGAAAAAGCATGTTGGGGGTTCGGTAAACATTGTACTGTAAACCGATATTAAATTTGTATACCAGTTCTAGGAAATAATCAATATTCGGTGTTTGATTCAACAGTAGGATATCTGTTTACAGGTTTCGCTTCATTTGCATGCAAAATGCAAAAAAAAAAAAGCTACAGATGCACACCAGAAATACAAAGCGCTCGGCAAACTTAATATTTGCCGAAACTTTGAGCGCGACAGAGTCGATGGCTTTTCAGAAATGGACGTTTAAAATGTCAAGATTTTACAAAAGATGCATGGCTATGGAGCAGCTTTTTCCACGCAGCAACACAATTCTTTGTAAATTTCAGTTTTTCAAAGCTTATTTCTCCGATAGTTTACAACATATCTTGCAGAGTAATATTCGCATTGTATACCGAAAGTGATACACGCTTTTAAGATCTGTCTGTTTCGTGGTTTGATGCTAACGAGGCAAAGTAGCTGGGCGGGCGGGCCGGAGATCCGACCGACTCACCGACCATTCCTATAAATCGGTTAGGGAGTCGAGCAAGGTACCAAGCAATGCATCATTTGTCTGGTCCTATAACAGTGCAGCTTGTTGCGTTATCCACTATTTTGGTCATAGCACATACTAATGCGGAGTGGTGTATCTGGGCTGGACAGCACGTTGTCACGTTTTGGATTTTTCACGCGTTGATCATTAATACATTAAATTTGTCAAATATGCTCTTGTTGACTCTTCAGTCTGTCGTGGTACACTGCATGTACGTTCGTAACTACTGTAAGCACCTCACGCCTCAGTGTTTTGAGATTTTCATTGTTTTGTGTGATTAACTAACCGCTCCGTTATTTTGCTTTACAGTTCGCGCATCAAGAGCCACTGCGTTAGCCCGTGGCAGGTGTCGATTGAGCCCACCAGACAATTGGCAGCCATTGTTACAGCAGCAAGTTTACACCGTACAAACTCATAGGTTATCCCGCCAATTGCGTCCTGAGGAAAGAACTCGGCAAGCGCTGCGAACACTTGTAAACGACAAGCTAAACATGCTACGGTGTGCCCTGGAAACGACGTATAAACGGCTCTGTCTTGGTGGACGTCTTGTTGTTATCAAGAAGTCTCCGTTGCCAGAAATTTCTTCAAAGAAACGCGTTCTGAAGAAAGGTATTGCGGTCGAAAGGGGAAATGCTGGAAAGGAGAAGACAAGCACTTGGCTTACAGTTCATGACTGACGGAATTTCGTTATTACTCGACCACGTAAACAAACCGAATTCCTCGCAAGGCATATCAAATTATATGGAATAAAATATGGAAAGGAATTGATCTCGATATGCTAACTTTGTCATAATATTACAACCATGTAGGTGAATCAGTGAAGTGGCAAATTGCAATTTCCGATTGCCTCTTGGAAGGCCGAGTGAGGGCCAGTATGGTCTCTAGTCCAAATTTTAATATTACACTTTACTTTAAAGTATATCTTGAAAAGGAGATTTTAACCCAATAAATGTCTTCCTTCGTAAAACATCGGAACGGAACGGAATTCTTACCTTTTTTAGCCGGTGATTTAAAAATCACCGGCTAAAAAAGGTAAGGTTTCTGCGCTAAATTTACCCGACTGAATCTGTCAAGTAAAGGTTTCCAACAGATAACATCTCTTTTAGCCAAATATGAATAAATAAATCTTAAAGACATTTTGCAAACCTTGCAGCCACGGCAAATTAAACTAACTTCGTTACTCGATGGAGCTTCATGGTTGTTAGAATAAATATCTTGAAATAATCATTAACTTTCAAGATTTCACTCATTTTATCATGGAACGACGCAGAGACTACAGAAAATAGTGATCTTTTGAGAGAATGACGTGCAGTGACACTCGCGCAAATAAGTCCATAAAGCCCTGGCCAAACGGGAAATGATCATCAACCACTGTTTGGTGTCCAAACATGTTTATGTTTGAAGCCCTGGCCAAACGGTTATCAAACATGATCAAACTGAAAGAAGACCAAACGGTGAAATGTTTGGTCACCAAGCATTTCCTTTTTGGCCGTGGGTTTGAAGCAATTACCATGAACGTCCTAACTGCACTTTGACAAATATTACTGTACTTTCACTTCTACTGCAGTGTTATCAAAAATGAGCAAAAAAAATCCCATTAGCCATCCTTCACAAACTGACAAACGCTGAAAATAAAGTAATGAATTGTTTGCACAGAATTTATTTCACAATAGCATTTATTAATAATTGTTTCTGGGTACCTTAATCTAGAGTTCAAAATATTCGAAAGAAGTCAGTTTTATAGTAAATTTATGAAAAATGATTAAAGATGTGATAATGATTTCACACGGAGAATAACACACTGTCTACGAAGTACTTTGCTCGTTGCTTCCAACAAGGACGCACGTGCATACCAGTATCAAGTGTTTTCCTGACGTATTTCGTGATTCTCTAAAACTAACCCATAAGCAAGTTAAATCTTTAAGCGATACCTTATTAGCCTCCACTGAATTTTTAAGAGTTTTTTTTAGAAGAGACGTCCTTTTTTCCTTTTTTATCTTATAAGAGTTCAAAATTCAAACTAAAAATTTACTAAGATATATACGTTCGACTCCTTTTTATTTTCCAGCGATCGCCGACTAAAAAGTTACTACGAACTTCTGTAAAACTGAACTGATCAAATCAAAATCAACTCAAATCAAAACTTTATTTACCAACGGAGTCCATTTCACTAAATAGTGCTCTCCCATAGAGCCGTGCATTAAAAATATGATAACTATTAATTTAACGATGATCGTCAACTACGCAACGCCTTGGAGTCCATTTTCCGTTCTATTCTACTCGTTTTCCTTGTTCCAGTCCTCTGGCTGCCCCTTGCTCTTTTTCGCTCCTGTTTTCTTCGCCTTGAGTAAAGTAGAGACAATCATTTGTAAATACTGGCTGAACAACACCCCTCGGGACAAAGCCTAACAGCTACCACACTAACATACATGGGCGTCAAAGAAGTAAAGCAAGATTTTGGTTGAGCTTTTGCCATCTACTGCCTTCTTCCCTTCTTCTTCCCTTTATTCATTGAGAAGCATCCTGAATATTTGGGTTTAACATTCTAAGAGGACGTAGAATGGGAGAAGCAATGGTGTTGAGTCAGCGAGTGTACGCTTGACATGTACCCACTCCCTTAGCAGGGTCCGCGCAGCAAGTTTGCAACTGGGGTGGGAGGGGAGGGGGGAGGGAGGGTTCGCTCTTTTAAAGCGTTAGCGTGAGTCAACTAGAGGGGTCAGGGGGCATGCTGCCCCGGAAAATGTTTTAAATTTAAGTTCTCTAAAATGGCTGGAAATGCATTAAACTAACATTGTGTGGTGAAACTTGTATACTTTCAGCAACTAAAAAGAGGTGTTTTAAAACAAGAATAATCAGTTTAAGTATTACACGCTTTTTACTTTTGAACCCTGCGCAGTGCCTGCTTAATACTAAGTTTCTATACAACACTACGCTACGCTGCTTTGGTTTAACCCAAGCACGCAACCGTAACCCAAACTCATGCATTCCTAACGCCAAAACTACACCAATCAACGTAATAATACACTTCCCTGCATCTTACCTTAAAACTCTTTCGAGGCCAATTTTTCCACACCCTCTTCAAGAGATGGTTTTTCTTCACCTGCAATACAATACAAATATGTTATTAGCTGTTTTGCTGCCATAGCCAATCAGAATGTAGGAAGTCCGTTTTAAAGTCGTCGGTATTCCACCAAACCTTCCCATCGTACACTGCATTGATAACATAGGCTCGTATTTTACGGGAGGCGATCGAAAAGAGAGGTTCAACTGTCGGTTGAAGGGGTTTTTGTCTCAATCCGCGGGCGTAAAAGCGATTTCGTTAACATAGTGATAAGGTGCCTCTTAATAGATGCGGCATTTCAACAAAGGAAAAAATAACCAGTGAAAAACTCACGGAGCAAGGACTAAAACCAACAACACACTAAACCCATATATGGCCAAAATCCGGGAAATGAACGAGGGCCACATTGGTGGGAAGCGAGTGCTCTCACCGCTGTGCCATCCGTGCTTCCCTAAAATCCAAGTCCTCAAAGGAACTTCTGCAAAAAGTCGGATGTTCTAACCAATGAGTTGCTGGGAAAGTGATGGGGAGCTGGGCTCATTGGTGACAGGCGACCTACGTCAATACGTATTGCTAGATCATGAGATCAGCAATGTTGAGAGTGCCATACAAATTGTACATGGTGACAAAGTGGAAAGGTGATAATGAAATGAAAAAGATTCGAATGTGTGGTAAAGAAACAACTGAGCCCCAAGCGAGAATCAAAAGCGTTTATAACCTGCTACTTTACTGGAACTACAACGGACTGTAACAAACAACACGATACATTCAATTCACTAGTGAGGGTCCCCCAGGGGGGGTCTGTGTTCCCGTGTTCCCTTCAAAATTTTAACTCTGTTCCCTTGTTCCCGTCCAAAATTACACCTTGTTCCCTTGTTACCCTTTCAAGATTAAATTTTATCTCTTATTCTTTGCATATACGTCCTAATTAACCAATCTGAACAAAACAAAATAACTGATTGAAGGTCTACAGTGTTGCTGATAAATTTTGATCATTATTTCTGTGATATTTTTGACTTTGTGAAAGTATTTCGTAACAAAAATTAAAACAAATCGTAATAGACACGAAAGATGGCAACTAAAACTTGCCAAAGAAATCAGAAAACAGCAGAAAATCTTCTATCACCCCCACGTTTATGTAAAAAACGTAGGGCCTTGTAATTTTTTGTGTTTGTTCCCTGTTCCCTAACCTATTTGATGTTCCCTTGTTCCCTACGATATTTTTGGTTTGTTCCCGTGTTCCCATTGCCAAATTTCCCGTGTTCCCTTGTTCCCCAAAACCCCTGGGGGACCCTCACTAGTATAAACACTCACCCGACATTCCGGATTCCTGTTGTGGCAAGGTTAAACAAGCATCACTCTGACAACTAAATATAGAAAAAAAAAAGCCCAATAAACCAACAAGTGATGGCAAATTTGATGAAATTTTGGCAAGGTTTTCAACACCGAAACCTCTTCAAGAGGACCAGGCAACCAGCCAATCCAAACGTCAAGAACTTTTGACAACAAAAACAGGGATGACACAAGATATCCTTCAAGTGGGGCAACTTGCTTATTGGGGTGGTCCGCCAGCATATAAAGAGGGTCTTTGTGGGCTTCTTCAGAACATATTTTACTGTAATTCTGCTTAACAAAACTGCCCTTTTACATATTAATGCAAATTTCGCTGACGCCAGGTTTCTGCCATGTCAAACTTTGAAAGCCTCGATGTCTCAAAAGCAGAGGGGTGGGATTGGGGGAAGGGGGGGGGGGGGAAGGCAGTGATATCCTCCAACCCCTAGAGGTGAACATCTTCCATGAGCAGATATCCATGCTTGGCATGAAGGGTGTCTGCTTTTGGGAGCTTGGACTGCTCACCTAGTATTTCCAGACTCTTGTACTGGCGGTGACAGGGTGTTGTAAGACTTGTCATTAGAAAGGCTCTCTTCAGTTGGATATTCTGGTCGTCGTTGGGTAGTACATGAAGTGACAAGTATCGAAATTTCTTCAACTACGTCTGGTCGGTTCTCACGCACTAAGATGTCTAACAATTCCTCTGTTGTGGTTGAAGCACACTCCCTGAGCAGTGCAATGGTGGGGTCTGTCATATGTTCCAGTTGAGGAATCAGATCTGTTAAACCAAGTTCTGATGCTACTATCCTCCAATCATTACCAAACACTTTCTTGGGATTGAGCAATCTTGCCATCACATTCTGCAGTTTAAAGGGAAGGTCCTTCACCAAGCGTGGAAGGCGTCGTAGCTGTAAGAGACAAAAATGCAAAGGAAGATTCAGTCAAAAGCATTCTCCAGTAAGATATTCCCTATATTATAGTACATTCAAGAAAATAACTCAATTCTGATTGGCCAAGAACAGTACAATTAATCCCAAGTTGTACTCTGGAAAGTACCTATTATGTTTCCATGGCAACAATGCGACAGCATGGCCAAATGTGGCAAACTTGAACAGTTTGAAGGGTGAAGTTGGACAGAAAGGCACATAAACTGAGGTTGTGATTACGTAGATGACTGATTTGTTGGCATAATTTAATAAAAAATATTATAAATTATAAATTGCATGACCTCATACAATTCATGGTTTTGTTTAGAGAACTATATATAAATTCGTGATTACCGGTAACAAGTAGTTGTGACTTTAAAAGTTCTCAAATTTCACCCACCTTAAGGATCACCAAATTATGCAAACTTTCTGAATCACTTCTACCTATCAATAATGAATTGTACTCAAGGTCGTGCAATTTCCTATTCTAATTGTATGCTACAAGTCTTTTCAAATTACTCGGGAAAAGAAGAATTACAAGGAGTAATTATCTGAGTGGGTGGTCCTTAGGAGGACAGTAGAAGTTAAGTTTGTCAGATTTTTCATTTGCCAGAGGTTTAATGGACATAATGGATTATTAATGATTTCTAATATGAAATTGTTTCATCAGCAAATTTTCTGAGGGTTCACGGAGGAGCAAGCACTAGCAGCAAAATAAAGGCTTGCATCAATGTTTTGGCTTTGGGGTGTCTGGATAACAGCAGACATGTTATAATTTTAAGAAAAGACACAACATTTTTTTAATTTTAAGACATGTTTTGACAGTTCTTCTGTAATCTTCATTTGAAATTTACACAAAGTACAAACTAAGTCTGCTTTAGTTTTTTTTTTGTTGAGATAATTGACCCTTTTCTAAATAAGCAGCCAGGCATTACTGTCACTATGGTAACAGCTCTTACTTGAAAACCAATGAGAAAATAAGCTTTGGTCATGTGTCAAACATCTGCAGTATCAAGGAAATCAAAACTTTTGATTAAAACAGATACACCCCAAAGGCACAAAAATTTGATGCAAGCCTCCTTTACTCAGCAGCAACTTAACCAGGATTTGTTAGAGAAAGCCACAGGGATGCACTGCACAACAAATGACAGCATGTAGACCTTCACCTAGTGAATTTGATACTCCAAAGTCGAATATTTCACTCCAAGAGATTCAAGATACATAAACATTTCCCCAGTTGTTTTGCAAGTACCCAAATGTGAACTTGTGAGAATGAATATATGAAAATCACATATTTGAACTGTGGATTAAAGAATGAATATGTGAATGATCATCGCAGTTATGAACACAATCTGCAGTTCAAATATAAGATTTTCACATATTCATTCCTCATGGGTAAATTATGAACCAACAAATTGACCAGCTCCCAGTTGGCTTGTTAGCTCAGTTAGTAGAGCACTGCAGTAGCATATTTGCAGGTTGTGGGTTCAAACCCCGTACAAGCCTGGATTTTTTGCAGGTTTTATTTTCACTACTGCTTAGTAAGTAGTGTTGCTCTGATGATCATTCTCATATAATTTTTCAGCCAAATGTGAAGTGGCACCTCCCATGCACCACTCTAACTCGCTCCCCCCGTTTCTTATGATGATGATGATGACTTTATTAATGGGTCGGCAGAAATCTAGCAGAGGGGATTCCCCACTGCTAATAGGGGACACCTTACTATTCTAAAATACAATCAACATAGAATCTAAACTACAACTCTACTAAGAAATAAAATCAGAAAACAACAAATGATAGCTACGACAGTAACATATTACAACTAAAACTCCAATCATAGTCTAAAATCTAAAATTCTAAAATCACGAATTGCAAAGGTAGCAACCATCACATCCATCTAAAATATTACTTAAATCAAGACTGCATATCTGAGTCTTGAACTGCAAAAGACTGGTGGCCGATCTGTCTTTGCTATGTTGCTCCAGCGTCTTAGACCTTAATATTGTAATTGGATTGAGTGCTTACCATGCATATAGAAATCTTTCTGCTGTAAATTGTAAGTTTGGCTGTTAGTCAGAAACATATCACAAATATTCCGCGGAGACAAATTGTATTCAACCTTATACATTAGGATACATATGTCTTGTAGTCTCCTATTATACAATGATTGTAGCTTTGCCCCTGTACTCTCTCTAGTCTACAGGTATCCGCGGCTCTACAGAAATGCCACACTAAGTGGCAATGTGTTAAATAAGGGAGAAGAGCTTGTAGAGATATAATTTGGCCTCAGTTGGTAAGAGATTCCTCAGTTCCAAACAAATTGTGCAGTTTGGTTAATCAAAACTATTCTCAAATAACAGGCGGCATGTGCTGAGTATTTTGACTATAAAGATTGGAGACAAACAATATTAAAGGGCTGAAAAGTTTCATGCTACATTGCAAACTGTGTTTATTGATTAGCTTTTTCCTCTCTCTATCATCAATTTTGCACAGTATCACTTGATGGGTTTAAATCCAATGGCCATAAAATGAGAAATATTTTGATATTTCTATCATCTAAAATGTATCAAGCAGTTGTGATGGCCAAAACCAACCATAGCGATGTGTTTACCGACCCCACTATCCACACCATTCAAGTTGATCCTCTGGCACCGCTTGTAGCCATATATACTGCCTGGTGTAGAATGCTGGACAATACATCCAGTAATCATTGATTTTCCAGAGATATGAACCATCACAGATGCAGCCTTTGCATTCTAAGAATTTTTTTTTTTTAATAATAATGTAACCTTTATTTAGTCACTGCAAAACTAACATACAATAGACAAATGCGAAAATCGCAATGTAACAACTTACAAAAAAAATATAACAGGTAAAGAGGAAAATTACACATGATGTACGAATTACAGCAAATGATACACACGCAAGAATCAAATAAAAACAAAAAAATGTGCTCTAAAGAGTAACAAGGCGTTGAATCTTCTGTTTGTCAATCCCGAGCTTGTTTTTCAAAATTTTAAGATAGTCAGTGAAACAGAAAGGGTCCTCATTTTTTGCAGCAATGTAAATGTACTGTCTGGCCGCAAGCAAACAATAGTTAATGCCTAAAAAAGACTGTTTTTCGGGATGAAGAGCAAAAAGAATATCACGTTGTTGGAGGTTGATCTGCATACATGTTATAAATTCAATCCAAAACACTTTGCTAAAATCACATTCAACAAAGAGATGTGTCCGTGTTTGACTACCATATTTGCAAAGAAAACATTTGTCATAAGATTGTCTGTTATCTTATCTCTAAAGAGCCTATTTTTTGTGTACAGAATGTTGTGGTTGATTTTAAATTGAAAAACTGACATTCTGACGTCACAAGTTAGCTTAAAAGGAAGTTCATAAATATGCGAAATTTCCTCAGCAGAAAAACCTGCCTTTTCAAGCTTGCCCACTGAGGTGGCCGGGCTTCTGAAAAATCTTTCTTTTTAGTACATGTCTTAGCGTCCTGCCTGAAATATTCTGTGTATCAGTAATCCTATTTTGCAGTCATGAATTTCTGTTTCCTCGTAGCTACTCTTTAGTGTTTTTTTCCAGCTCATAGGGATAGCATTTAAAAGCCCTAAATATTGCAAGAAGTGTGTTTTAATGCCGAAGGTTTGTTGGAATACATGAAGAGTCATTAAATTTCCATCCTCAGTCATCAGATCTTTTATGAATTTAACTCTGGCTTCATACCATGGCCGATAGAATACTGACTTTCCTGCAATTGTAACAAATTGGTTTGTTCCAAATAACCTCATTTTCCACATCATTCCTGCTTAAGGGAGTGTGAGCCACAATCCTCTGCCATGCATCGAGCAAGTCTTTGTAAAATACCGGTAAACCAGATAAATGCGGAAGAGTTTTTAGTGAGAAATTACAATCAAAAATAAGTTTTCCTCCAATGTCTCTTAGATACTCAAGTGGCAGTGATTTCCACATAGCACAATCAGGAGAAGATAGTCTTTTAACCCAAGCTGCTTTAAGCGATTTGTCAATTATATCAAAGTCAGGCATACCCAATCCCCCCTCTTTTTTTTCACCAATCATTGTTGTCTTTTTAATCTTTGGTTTCTTGTGGCTCCAAACAAAATCCACAATTTGCTTAAAGACACCTTTTATAAAGTCTTCGGGAATGGGAAGAATGGTTGAAACAAAGATAGTGCTAGGGATTTTACGATGTTGATTTTGCCATACAGAGTCAAGTCTCTGGAGGACCACACGTTAAGGTAATTCCCCTGAAAAGGATGTACTATTAAGATTTTTTTCAGACTTAATTGGCACAATTGATAGTTATGCATTGGACATTGAAAAAAATGCAATAAAAAGATGGGGTCACCGTGCTTTTCACCCTGCATACTCGTTGCTCTAAGTGTTTTTACGGAGTTGCGCGAGAAATGTTCGAAGCATAAACAACTGAAGAAAGCTGTTATTTTGTAGCAAAAACTATGAATAGTAGTGAAAAATAGAGCCTAATTGTTTTTCTGGGCTATATTCGTTTAGTATTGTGATTTCAAATTGCCCGATCTTGATTGATCGATCTTGATGTGAGGAAATTGGACCACTACGTCATCATCTCAAACTCCTTCCTGGCTCCAAACGCAGAGTTTCACCCCATTTACATATAAATAATCCAACTTCTACTATTAAACTTTTTTTCTCCTTAAAATATGTTTTTCGTGTGCCTATTACGAGTACATTACACCAATAAAAAAGGGGGGTCACCATGCTCGTTTCTTTACAACACAACGACAAATTTTCAGCTGAAAAAGCTCAATGTCAAGGCAAATTCGCAATGTTTCTAGTGTACGCGCGCGAGCGCGCGCTGAATGACGCCATAAATTATGCGCAGTAATGATGCGCCATGCAATTGAGAGGAATCACCTTAAGGCATTTTTCCAAGGAAAGCAATCTCGATTCAAAGTTTTTGCTATAAGAAATATTCTGGTCTGTTGTAAAACATATGCCAAGTGCCTTTACATAATCCCTTGGCCATTGAATACCAAAGGGCTTATCAGCTCTGTTCTTGTTTGAACCTAACCTTAATGCCTCTGTTTTGTTTTGTTTCATCACTGTGGTTACACCTGAAAAACAAAAGGTACAACTATCATTCACTGGTTAGCTATAGCGGTAATTCAAAAAATTATGACTGCAAGTGTTTGATCAGAGTTTTCAAAAGCAAGAAAGGTTTGTGTGTGAATATGTTTGGAAATCCTGATGAAACATTAACAGCAAGTTTCCAAAAGGATCTCTCCATACACCTCATTCCATAATGGCAGCAAATTTATTAATATTCATTTGTTTGCATGTTAATTAGCCCTCTTTGCCTCATTTTCACTTCAAAATTCTTTTGTATTTTGTGCATGTTGACGAGGCAAAAAGGGCTAATTAACATGCAAACAAAAGAATAATAAATTGGCTGCTATTTTGGAATAAGGTGTAATGGGTATAAATAATGACAATAACAATACATGTATTAAAATATATATGCTGGCTTTGTTTCCTTTTGTAAGAGGTAGCAAGTACAGTTCTGTAGTTGCTGGTTTGTCAACAAGCAATTCTCAGAGGCCCCCAATGAGCCAAATCATCCAAAAGCTGTAGAAAGGCATTTTCAAGTAACTTATGGTTTTTTGAGTCCTTTTAAAGTGATGTTTTCAAAAGCTAGAAGAACTTCATCTGCTCAGATTCCCTAGCTGAAATTTTAATTGCCGAAAACTTTAGAGAGCAAAATCTTCCTTTGAGAAAATGCAAGCTGAAATGAACTTTTAGCAACTTTCTAGGGAACTGTTCTCTTTCCGAAAATGGTACCTGACATTTTTGACTGCCAAAAACAGCAATTACAACCTTTCTGAAAACCTCAGGGGCTATGATTTTGCAATTGCAAATCTTTTAGGCCACGTTTTAGTTACGAAAATCCAAATGCACTCTTTAATTGACGCCAAAAACCCAAGGCAAATCACCCTAGCTCCACCAAACAGATATCTACCAAAACTTGTTGTTGGGTGCCCTGAATTCTCCGCTTTTCAGAGACCATTGATTAGCATTTGCCTAGATCCTTGTAACTTGAGATGCAATCAGTTTCATGGGAATGCAAGCCTAAAAGTACCGATATACAGTACAAAGAAAAACTCATTTCTGGTATAATTTGTTGAATATATTGAACAGAAAGAAGGACACTAAACCATTTGCTCATTTCACGACAATTTGAAACACAGCACACCAGTTTGTTTTCACAGATCATTCAAAAATTTCCCTTTGTCTTAAAGTTGGTCATTAAGTGTGCATGTGGTTTTTGTATCACAAATGTTAAAATTAACCCATTGGCGCCCAGCTGTTTTAATGTTTTCAGAGTGATTTTCCACCTATAAAAATTAATGATCCATAGCATTCGTGACTCTTTATTTGAAACTACCATCGCTTCTCTTTGACGTTAAAAACAGTTAGTTTCATTCTTGTCCAAACTCAAAAGGCCATATTTGGTAAAAATCGCTACATTTCTTACGTTTATTGGATATGCAAATTGAAAGGACATTCCATTTCGTGCTCACAACTGACAGTTAAGGCAATAATCATGCGATTGAAAAGGTTGCAATATTTTGAAGCATGGGAGTCTTGTGTGGCCAGTTTTGGCCGGCACGGGCGCCAATGGGTTAAGAAACAGAGTTGACACTTTCCAAACAATAGGGTTTTACATTTTATCAAACCCAAAGAATCGGCCTTGTTGCTAGGTTTCAAAGACTATTTCAAAGCAAAAGAAATCTGCCAACATTGATGCTTCCTGTCTGATTTGTTCATTTATAAAGAGTTATAAGATCTATGAGTTTGAGAGGATTCAAACATCCTATATTCAAGCAAAACCTCAAGGTGAGAATTCTTGATGAAGCATTTGAAAAATGTATAACTTTGGAGTGTGTTCATCGCATTTATTTTGATGCTCTTGGTTGGCACGAACTTCAAAGCAACAACCTTGCTTCCTTTCATCAACGAAAACAATACTTTTCCTTGTATCATAACCAGGATAGGTCTGCAATGAGTAAAAATTGTCACCCTGGACATCAAGGCACTGAAAACCTGGTAAAATTCTTGCTTGGTATTACTGGCCTTTAAAGTGCAGATGAAGTGAGACATTAAGGCACTTAATGGCAACTCTCCCGGATTATCCAGGAGTCACCCTGATACGGAAAAATCTTCTGGTCTCCCATACAGGTAATAAAATCTCCCAGATAAAAACAACTTTGAACCTTTTGCTCCACTGTAAATTCAAATGGCATCCCAAATAATTGATCAAAACAAAAATTGGTTTTCCAATCTCTGCGCCATTTCTTAATACATTTCTGCATCTTTGACTTTCAAACACACGTATGTTGACAGAAACCTAACAAAAAGGAGGGCCTAACTCAATTCTGAAAAGAATTGGTAGATTCCATTTGGAAAGAAGTCATTTTTGAGGAGGTGGGTGGGTGGGTTTTTTTGTGGGGAGGAAGGAGTGAGCTAATGATGGGAAGTGAGTGGGTTGAGCCTGGGGGCAGGGGGTGGGAGTTGGGGGGGGGGGGGGTTGGGGTCCTGATGAAAAGAAAATCTCCAGGTTTTAGATCTCCAGAGGTTGGCATCTCTGTGAATGTATGGCTACCAACAGTGGTAATCAATGACAATTCATGGATCTACTACACTGAGCAGTAAATTAATTTTTTCTGAGATTGATTAAGTACACCCCTTCTTAGCATCCAGCAAAAAAATTGTTCTTTAGATGTACCACAGAGATGCCATTCGCTGTGTGTGATGAGCTGTGCTTTTGAATTATAAAATTAGCCTTGAAGTTTGACTCAGAGAACATATAAGCAAGAAAATGTCTTCTTTCAGTAGAATTTTCTAAGTGAGTCAAAACTTCTGTACTAATTTTGGAACATTCTTGTTGCATGTTTATCTATGTAAAAGCTTAAAAAGGCTAATTTTGTGACTGATACAACCATTCAACAATATAGTCCACCACAAACATAGAGGATATAAACATGTGGAGGTACCTAAGGTTTGGGTCATGCCTCATGCATGTCTCCTCTACTCTACGCTCTATATGTTGAACTGTGGTGTTAAGTGCAGTAACAAGACATCTCAGCTCGTCAATCTCAGCACGTTGTTGATGACACATTGTTGCCAAATTATTCATAAACGCTTCATGGCTGGCCTGTTCTAAACACTTATTGGTGATGGTGCCTTCCTGTATAAAGAACGTTATGGTTGTTAATAATAATAATAACAAGACGCTTAAGAGCATTCACATGGCTGACAGTTTAGTTGTTACCAAAAGGAGATACAGTTGAAATGCTGTTCAAATTAAATGCTATGCCCAGTGACAAATTTGGTAAGGAGTAATCTGTTATACCTTGTCTGAAAAAGTCAACCAGACAAGACACTGTAGGTGATCATCTATCCAAGTGGTAACTCTGGCCAACAGGGCTTATTTTTTTTTTTTTTTTTTTTTTACAGTGGGCCAGAATGCTGTGGAGTTCACTATTAAACAGTTATTACTTGAACCAAAGTGTGTTTTTACTTGTCAACTCATGGAACCCTGTTAGTAATCTACACTGATTGGTTACATTTCCACTTCCAATTATTCATACATATGATAATATTCCAACTTTGGGTAGTTGGCATCTTTTTATTTTATAATCAGAGCAGAACCCCTTTAATTACTTGCACTTCCTCTGGAAGAGAATAAGCCCCAAATGTTAAATTATCGTGGGGTTGTTGCCTCTGCTTCACAAACTGGCAGCTCTGCTAGCAATCATTAAATCATGCCTCATGAGTTCAAAACAGCGAAGGGACTATGGGGATGGGAATGAAGTATTCTCGGTTCAGAGCTCAAGGAAAAGGTACAGCAAGTAAACATTCTAGACATTCGTCACAAGTGAAGGAGAGAGAAGGTAAACATGGCTGTAGCTATGGGAAACAATTATCTGCAGGGTTATCTGTAATACTCTCAAACGAATGCACACACTGTTTACATTCACTGACACACCTAAGATAATAATGACCACACATTTCGAAACAGCTTGTTTGGCAAACCCCTTTAATATAAATATTTTAGACAATTTTGAGATAAAATGAAATGTGTCACTTGCAGGGTAGGAAACAGAAACCAAGTGTTTCAAAGCAGTTGCAATTCAGGTCAAGTTCAGGTTAATAAGTTTTTCAAGCACCGATGACATATTTTCAAACCCAGTGACATCGCAGAGAAAAAGGCATCAAGGTGTGATGTAAACTTTCATTGCCAACAGCTACCAATAAATGCAAAACATTTCATACATTTCAACAATTTAAAAACTGTTTTGATTTGCGACCACCAGGGTTCGTACTCGTTTTTGGACTAAAAATTCAAGGACTTTTCAAGGACATTCCAGGGCACAATTCCAATTTTTCAAGCACTCCATCCAGCAAAGAATAACATTAAAATGTGATACTAGATGATCGGGTTTAAAGGATAACTGCGAGATTTGTTCAAGTCTAAGTCTTTTCTAGTTCTTTCACTAAGTGGAAACAGTCAAACAGCAAATTTCAAGGTTTTTCAAGGACCCAATGTACTTTTCACGGACTTTCAAGGCCTTGAATTTTGATTTTCAAATTCAAGGACTTTCAAGGACTTTCAAGGTGCGTGCGAACCCTGGACCACAATAATAATAATAATAATATATTATTATTATTATTATTATTATTATTATTATTATTATTCCAAGTGCAACCAGAGTAAGCCAACGTCCACAATCTTCAAGAGCAAGAAGATGAGAAGAAGCGGAAGTATCAGCCAGGAGCGCTGGATGTTGAGATGGGGTCATTTACACCTCTAGGTTTTGGAACTAGTGGCAGCATGGGCACTGAGTGTCACCTTTTCCTGAAGCATTTAACAGAGAAACTCACTCAAAAGGGTGGTGAACCTTGCCACTTTGTGATTGCATGGCTAAGAATACTCCTGTCCTTTGAAATTTTAAGATCAGTGCATACAAGTGTCAGGTGTTCAAGAACACAGGCCATTTCGAAAGATAGGTGACTTCATAGACAATTGCCGCTTAATAATTTTACTGCAGGGTATCCATTAAGTTTATTTTTATTTTTCTCGGGCAGCTACTTTCTCTAGATACGTTTAAATATGAAACTAGATATACAGTATATGAAATTTTTATAGGAGATTGTAATGTTTAATAGTCATGATTTGTTAAGTAGGAAGGATTATAACGATCATCTTGTTTTTTCTTTTTTCTTTTCTGCTTCCTTTTTAAAAGAAAAAGTCTAATTATGGTAATGTTATGATTAATTAATATTATGATTGTGTAAATAGGTATAATTATTTTTATTGCTGTTCATAAAGCATTTATTTGAGGATGAATATATGAAAATCATATTTGAACTGCGGATTAATGATTAAATATGTGACTGATCATCACAGTTATGAACACTACTTAAACAGTAGTGAAAATAAAGCCTGAAAGCCTCATATATTCACCACTCACGGGTATATTACAAACCAACAAAACGACCAGCTCCCAGATGGCTTGTTAGCTCAGTTGGTAGTCAGCGCTGCACTGGTATCACAGAGGTCGTGGGTTCGAATCCCGTACAAGCCTGAAATTTTTCAGGCTTTATTTTCACGACTGTTTAAGTAGTGTTCATAACTGCAATGATCAGTCACATATTTAAAGTGTTTATTATTGTTATTAAATTATTATTATTGCTATTGCTATAGACCTTTTTAGCTTTTCAAATTTTGTTTTGCCAATGACGACCATGTGATCTTCCCAAGGGGATTTGTCTTTTGCCTTTTCATAAATTATGCATACATATGCACATGAATAAGGTGAAATTTCAAAGAAACAGTTCTCTAGGGTAACATCACATGGTCTACATAATGGTAAAACAAAATCTACAAGCTAAAAAGGTCTATTGTTATTGTTATTGTTATTTAAGTCATCAGATATGCAAAATTGTTACAAGTTCTACCAAACAAGATCACCAAAGAAATCATTTACATTCATTGTAAGAGCAAAATAATATTACCTGTGAAGGATCCAAACATTCATTATCCACAGGGCACTTGGGACCATCATCTCTTCAAACAAAAATAAATAAATACAATTATCCAGAAGAATTTGAGAAGTTAGAAGAAGTAGTTGCCTGTTCTACCAACAAACACAAAAGTTGACTTAAATTTACAGCAATTAAAACGCTTTGATTTGCCCCTCAGAATGCTGGAAATCTCATTTCTAAGGACTAGCACTAACAGTTCAAAATGTCTTGGGGAGCATGCCCTGGACCCTCCTAGCTGATCCCGCCTTCGAACCCACTGCAGGAGCACTTATTCCTCTTCCCTGACGCACCTATCAATGTTAGTCTCGAGGGGGGTGGGGATACGGGATGGGGTGGTAACTTTGATCAACATTTCCTACCCAATTTGGGGAATTTTGACAAACTTTGAAGACAAATGTTGGCCCCAGGGTGGGGAAGTTTGATCAAACTTGAAAACTGAAGAAATATACATCAAAGACCGTTTCCTAAGCTTGGACTTTGCCATGGTAAAATACATGCTGTGATGCTGCATTCTTGAAAACCAACAGAGCAGAGCCTGGATAAGAGTGACTTTCCATCATGAAAATACCCAAAAGTCCCTGTGAGGCACGAACAAGATGGAGGAAAGAAAGGTAACGAAAATTTGCCCAATCTGTTGTTACTATAGACCATCAATTTCTTTCAGTGTTCTTTCATTCCAGTTGTTTAAACCTGGAGTGTTCACAGATTTCAATAAGTTCTGAAATAGCCTTCTGAGCTAACTAAAGAAGGTGGCGACTTGATGAATTTTTTTAATAATGGAATGAAAATATGGACAAAGTAGGCAGCAGTAAGAGGTAAATTCTGACAAAGTAGGTGGCGATTTTCGCCGGTTGCCAGCTTCTTATGCACCTATCAATGGTTTGCCCAGGATGGGGGGGGGGGGGGGGGCAACCCACGGGAATTCCACAGTGGTCCCCAGGGTGGGAAATTTGACTTGACTGCCACTTTGAAAAGTTTGTTGTGCTAGTGCCTGAGGTGGGAATTTGACTTCTAATGGTGACCCAAGGGTGGGGAAATTCACATTTGAAAACCTGAAAATGTCAAATTTCCCATGGGGTGCCCCCCTCCCCATCCTGGGGCAAACCAGTGATAGGTGCATAATGAAACTCCTGAGTGTTTGTACTGTTTAAGCATTTAACAGGTCAACCTCTTGGATCGCAATCCCCACAGTCGAAACTTTACTTAAGGGTGGGTAGGTTTGACACAAAATTTGCATTTCTGATCAAAGTCCCCACCCCATCCCGTATCCCTCCCCCCCCTCCTCGGGACTATAAACATTGATAGGTGCAGAACTCTTTTACCGTATTAACTCGAATAATAGCCGTCCCTAGATTAATCGCCTCCCTCGAATAATCGCCCCCCTTTGACGGAAATATTTACAATAATCGCCTTCCCCCCACCCCACTCGCCATCTTCTCTTTCTTTTATCCCCTCCCAGTCAAGTTAAAAATTGACACCTTGGGCAACAAACAAGCTTTCGTTGAAAATTGACATTGAAAATTATAATCAAGGAACCAAATTTGGAACACTTAAAAAGCCCGTGTTCAGTTATTTGATGTGATTATTTTTTTATTTAATGGGATAATAAAACAAAATATTTAGTGAATCACTTCCAGCAAGCAATATTTGAAATAATCGCCTTCTCTCGAATAATCGCCCCCTTTTGGTGCGAAAAAACAATAATCGCCCCCGGCTATTATTCGAGGAAATAAGGTATTCTTCTTCGACTTCGGGAGCGCGAAACTGCGGGAGCACTATTTTCCCTGCCCTTTCTTTCAATTCTTCTTCGGGAGCGCGGGAGCAGCTTGTACATTATGACGCTCAAAAGTCTGCCAGGGTAAATTCCGACAAACGACATGGCCCAAAAAGTAGCGACAACACAGAAAATGAAATCCCAACAGGCGGCATCATTCCCGGCAAAATTCCGACAGTGGCATCAAAGCCGAGAATTAGCGATTTAAACACTGACACGGGAGATTTTAAAATTCAGACAAGCGACACGGGACCGTACCCTAGCAGGGCCTCTCAAAAGTGGCCATTGACTAAAATGTATAGTTACTACGTCTTATAATGGTAAATGCTGTTTTGAAAGGTTCTTGAATTACAAAGCGATGTGGTTTCCTTACCTTAAAGAACGTAAGACACAACCTTTGCAAAATCTATGGCCGCAGGTTGTCAGCACAGGGTCTCGCAGGCCTAAACGACAGATAGGACATTCATATTTGCTTTCCAGTGGTGGATCGAAGTATTCTTCATAAAACGAGGGTCGACTTCCCCTGAATAAACTGCAAGAAACTGGCTCAAATGAAGAGTCAGGTAAAACGAAGGATAGTTTCTCCCGAGTAAAGGAACGAGCCATCTCCTCTTGACGGTTTGGCAATGTTATTCCGATTGAAGTTGTAAAGCAAGGCAGGTGCTCTACATAGCCCTACCCAGGGCTACGTAACGCTACGTAGCCCTATACGTAACCTACGTAGCAGGGAGACTCCCGGTCACCTCGCATGCTCTTGGGCTCTTGGGTACGCAGCACAACATAACAACCTCGTTCCCAAGTGAGGGAAAAGATATGGGAATGAGGTTGATACGTAGCACTACGTAGCAGGAGGACTTCCGGTCATGCCCTTGGGTACGTAGCACAACATAACAACCTCGTTCCCAAGTGAGGGAAAAGCCATGGGAATGAGGTTGATACGTAGCCCTACGTAGCACTACGTAGCAGGAAGACTTGGGTACGTAGCACAACTTAACAACCTCGTTCCCAAAAAGCCATGGGAATGCAGCACTACGTAGCAGGGAGAGTCCCGGTTCATGCCTTTGGGATATCCTATTATGGCTCTTGGCCCAGTGTAGCAAAACGTAGCAACCTCGTTCCCAAGTGAGGGAAAATCTCTCAGAATGAGGTTGACTATGGAGCACTTAGTAGCAGCTAAGTAGCACTACGTAGCAGGGAGACTCCCCGTCATGCCCTTGGGATATCCTATTATGGCTCTTGGCCCTATGTAGCAAAACGTAGCAGCCTCGTTCCCAAGGGAAGGAAAAGCCCTGGGAATGTGGCTGACTACGTAGCACTACTTAGCAGGGAGACTCCTAGCCTGGTCATGCCCTTGGGTTACGTAGCACAACATAACAACCTCGTTTCCAAGTGAGGGAAAAGCCATGGGAATGAGGCTGATACGTAGCACTGCGTCGCAGGGAGACTCCGGTCATGCCCTTGGGATATCCTTTTTGGCAGATTTAGCAAAGACAACGCAACGTCAAATGAGAACGCGAAAGTGCGCGGAAAGGACTGAACGATTCCCGGACCCCGGTGCTCAATTTGCTGTTCTGACATTGGTTAACTTTGCTGAATCTGCCTAAATTAGGGCTCTTGGCCTATGTAGCACAACGGTTATCACACTGGAGCAAGGTGAGACATTTCGTTATCACCGAACATTTGGTGACGTCATATGGCCAATGACAACCTCAGTGTTAACCCGAAACAACACTCTGTTTAAAGGCAGAGAAGAAGTGCTAGTTTAGACACTGATCTCTAGTGATTAGGCTTAAGTGCTGACTCGAAATGGTTAGCTTTCATATATTGTTATGGTGACACCAAATAAATTTGTTAAAACTTCCTTCCCTCGTCAGCTACCAGTCGTTGGTGTAATGGATATGGATATCGTTGTGACGCCTATAACCCGGGTTCGACCTTTTATATGCTCTTTTCAAATATAGAAAATTTACTAAGATCGTTTAGCACTTTATATAGAGCGTTTTCATTCACGTGACTACCGACCATATTGGTTTACTAAAACAAAAGAAAGTATTTCCATAAAAATAGAGTTTAATTCCTAGTGGTTTAGTTTGGAACACCAACATGGCCGCCGTGACGTCATGTGAAAACGCTCTTTACACGAAACCAGCGAAACTAAGTGTGTGACCTGACTTGGAATATCGATCCTAGTCACTACCGTAGCACAACATAGCGACCTCGTTCCCAAGTGAGGGAAAAGCCCTGGGAACGAGGCTCACTACGTGCCCTACGTAGCACTACGTAGCAGCGAGACTCCCTTTTATGCCCTTGGAATATCATATTATGGCTCTTGGCCCAATGTAGAGATAGCGCAACGTAGCAACCTCGTCCCCAAGTGATAGAAAAGCCCTGGGAACGAGGTTGACTACGTAGCCCAACTAGCCCTTCGTATTATTCGTATTATTCATGTTTTTCACGTTACCATGTTACCACCAATAGCGTAGCTCCATTTCCTATATAAACCATACACAACCCACAATTCCTCGATTCGCTCCGACGAAGGGCTAACGCTCGAAACGTCAGCTAATCGAATCCCTGTACGGTGGTCAATTTACATTATCAACTCCGTTGATAAACCAAATTTTCGTGTAGCCCTTCGTAGCCCGGTTAGCCGGGCACGGGGTACCCTGCTGGGTTGTAAATAGGACAGATTACTTTTCCTATAAGATGACACAATGCGAATGGCCATGACGTTAACGAAGCGTTCGAAATAACTTGGAATTCAAACGTGTAATAAATCAATAAGGGATAAATTTTCCCTTCTTTATAAAATAAATAAAATGTACTTACCTTATCTATTTTTGGCTGTTTTGTCACTCGGGTCGTAGCTTTGTTTTACGACCCTAATTGGTCATTACAGTCCAAATAAAGATATAAAAGTAAAAAAAAAAATTAAGAAAAAAGAGAGAAAATGTAAAAAAAAATGTTTTGCATTAATGTGAAGATTAAAGTAAACAGCTGGTTTACATCCACCCCAACATAGACACACACCCCAAAATCAATAAATTTATTTATTTTATTGTTGTACATAAATTTTATGAATAAAGTTGTAAGCATTGTTATTTTTGGGATTGCAGGAGGGCTTGTTTATTCTTTTACAACACTTCTATATCCACCCCAATGTGTAGACACACCCACTCCAAAAATATTTTTAAAAAATATTGGTTTTTATCGATTTACTCGGTAATATTAAATATTTTTTAACTTATTCTGTATTTCTGGTTTCACAGCCAGATTTGCAAGTTCTCTTGCTGATCATCAAAAAACATTTTCTTTTTAAAGTTTTCTTAACAACTTTTTTTGTAAAAATTGTTGTGCATTCATTATCCAAATTTATGCTTATTTAACTTTTCTGTTGTAATATTATGGGTTACTATGAAGACAAACTTTTTTCTGTTAAGCTTATTCTGGTGTATAGTATTGGTGCATAATTTTCCCCTCTGCTGTAAATACATCATTTTTATCATGAAAAAGTCCTATTTGAATCGACTTTCAACACACTAACCTGCATATGCGACTACAAAACTAGTTTCGTCTGAAGACCTCGTCAGTTGGTCGCCATGATTGTTTTGTTTTGTTGCAGTTTGAAACTGAGCATACCTCATCTCACAACGCAATTTGAATCTGAGCTTACGTCAAGTAAAACGCACGAAAACTAATTCTCGATATGGCAGCGACAAAACCATCATTAACTTAGCAAATTTACAGGGAGACATGTACGTGGCTCTATGTAATAAACACTTAATAAGAGCCCTTGGAACGTGGACATAGTTTCATTCACTTGTGAAGAAAGTCTTTTGACCGCTGGAAATGAGTTGAGGTCCCTTGTTATTATGAACCATAGAATAATCCCCCACGGAATCAAGGAAAGCTTTTCATTCAGCTAAATAGACCTTTTTAGCTTGTAGATTTTGTTTTCCCAATGTAGACCATGTGATGTTGCCCTAGAGAGCTGTTTCTTTGAAATTTCGCCTCATTCACGTGAATATGTACGCATAATTTATGAAAAGACAAAGGACAAACCCCCTTGGGAAGATCACATGGTCTACATTGGGAAAACAAAATCTACAAGCAAAAAGGTCTATTATATGGGCCATTTTCTAAACGAGTAAGGGCCTGGGAACGAGGTTTTAAAATTTATCGATTGGAAAAAAATTGTTTCCACTGAATGAAAGAGCATCTCAAAAATGGTCACCTAACCAACTTTGACGCTGTTCAGTTGAATTGGAGAAGAAAAATGCGTTTGAAAATTGTCAAAATTAGAGACCTTGTATGGTTTTGGAGGGACACACTTTCCGAAATAGAGACATTTGTATGTGACTTTTTTAAGCTTTAAATGCATGTTATCTGGCGGCTTTTAAACCAAACATACTCAAACTTGCTGGAACTGCTTATTTTTAGATACCCTTTCATGTGAGAATCGATTTAGTTCAATTTCATTGATTTTCAATGGAGTTTAAATTCGTTCCCAGGCCCTTACTCGTTTAGAACATGGCCCATTCACATTACCATGTTTTTACCATGTTTCCATAAAAAGGGTAGTTGTAGTGCTCGCTATATAAACTACACACGAACCACATTAGTAGTATGTTAGGGATGGAATTAACCGCTTTGGTGGATAGGTAAGGATAGTTTAGGGATAGCCTACGACGTCACCCATTGTTGTAACCTCCATACTAATAAGTGTCTTCCTGTATGCGTTCCTGCATACTAATCAGTGGATAGGTTTACTAATGGGCGTCGCTCTCAGACAATAGGCACAATAGGCTTGCCTCGACTTGTTGTAACTAAGTTGAAAGCGTGAATGATGTACGAAATAAATCATACGTGAACTGCGGAAATGAAATCAAATGAAGAATGATCCTCGCAGTTGTGAACGCAATTTATACAATTGCATTTGATTTCATTTCCGCAGTTCACGTATGATTTATTTCGTACATCATTCACACTCATTTCTTTCACGGGAACATATGAACCCACAATTGACCTGCTCCCAACGTCAGTGGCTTCATAGCTCAGTTGGTTAGAGCATCGCACCGGTAATCGCGAGGTCACGGGTTCAAACCCCGTTGAAGTCCTGAATTTTTTTCAGGCTTCTTTTCGCAATTGTATAAATTGCGTTCACAACTGCGAGGATCATTCTTCATTTGATAAGTTGAAAGCATTAAAATATGGGAAATTATTTGCTGTGTGGCATTAAACCTCAGTCAGAAGAACTTAAACTGATCCGTACATTCGAAAAACCGCTTGGTTCTGACTATTCTTTTATTAAGCGGTAGTTCCGTTCATACAACCAAAACTCACACATGACAAAATTTTGAAACTAAAACTCTTGATTTCAATCCCGACTGGTTGTTACAAAACTGCGTTCTCTTCTCTCTTAATACTGAAAATCCCGATGCTATCTGACCTCTCAGCTTTGGCGATGAGAGAGAAAATAAATTCTTAGCTACCTTTCTTGTTTTCTGCTCCGTTAGTCACACACGCGTTATGCAAAACGGATCTCAACTCTTCTCTCAACCCTATATTTGCATACAAACTCAAGAGAAGAAGCCCATGGGACAACCTTCTATCATTCAACAACGAGAATAGACGGCTTAAGTTGTTTGGAACGATCAATATAAACGCGCGACTAATATGAATTACACGTTTCTTGAGAGACAAACATAAACTTTATTGCCTTTTCTCAGCGAATACAAAAACAATACTGAAAGTGATTTGAGTTTTGAATAAACATCAGTCATCCTCTTGAACTCCGTGTGGAGGGAAAATCAATCGTCTTCATCTTCGCTTGGAGGATAATGGTTCTTCTTAAAAGTTTCTGAATCAATGTGTTTCACAGCGTGTCAATCAGTGCAGCAAATAAATCCATCAGTCGAGTGTTCACGATCAACAGGAATTTTGTATGCGCAAATCGGACAAATCTTATAGCCATCATGCCAGTGGCATCTTGGGCATTTCACTACTGCAGTTTGGTAGATGTTTCCTCCGTTACAATGGTAGCAAGAGCTTTTTCCTTGAGACAAAATCTCTGGACTTGCGCTCTCTTCAGAATATTCAACTTCTGAATTTCCTTTATGTTCCAGATCAGAGTTTTCTGTCTCTTTGCCATCTTCAATATCACTGCTTTCGGAAACCATTTCTTCATCACCAGCCTCACCGTCTTTATCTCGATAGGGTCGTTCTTTTTCCATTAGCTCAGCCACAATTTTCTTATTCTTTATCGAACGTTTATTAATTCCTAACTCTGCCAATCCGTCTATAAATGTTTTGAGGGCACGGGGTTTGGCAACATCGTCGTTATAAGGGAGTAACACATATTCAACCAGCTCTGAGAAGTTGGTCACTGGTATTATTCGCTGGTTTCGAAGTAACTGTCCACGAGGTATCCAAAACAAGATATCCTTGGAAGCCGCCATGCTATGTAATAAATTGGAGGCCTGTTGTCTAGAAACGGCTTGGGAAAGTCCTTCTAAAACATCTTTAATTCGAGGCTCTTAGTCATCACTTTCCTCTTCACTTGTGTTAATGTCATCATAATCACTCTCTTCCTCTTTATCCCAATCGACCTTTCTCTTCATATTGTCCAGCACTCGCTAACGACAAGAACCAGCTGAACACACTACAGAGTAGTTCGCGATACTTATAACACTAGAGGCCCCAAACTAGTTACAATTGGTATCAACAAATCTTGAATAAAACCTCCACCCTCTTGAGCAAAGGCTTGCTTCTTTGTCTTGTAAGGAATACTTGGCTCAGCGAGATTAAGAATGGCATCCTTGAAAGGAATCACTTTACGCTTATCTTCTTCAGAGACTGGAATGTTTCCACGAAACACATTATAAATAATTTGCACTAATGCGTGCATCTGTTGTGGAGTGGCTGTCTCTAGGAGAAACTGATGTCCAGGGCAACAAGTTAAGAGTTCAAGGAAACCGCGATTGTTCTTTACTACTCGAGACATGGTTATAGAATGAACTAAGGATAGTAGGCGACAGTATTTTATAGAGAGCCCAGCTAAATTTACGACCAAAGTTCAAAGTCGTCTCGGTCTTGTTCCAACACAACTGTTTTACGTTTCTTCCCTGGAGGTAAACCACGAAATTGCACTTTTGTTTTTGGTAGCTTTCCAACCACTCCCAGCCTGAGATACTAGATCACCAATAGCTTCTCTACTTCGCTTTGCAAGCGCTGTGTTAACATAATCTCCAGCCAGAACATCTTGAGCGACGTGGACTCCTGTTTGTAATGCCTTTTTGCCGAGTACCTTAGCACCTTGTTGTAAATGAGGCATCGCCCAGCGAAACAGACCTTTAAATATGGAACCTAAGCCATATCCCTGCTGAAATCGGGATCCGTGGAAGGCCGGTAAATTACTTCCTTTTTGCTTAGCTTGTTTTAAATAATAGTCTTCGTAAAACTTGTTATTCGGAATGTAAAGTTTCTTCATTTCTACTCTGACGAAAATGAAGTGTAAGCAACACTTTCCCAAACTCGAATGACATAGTTTCTCTTGTTTGCGGCTTTATATCGATTTCAATATAGCGGTAGAACAATAGAATTGTGGTGGTGGTGGAAAACAATAGAATTGTGGTGGTGTTGGTGGTGGTGGTGGTGGAGGAAAACAATAGAATTGTGCTGGTGGTGGTGGTAGTGGTGGTGGTGGTGGAAAACAGTAGAATTGTGGTGGTGGCGGTGGTGGTGGTGGTGGAAAACAATAGAATTGTGGTGGTGGTGGTGGTGGTGGAGGAAAACAGTAGAATTGTGGTGGTGGTGGTGGAAAACAATAGAATTGTGGTGGTGGCGGTGGTGGTGGTGGAAAACAATAGAATTGTGGTGGTGGTGGTGGTGGTGGTGGAGGAAAACAATAGAATTGTGGTGGTGGTGGTGGAGGAGGGGGAAAACAGTAGAGTTGTGGTGGTGGTGGTGGAAAACAATAGAATTGTGGTGGTGGTGGTGGTGGTGGAGGATTGGGACGAGTATTCAAGGTGAAAGGACGTTGTCTTTCGAGCTCTGCGAATTTTATACGAATTTTGAAATTTTTGTTGTTAACAAATGGCTTAAAAGACGTCCTTACGTCAAGGCACAATGGATGAAAGCGAGGGGAACGATGACACAGGTCGTAAACGAAAGAGAACTACAACAGGCTCCCAAACAGATGAAGATGTTTCGAGCATCATGGCGGAGACTCTTGCTGAAATTAACCGCAAATTGGATCTCGCTTTAGCTCGAGTAAACGAAATCGAGGAAATCAGAGAAAAGCAGCATCAGTTGGAAAAGGAAAATGATTCTTTAAGAGAAAGCTTAGAATTTGCTCTCAAGTCAGTTGAAGACCTAACTGAAGAAACAAAAGTGCAGAGGAAAGCAATGTCCGAGCTTACTGAAGATGTCCGCAATTTAACACAAACCGTCACCTTTGAGAGGGAGCGTGCTATAAAATTGGAAAGCCACAGTAGAAGAAACAATCTCATCTTTTACAACATTCCTGAAGAAGCGAAAGAATCGACTTCTAAGACAGAAGATTTGATCTATACCTTTTTGGAGGAAAAAATAAACATGGAAGCAGAAGAAGCCAGCAACATTTCAATCGAGAGGGCACACCGCCTCGGTAAGAGAAAAGAAGACAAACCGCGCCCGATTATTGTGAAACTTAGCTTTCATAAGGATAAAGAGCATATACTCTCCAATGCTTCCAAATTAGCAGGTACAGGTTTCGGAATTTCGCAAGATTTCCCGAAAGAAATTGTTGAGATACGAAAAGGATTGATCAAGGTTATGAAAGAAGAGAGAAAGAAGGGACGCGCGGCAAAATTAAATTACGACAAACTTTACATCGACGGCCAAATATACAGACCAAGTACTAAAGAATGATTTCAAGACGGGATCACCGAAACAGATAAATCATTGTCCAAGTGCTTTGACTTGACCAGAAACCGGACCTAAACCAAGTATTTATTTTTTATATTTGAGTATGTTTATTGTTATTGTTGTATTTGCATGTATACGTGTAGATTTACCTTCCTTTTTAGTTGTTGCGAAAGGGTTAATGTTTTTGGTCAATTTTCTTCGGAACCTGCGATGTCAGCTAATTGTTTACAATATTAGATGTCTAAAATAACTATATCTTCTTTAAACGTAAGAGGGTTGGTTAATAATGATAAAAGAAGAGAATTATTTCAGTGGCTCAAAAAGAAAAAGTTTTCGATTTACATGTTACAAGAGGTTCATTGTACAACGAAGTCCTCCGGGGTTTGGGCGGCTGAATGGGGCTACACAGCCTTTTTTAGCGGCGAGGCAAGCAACAAAGCAGGTGTCGCTGTTCTTTTCAATAACAATTTTTCTTTTAAAATATTAAAACAATTTTGCGATAAAGAAGGAAGATGCATTATTATGGATCTAGAAGTCGGCGAGCTGACCTTGACAATCTGCAATATCTACGCCCCCAACAAAGATGATCCGGCTTTTTTTGAAGCTGTTTTCAAAGAAATGTTGTCCTTTAGGTGTGATGAAATAATTCTCGGTGGCGATTTTAACCTTGTTCTGGACATTTTAAAAGACAAAAAGGGGGGAGTACCAACCACACATTCCAACTCTTTAAAAGTGTTGAAAACTTTCCAAGACAATTTAGATTTAACGGACATATGGAGAGACCTAAATCCGGAAGAAAAAAGATATACATGGAGACAGAGCAAGCCCGAAGTGCATTGCCGCCTAGACTTTTTCTTGGTAAGTGTAAGTATTGCGGGAAGAGTATCCAAAGCTGATATCCTTCCCGGTTATAAAACGGACCTTTCTCTGTGTAAAATTGACGTGAATTATCACTCAAATAAAAGAGGACCAGGTTTCTGGAAACTAAACTCCGCGCTTCTGAGCGAAAGCGAGTATATAAATGCCATCAAGGCGACAATTGCCCAAACAGTCACACAGTACGAAAATGACAAAGAAGTAGATGAAGTGCTATTATGGGAAATGATTAAACTTGAAATTAGAGATACTTCAATAAAATATGCTAAGGCTAAAATGAAGGAAATGAGAAAGAAAGAAGACGGTATTGAAAGTGAAATAGCCTTATTAGAAAGGCAATTAGAAAAAGATTTAGGTAATAACAAAAAAACTGCTCTTGTGGAACAACTAAAGCTCAGGAAAAAAGAATTGGAAAGTATAATCGAATACAAAACAAAAGGTGCTATCATCAGATCTAAGGCAAGATGGTACAATGAAGGTGAGAAAAATAGTAAATATTTTTTGAATCTTGAAAATAAACATTGTAAAAGAAAAACGATTACGCAGATTAAGGGAAACAATGGCTTACATCTAACGAACGATCCAGATATCTTAGAAGAATGTAATTCCTTTTATAGTTCTCTTTACACCTCGAGGCTTTCTATGGCGATAACGGAGGAGCTACAGAATTTGTTTTTTGATCAGGATCTCCCAAAACTCAATGATGATGATAAACAAAAATGCGAAGGACTCCTTACAGAAAAGGAATGTTTAGAAGCGGTTAAGTTAATGGAATCTGGCAAATCGCCAGGAACGGACGGCCTTCCCGCAGAATTTTACAAGGTATTTTGGAATGATATCTCTTCATACCTCGTTAGCTCTTTGAACAAAAGCTATCAAAAAGGCAAATTAGCTATAACGCAAAGGAGGGGTATTATCTCTTTAATCCCTAAGAAAGACAAGGCACTCGATGAATTAAAAAACTGGAGACCCATAACTTTATTAAATTGTGATTATAAAATAGCATCCAAGGCAATTGCATCTAGGCTGAAGACTGTGCTACCAGGCCTAATAGACAATGATCAGACGGGATTTTTGAAAGGCCGTTCTATCACAGAAAATATTTGTCTAATTAATAACGTTATCGCATATACAGAGTCTAAAAACATTCCCGGAATGCTTCTTTTTGTTGATTTTGAAAAAGCTTTTGATACAATTGAATGGTCTTTTGTTCAGCAAACGTTACTTTGCTTTGGTTTCGGGTCGTCTCTTATTAATTGGATCAATATGTTCTATTGTGACATCCAGAGCTGTGTTGTGAATAACGGTTGGTCAGGTGTTTTCTTTGAATTGGGTCGGGGTGTTAGGCAGGGCTGCCCACTTTCGCCATATATATTTATCCTTTGTGCAGAGATTTTGGCTGCTGCCATCCGTAAAGATACTGTAATCAAAGGGATATCAGTAGGTAGTATTGAATGTAAGTTAAGTCAGTTTGCAGATGATACTACTTTGATTTTAGATGGTTCTCAAAAATCGCTTCAGCGTTCTCTCCATATGTTAGAAAGATTTGGTGAGATTTCAGGGCTAAGAGTTAATTGTGACAAAACAGAAGTTCTTTGGATAGGCTCATTAAAGGGATCGAACCAAATTTTGTGCCCCGATAAAAATCTTACTTGGGCAAACGGTAAAGTTAAGGCTTTGGGCGTTTGGTTCTGTGTCGATAAGGTAGAAAGTCTCAAAAAGAATTACGAGGAGAAGGTTCGAAATGTACAGAATGTTTTAAACAATTGGCACAATAAAAGGCTAACGTTGATTGGTAAAATCGCAGTTGTCAAGGCCTTAGCCGCATCTCAAATGGTTTACGTCATGTCGTCAATGTCGTCAGGCGTAAAATCCTTAAAAGAAATTAATGACCTTATTTTTAAGTTCCTTTGGGATAACAAGGGTGACAAAATTAAACGAACTGAAATGATAGCAGATTACCAAGATGGAGGACTGAAGATGCTGGACATTATGGAATTTAATAAGGCTTTGAAAATTACATGGATACTTAAGTATATTTCTGATGATTGCCAATCTAAATGGAAATCCTTTTTCGACTTCTATTTGTCTAAGTTTGGTGGAAAACTAATTTTTACTGGCAACTTAGCACGAAAAGATGTTAAAAGCCTCGATGTAAAAGATAACTTCCTCCAGGAACTTATTGAACTGTGGTCAGATCTAAATTACAGAGACTCCTTTGCCTCACAAGCAGATTTTGGTGCCGAATCCATATGGAACAATTCATTGATTAGAATTGCGGGCAAGACCATTTTTTATAAGCACTGGGTTGATGTAGGTGTGCGGAATATTAATGATCTTTTGACAAGCGACTCCAAATTAATGACATATAGTTATTTTAGAAATAAATTCTGTCTAACTGTTTCTTTTCTTGAATATTATGGAGTGACATCGGCCATTAAATGTGCTTTTAAGTCACTAAAATTAATGCTGCCAGACGCCAAAAAATCAGAAAAAATGCTAGCACAACTGAATTCAACCAAAAATCCTAGCCAACTGGCATACAAGACCTTCATTAATAAGAAATGTACCCGCCCTGAGAAAAGCCAAGCGAAATGGATTAGAGACTGTGGATCTGAAGAGGTGGAGAATTTTGATTGGAAGTCAATTTATTTATTACCCAGGAAATGCACGTTAAGCGTGAAACTCAGGAACTTCCAGTTTAAGTTCCTCCACAGAAGAATTGCTACAAACTCTTTTCTGTTTAGAATCCAAGTTTCAGAGACAGATCGTTGTTGCTTTTGCCTAAACGCCCAGGAAACGCTAATCCACCTGTTCTGGGATTGCCCGGTAACAAATGCTTTTTGGAATAGTATACAATATTTCTTAATTTCAGTGAATCTGATACAAGCCTCTCACGTTTTAAAGAAGACTGAATGTTTAGGTCTCGCGGGAGCAAAAGGAGAAATTCTAGTAAATCACTGCCTACTTCTGGCTAGATACTACATTTTTAGTTGCAAGTATAAGGATACCAAACCATCCATATTAGAATACATTTATCAGATTAAAAGCAATTTAAAAATTGAAAAACAAATTTCAACAACAACGGGAACGCAGAAAGAATTCAAACAGAAGTGGCATAAAATACTCCAGTCACTGTGACAACTTGAACGATATCTCCTTTCAATGCTCCTTGCTCTCTAGACATCTAAGTCAAGCAGGTTCCTGTATATATTTAAATAAAATAATAATAATAAAAACAGTACAAATCCTTGCTCTTCACTAATGAACCAGTATCGCATATTTGCTTTCTTTTTTTGTGCTTGTGTAAATACTATATTGTAAGTAGTTACTCTTTACTTTCCAAAGTTGTTTTTTCAGCATTGTTCTGTAAAACCTTGTAAGTAGTGTATTGTGTTTGTATATCTTGTGCTTCGTTGTTGTCATTGCAATAAAAAAAATTATAAAAAAAAAAATAAAAAAATAAAAAAAAAGGAAAACAATAGAATTGTGGTGGTGGTGGTGGTGGAAAACAATAGAATTGTGGTGGTGGTGGTGGAGGAGGGGGAAAACAGTAGAGTTGTGGTGGTGGTGGTGGTGGAAAACAATAGAATTGTGGTGGTGGTGGTGGTGGTGGTGGAGGAAAACAATAGAATTGTGGTGGTGGTGGTGGTGGAAAACAATAGAATTGTGGTGGTGGTGGTGGTGGTGGAGGAAAACAATAGAATTGTGGTGGTGGTGGTGGTGGAAAACAATAGAATTGTGGTGGTGGTGGTGGTGGAGGAAAACAGTAGAATTGTGGTGGTGGTGGTGGTGGTGGTGGAGGAAAACAATAGAATTGTGGTGGTGGTGGTGGTGGTGGTGGAAAACAATAGAATTGTGGTGGTGGTGGTGGTGGAGGAAAACAGTAGAATTGTGGTGGTGGAAAACAATAGAATTGTGGTGGTGGTGGTGGTGGTGGTGGTGGAGGAGGAAAACAGTAGAATTGTGGTGGTGGTGGTGGTGGTGGTGGAAAACAATAGAATTGTGGTGGTGGTGGTGGTGGTGGTGGAAAACAATAGAATTGTGGTGGTGGTGGTGGTGGAGGAAAACAGTAGAATTGTGGTGGTGGTGGTGGTGGTGGTGGAGGAAAACAATAGAATTGTGGTGGTGGTGGTGGTGGTGGTGGAAAACAATAGAATTGTGGTGGTGGTGGTGGTGGAGGAAAACAGTAGAATTGTGGTGGTGGAAAACAATAGAATTGTGGTGGTGGCGGTGGTGGTGGAGGAAAACAGTAGAATTGTGGTGGTGGTGGTGGAAAACAATAGAATTGTGGTGGCGGCGGTGGTGGTGGTGGAAAACAATAGAATTGTGGTGGTGGTGGTGGTGGTGGAAAACACCATGCACCTTGCATGGGACCTAGGAGTCCCGTTCGTGCCTACCCCTACTGGGTAGTCCTGTACCCAGTAAAAGCTGTTAGAAAAAAAAAATTGTGAAACATTACACATTTTGTCAGTTGATGTTAAGCTTCGATTCAGTTGACATGAGTTGGTCCTGTCCTGTTTGTCAAAAGGATTTTTCCGGAAAAGATAGTATGCAAAGACACATGAACAGTAAACACAATTATTCCGGTTTCGCTTCAGTTATACCGATGTCTCAAGAAAAGTGTCATCGGTTTCAAATGGTTCATCCATTTACCTGCATGGTTGCAGGGATGACTGGCTCGGGAAAAACGTTCTGGGTGCAATCGCTCTTGCAACAAGCTCAAACCGTGATCGATCAGCCACCGGAGAGAATAATCGGTGTTATTCACAGTGGCAACTCGCTTACACCCAGTTATTGATGATGATATCGACAATCGAATTTGTCAAGGGGATTCTGCCTTCTCTAGACAATGATTCCTATTTGGATGTCAACATGCGCAACTTGGTTGTCATCGACGACCAAATGATTGAAGCAGGAAGTGATAATCGGATCGAGAACCTGTTTACAAAAGGATCCCATCATCGCCGAAACCTGAGCGTTATTTACATTGTACAAAATCTGTTTCACCAAGGCAAAGGCAACCGAAGCATCAGCTTAAACAGTCATTACTTGGTCCAAACAAATGTACCCAAGACAAACTGCTTTGTTTTTAAAAGAGTACGAAGAAGCGGTGCGAAGACCATTTGGGTATCTTTTTGTTGATCTCAAGCCAACGATTCCAGATAGTTGCAGATTGCGAACAATTGTATTACCTGGCGAAGAAAGAATCGACAAAGGCATCGAAGAGAGTAACATTTCCCAGGAACTACTCCCATATCTCAAGCAACAAACCCAGATGGTTCCCCCGGCAATTCCCGAGATGCAGCGCATTCAGAATAATATGGATAACCTTCTGTATCGTACAAACCTTGGAAACGACGAAAGAGCGAGGCAATACATGCAGTTGCAAAGCAAATTTTTAACATATAAACACCATCTCAATTCCTTAACACCTGAAGCAACAATTCTGCCTCAACTTCAAGGGCGGAAACACATTTCTAACGAGGCTATGGTAAACAATTTACCAACAGTGCCACCAATAATAATAGAACCGACTCCAGGCCAAGCGCCAGCACTTGGACCAACGGTAAAGGAGCCAGCCCCACATTCCTTATCTACTATGACAACCTCCACACCCGTACCTCCCTTCCTCCGTCAGCAAGAGAGCGTAAACACCCACAATTAAAATTTGTAAATTACATGGACGATGAACCGAAAAAGCGTTCAAGACGATTTCAACGTTTACACAGGAAGTCACCTTACAAGTATTCCAAATATCAAGACGACGATTGAGTTTTCCTCCACACGGAGTTCAAGAGGATGACTGATGTTTATTCATTTGAAATCACTTTCTGTATTCTTTTTGTATTCGCTGAGAAAAGGCAATAAAGTTTATGTTTGTCTCTCAAGAAACGTGTAATTCATATTAGTCGCGCGTTTATATTGATCGTTCCAAACAACTTAAGCCGTCTATTCTCGTTGTTGAATGATAGAAGGTTGTCCCATGGGCTTCTTCTCTTGAGTTTGTATGCAAATATAGGGTTGAGAGAAGAGTTGAGATCCGTTTTGCATAACGCGTGTGTGACTAACGGAGGAGAAAACAAGAAAAGGTAGCTAAGAATTTATTTTCTCTCTCATCGCCAAAGCTGAGAGGCCAGATAGCATCGGGATTTTCAGTATTGAGAGAGAAGAGAACGCAGTTTTGTAACAACCAGTCGGGATTGAAATCAAGAGTTTTAGTTTCAAAATTTTGTCATGTGTGAGTTTTGGTTGTATGAACGGAACTACCGCTTAATAAAAGAATAGTCAGAACCAAGCGGTTTTTCGAATAGACGGATCAGTTTAAGTTCTTCTGACTGAGGTTTAATGCCACACAGCAAATAATTTCCCATATTTTAATGCTTTCAACTTAGTTACAACAAGTCGAGGCAAGCCTATTGTGCCTATTGTCTGAGAGCGACGCTCATTAGTAAACCTATCCACTGATTAGTATGCAGGTACGCATTTTACCTAGCTAGCTAGACAACTGGCTAGGCAGTTAATTAGTATGCAGGAAGACACTTATTAGTATGGAGGTTATAACAATGGGTGACGTCATAGACTATCCCTAAACTATCCTTACCTATCCACCAAAGCGGTTAATTCCATCCCTAACATATTACTAATGTGGTTCGTGTGTAGTTATATAGGGAGCACTACAACTACCCTTTTTATGGAAACATGGTAAAAACATGGTAATGTGAATGGGCCATGTTCTAAACGAGTAAGGGCCTGGGAACGATTTAAACTCCATTGAAAATCAGTTACCACACATAACACACAGAACGTTGGCACATAAAGTTGGCACATAACGTTGGCTGTCCAAAGTTTGTACATTTAGGTTGCCTGTGAATTTTGTCAGACTTTTTGTCTGCATTTGTCAGGGCCTCATTTAAACTACTAGCTGCGCTCAACTGGTTGAATTCTTCCCGGTAGAAATATTGATTCAAATAAAACATGAATAAAATAAACGTTTTATCAACTCAGTTGAAGATAATTGGATTTCTTGTTATTCAGCACTGACTGTGACTGCGATTATCTGAAGTCCAGTCAACACGCGTTTCATAATCCAGCAACACGGCATACATAGGCAAGAGGCTTCCAAGGGGTAATCTGGTGTTGCTTTGTCGCTCATTTATATTACGACTCTGTCTGTCGCTGAGGAATGGAAAGTTAAGTGTCGCTGTCGCAAACGTTTGCGCTTTTCTGCCAATTTCTGTCGGTTGTCGGTGTTTTGTGAGATTAAAATTGTCGCCGGCTGTTTTCGGAGCAATTTTTCTTGATGCTTCTATCACTTGGAGGGCCTCGAGCAAGTGGTTGGATTCAGTGATCTACTCCAAAACAATAAGTATAGCAGACTATTATTCAGATAGCGGAATGCTGAACCTGCCTGCCTGAAAAACGCAAAAAATATAACTATTTGAGTGTTTTCCAAAGACAACGAAAAAATCTAAATTGCGCTAAGTGGTACAACCATAACTCAGGTCATCTACACCGTACAACTGCTTACTTCTTAACTGAAAAATGGTCCAACAGCGACTTCATTACATAGCGCGGGGGTGGGGGACGGAATCACCTAGTGCCCGCTCTGAAAGTCATTCAGACTTGGTGAGAACATGGGAAATGATCAGCTACGGGATCATGTCCTGACTCCTGACGTTCGACAGAGATGTTAACCTCTGGAGATGCGAAATCCGGAAATTTTTTTCTTTTTCACCAGTCCCCCCCCCCCCCCCATCCTAAAAACTGGTGTTCCCGCCCCCTCCAAACAAAACTCATCCCTTTCCCCAAAATCGCCCCAACCCTTCAATTACCCACTGCCGATTTTTTTAGCGTTTTGTAGCTAAGACTAACGCGGACTGCGGAAGTTCGTGATGACGGGGAGTCTGCAGTAGTTGTACTGCTACCTTCAAATTCATAATTAGACTCTTTCTCAACACGACAATGGGCAACAAAGGAACCTGTTTATTCATCAATGAGCTTCACTCTGAGTTGTGTTACAACTGAGGGAATGGTAGACCCGGTGTTCAGTTCTTGTACATCAGTCCGTAAACGTCTGCACAGGATGTTCCACCGTTATCGCTCTCCGTATGATCAAACAAATCTTCGCCATACCACAGACGTAACTCGGCCATATGATGCAAACCGTAAGCGCTCTTTCCCATGAAGAATATCAAGTGAGGCGATGACGAGTGGTAGCCTGGGAGATGGTAGTAGTGTCGTGCAATAGGCTGCGAGAAACGAGGACCGATGACCGTGTTTCTGTCGTCTGTCAGAAAGGTTACAATGTCCCTGTGATTTGGAGTACAACCCCACGGACTTCTTCTACTACTTCCGCCGCCAACGCTACAAAGTGACGTACCCGGAACGGTGTTTGAGCATGAAAGCCCATATGAACGCATTCTTACCAGGTGTAAACGCGCCATATTTGTTGTCTCTGGCGCCGAAACAAACGGGACTGGTGTTGAGTTTGACCCAGGTTACCCATCCAGCGTCACAACATACAAGAAACGTTGTGTATAGGATAACGAATAACGCAAACTTTTCCACCATCTGTAAAAGGAGGAATTTTTGAACGGTTATAACGTAACTCCCATTCAGAGGGGTGAATTTATAATGGTAATTGAACTGAGTGGAGTGCAATTTGGTCTGAAATCATACGCGTGATTTCAAAATCACAAGTATGATTTCAGACCAAAATTGCATGACACGAAGTTCAGTTACCACTTTATTACACCCATTTTGAAATCACACAGGTTTTTTTGTCAATATTAAGATTTGATTATCCATGAAATTTGATAGGTTGGTATTATTTCACTTTCATTTTGATGAGGTGCAGAAAGGATGCGATTTAGAGTAAAAAATGGTGCAATTTAGGAATAAATTGCACTGTTGAGAGCCAATCAGATTGCAAGGATCACCAGTGATTTCAAAATGGGTGTAATAAAAACTACAAGCGCACTGATATACTCAGTTAAAGGAGAAGACCTTCGTGGGGCTGTTATCCAATAAAATCATTAAAATACATCTTGAAAATTAAGGATGAGATACGGAAGAAATTTTGTTTTGGATTGAAAACGTAAAGCTTGTGGGATGTGGCTGGAGTGACAAGGATACTTCACAAATCAATGTGATCAAGTAAGCTGAAGCCACTCGCTGATGAGGCCTAACAAGGCCGAAACAGTTGTCCATGGCTGCTAATGCTTGGGCTCAATCTTTGCTTTGGTAGATTTAAGGGGTAATGCCCGCTACCTTGTGGCCTTAGTGCCTTTTGAGTGGCTTCCGCTTACTTGATCACATTGATTTGTGAAGTATCCTCGTTGTGGAGTGAGCCTGACATTGAATTTTCGGCGATTTCTTCAAACCAAAGTCTCTGAACTTGAAAATTGAGCAATTGTTCAGGTTCTCATTTCATGTATGATGGGACGCTTGAAAATATTTCTATAAAGCTGTTTTCAGCTGAACAGAAGTAAAATATGCTAATAAAGAATTGGACAGGAAATGTTTACGACGTAAGGATGTTCAGAATTGTAATGGAAATTTGTGCAGGGCAGACACCTCACGTCAATTGCCGTTCAAGCTGTCACCGTCAATTGGCGGAAAAGAGATGTACAAACTCATTTTGTTTGCGGGAGAAAATCATGAAGCTCTAGTCTGTTTGCAGTTATGTTTTCAGAAGGTAAAAAAGTAACTCGGACATTTTAGAAGGACTTTTAGAATAATAGTTGACATATTTTCGGTCGCCGAGTAAATTTTGGCGCCTTAAATATAAGCTAATATACGTGATACAGACAGACGTTACTGGCTTACAGCAACTACTCTGGGAAAATGGAGAATGAGTGATCATGCATTTTTCTTCGTTGGGTGCCCTAGTTAACACACAAAAATTATCAAAATATTATTTGGATTTTAAGCTGTCTTGGTATAGCTTTTTCGGGATAAAAAACATTGAGCATTCATGTCCATGTTTGTAGTGAGACGATCGTTTACCGGGAAGCAAAATAAACCCTCGACCAAACAAGCCGAATGGAAATCAGTGGAAATTACAAACCTCTAGACAGCACTAAATTCTCTACGAACAACTGGCTTAGGACAATCCGCTTGGTTTCAGGAGGAAAACTTGTTTCCAGCACTATCTGTAAAAAACACAGCTAATTCTCTTTATTAAATAATCTATAACTTATTTCAGTTGCGCGAAAAAATGCGCGTTTAGATTAATGATGTGCTTCACTGAATTACAAATAAAACGCTCAGAAATATTCATACGCTCCGTAGTCTATTTACATCTGTTGATAAACTTCCAATTGGTCGCAGATCTTATATATCGTTTCGTTTCAACATGCTGTCATATGGCGTTTTCACTTTATCTCTTCCTCATCTGGGTTTGTGTTCAGTAGTGACTAGTCTCTACTCCACAATTCTACTTTTCAGTTTCCATTTGTGTCCGACTGCTTGAAGAGTGATTTTACATACAGGATCCGTCTGCGAAATCATACAACCGCCTCTTTGGTCCTTGCACTTTTTTTTTCAACTTTTGCTATTGGTCTTGAAGCAAAATTCTAGCGACGCTACTGAAAGGAGCGATTCAAAGAAAGTTAATAAAATAGCCAAGTTTGTGAACCATATCTTCTAGAATCATCAAGTTATAGACCCTGTGCAAAAATGGCTGGCTTTAAATTATTCTTTTGTACTTATTCAAAATAGCCTCACTAACCTCGCTTTTGAGATAAAAATTCTTAAGAATTTTTTATCCCGAACGAGGTTAGTGAGGCTATTTTTAATACGAAGAAAAGAATAATCTAAAGGCACCTTTTTAGGAATAGGATCTATATAACTTTGCAAAGTCGCCGCACCTGAATATTTTACAGGCGTTTCAATGCTGGGGGAAGGATAAGCACACAAAAGTCTGTTAAATTACCCAAATTTGTAGAACCATACAAGTTTTCGCTGTTGTACAACACACGACTCTCTTTGTTCTTCACTTGCACCCACTAAGCCACTTCCCTCCCCCTCCCCCCAAAGAACACACACATAATTTATAATTTCACAAGCTCTGATGCAATAATTTTCATTATTTTCCAGGTTGAAAGAGATTTCAGGCAAAAGGATACTCATTTGGATGTCTGACTTTCACTGCCATGTAACCAAAGTAATGTTTATTCATTTTCATCTGTTAATTTAACCCCTATAATTTGAATAATTTCATATAACAAGAATCCAGTGTCTTCTAGAGTCAACCTTCCTTGTCATCAAGACGAAAAAAAAACACGAATAAGCATCTTTTGAGACTTCCTAAGGTCACACAAAGCTCATAAATCCATTAAAATAGAGTTACATAGCAGTCACTCAAATGCTCAGGCTTTAATGAGGTTCCGTCAATATACTCAACAGCCACAACGTTAAAGGAGCTCGGTCACAGTCTTTGGATTTTGAAAAGTTTAGCCTCAATTTTTCAAAAAGGTCCTTTGCAATCCGTTTCGATCTTCTCCATCCTTCACCATCCTCGCCATATTTGCATTTATTTTTGTCTCTTTGGTGCTTATCTTCCCTGACAAATTGTTATTTCACTGTTTCCCATTATTTAAATGCATTTTTTATGTCTCTTATAATGACCCAAAATATCGTGACCGGGCTCCTTTAAACTGTATCAAATTGGAAGGAGTTTAATATTATTGCCCTAGTGGAGAATCGCAGGTAGTCGCTGTGTGTCTGGTATCTGGAAAACTTAGGACAGGTTGATGACTGCCAGACAACTCAGACAAAAGTGCGTCAGCTGTACTCAGCTGCTTTAACTATGTTCTCCTCAGAACATCAACGATTCTTCAAGGTTTACAATCATATGTTCTACAGCAAAACCTTGCTCAGCACACATGTGCAGGTTCCACAAGAGCTGTAACAGAGCAGGACTGTTTCTCATGACTTGGCAGTTTCTTTCACTGTATCTTGAACAGTTTGTTTCGCAGCCAGTTCAGCTTTTGCTGCAAGTTCAGCAGTCCGTTGTTTCACATACTCTTCATCTTCAGGCCTTATTTGCAATATCTTTCCTTTCTGTTCATGAACCCACTTTCGGATCTAACAGAAACAATGATTTTTTTTGTTAAGTCAACCTGTAAATTGTTAACATATCACCAGTGCCAAACAATCTCTGCATTGAGAATGTGAAGAACTTTTTCAACAACAATACTTTATTTTAAACAATAGATTTCACTTGGCAGTGTGTGTGTACTCTGATAATGCACAGACAACATACAAATGTGGTAACTGCTAAGAAGTACGCTACAAGCCGCAGGCTAGCTGCCTCATCAACAGTCGCCCACACCATAGTAACAATGTAATAATTAACTAGTGAGGAGGGGCCCAGGGAAATATCATTCTCATGACATTTTTCACCACTCCCCACCTGCCTCCTCCACAGGCTTTTCTATTTTTCTAGCGAAAAGAGCCAATGGGACACTGGGAGTAAGCAAGAAAGTGCGAGTGGGAGCTGGTAGAGAGTGAGGAGTGGCAGAACAGGGAGCAATTCGCACTAATTAATTATTATATTTTCACTATTGTGTGGGCGACTGGAGACGAGGCAGACTCTCCACAGTCTGAACCCACAGAACAGACTACCCGCAGGCAAGTAGCGTGACTGACATTCTTACCACATTTTTACATCCTCTACAGATGTGTTAAAGACCCATGTTCACCAAAGAGGTCTTACGGACATTTGTTTTTAACAGCCTCTATTGTTCATTGCTGCACTCTGATTGGTTTACCAGATTCTTCCACTGAGTCCCAGTGGCGTGAATATCACAACAACTTATAACAACAAAATGAGAATCGATTTACTTTTCTATATTGTTGTGATTTATTTGAATCATTTTGTGCCTACGAAAGACATCAGTTCTTCCCAAAACACTGCAATTATCTATGGCTCATCATAAAACTTTCAGTGACTTAGAAAGCAAGGGAATTCGAGCATCTAGATAATTTCGCTTACATTTATGGCTAACTAAAAGCGATGTGGTAAAGGATTCCAAAAATTAAATACATCGCCTTGAATATTCCTAGTCCATATCTTTTAATTTTAGTGCTCCATAAGGCTTCCCTTGTTATTACAGAAATTGCTGCGTAGAGAAATTAAGGGAGTTCAACTCGATGGCAGCTCATTTATCAGATGCAAAATCGCACTCGGATCCAGTTCATTTGCAAATAAAATTGAACTTCATGATCAAACTACTCGCCAAGGTTGGACATCTGTTGAAATCTGGCATATCGCTACGATGGATACTTGTTTGGAGGTATCAAATCCTCCCATTTCTTTTTAAAAAATACTAGCTAAGAAAAGTCTGAGAAGGCGGGCATCTTCCTTTGGGATAACTGTACAGCACTGTCAGATTTGAGAGGTTATTTGGCAGCAACCATGCATCAACAAAGTACAGTGTAACATGACAAAAGTCAGGTTTTACCAGCATAATTACAAAATGAATACAAGGAGACAATATTCCAACAAGTTTATGAAGAATTTTCTACAGGTTGACCCAAAACTAAATGACTTTTAACAAGAGCTCACCAGCAAATAAGTTTGGTGCATATGCGAAGTTCCAAAACAACACCAGCGGCCCACAAGGCCTTACCACTATGATGACTCTTGTTGCAAATATAGATGGAAATGAAGAGAGAGGACGTTAAGAAAACCTTGATGACACAAAACATAGAGATACTTGGGGAAATAAGCTGGATGAACATGGATTATTTTCACAAAATACTGCTTAATAGCAATTTGCGGATTTTCCATCTGTGTGAAATTCAGCATGGTACTCCAAGTGTCTTGGATGAACATGGGTCTTTAAAGACATGTATATTTATCAAATAATTGACATTACAAGATCTGAAGGGTGTTGGCAAAGCTGTCCTCTTATAGGAGGTTATAAATGTAGGGTTTAATTAGGGAAATTGCCATGACCATGGTTTGATGACGTCCATTAATGGGAAGTATTTGCTTACAGGGGGTGTCTTATACATGTACCTGCCAACTTTTTCTGAGTCAAATGGGTGAGATTTTTTCATCTCCTCACAACCAGAATTTCCAAAAATGTTCCGGCAACTTCCGACAATTTCTCGAAGACTTCTGAACGCTACCAAATACGTCCAAAGACGTTCCGAAGACTTCCAAACACTTCTGAAGCTATTTGCTACTTTTCCAGTCCCTCAAATGCTAACTAAAACGTGACATTTTAGCGTGTTCTGATACAATAAGGACTCAAACTCGTTGTTCAGCGCCGTTTGTTGGAACGTTTACTGGAAATATTGAATTGAATGTTTAGTTGATAATGTGTTAAAGACCAAGTCATCTGAATTTCTAAGTCAGGCATGAGAAATTGTTGTCAATGCATGCGATCGATGTCTTTGGTCCGCAGGCATGAGACTCACGCATAATGCCTGAGAGTTGGCAGGTATAGTGTCTGCAAGTAGAGGATTTATTTATTATTTATTTTAAACTTTGTCACACCACAAATAATGTTATTATAATGAAAACAAAAAAGATAGAAAGAATAGAGGTAACAATGGTGAGGAGACCTAAAGGAAACTGTATGCTCATGTTAATTAGGCCTCTTCAGTTATTGTTTTACAAGATGAAATAAAAAAAGAACAAAGGATTGACTGTATGTAGAGTTAAAGATCTAGGAAACCAGGTTATATGAAGCTACATGTAGTTATAATTTGCAAGGTTGAAGAACTAAGAATTGACAAGCACACACTCAAAACACAGAAACAGAAAACAAAATACACAACTACCACTAAGATAAGCCTGCCCAGATTACAACTGAATTTCTTCAAGAATATGTAAGAACAAAGTAGACTTCCAGTTCGCAAGACATGTTTTGACATACTCATACCAATCCATATGAAATCCTTTTAGCTCCAACACATCAAGATGCATATTCCCCTCACTTTGCTTCGATTTCATTGTCACATTCAGTTATCTCATCAAAATATTTTGTGAACAAGATCATAATCATTCAATGCTTGAAACACAAAAAGATGCATGATTTCCATTAACTGGTATCAGTTTTCTTTGCAACATACCCAAACATCACTGTGTTGATTACAAACAAACCCATACATGTTCAGTATTTCTTACTGGTACACAGATCATTACAACCTTTGACAAGTTCTTTCACTTACTGGTTTAAAAACGTGATCTCCTTTATACTCTGGGATGAATATGCAGTATAAACAAGCACCTGATGAAACAACAAGGACACACAATCATTGAGTGAGGTAACTCACAAACAAAGCATGTCAAACTGAGACAATAGTGAATGACGATTTTAGCCTTGAGCTTATAAATTACTTCAACTGCTAATTATGTAAAACAGGCTATATATTTGCTATCCCCAAAACACTCTGAGTAATGGAGGCATTCCAAGTAGAGTTGGCATTAGATAGGTAGGATAAATGCAGATAATGAGTGTGAAGATAAAAAAGCATCAAAAAGAAAGCATGGGGAAGACAATAAGAGACTTAATTCAAGAAGTGAACCCGATTTCAGAAAAACTACAATATTCATAATCTGGCACCACACATCATTTTGAATGGCAAGATGAGAGAGAAGAAAATTTTTTAGCCAGTTAGGCTGCACATGATGCTTCTTTTTCTTCACTAGTTTGCCTTTTTCGTTTTACTGTAAATTGTCACATAATTATGAGAAAGAAAAGTAGTTCACCAAAAGTCTTAAACTAGGCCAATAAGGTACCATGAAGATCCCACATGTGTTTATTGTGCTGGTAAACCAATAGAAAATGTGGTCTATTGCTTATAACTTCCTAAATATCTGTCAAGGATCAAGTCACTCTGTATGAGCATTGTGATGTAAAGAATTGAAGGGTGTTCTGCAAAATGGGCGTATATCACTTTTTGCTTGAAAATCCAAAATATCCATAAACTCAATCTGCTTTGGCATATAGACTAGAAATGGTGTCAGAAATGAAGTTCTATACCCGGGGGGGGGGGGGGGGGGGGGGGGGGGGGGGGTACTCCCAGAAAAATTGGGTGGGGGTGTGCGGCCTGCTTCCTGAAACCCTTACCCTATTTCAGACCAAAATCTGTTATTTTCCCTACCCTATTTCAGACCTGACCAAAAATTTGATACCCCATTTCAGACCTGTTTCACGTACACAGTTGGCGTAAACATAACTAAAAGACAAAAAGAAGGGCTTTTGTCAATGGTCTTATTGGCTAAAGAAGAAGAAGTAGCTTCTTCTAAAACGCATACCGAATTCAAGACAAGAGTGCACAAACCATACCCTATTTCAGACCAAAACAGTCAAAATTGATACCCTATTTCAGACCAAAACGACTAAAAAACCATACCCTTTGGGGCCACACATACCTATATAGCCCATATAAGGCAGTACCCCCCCCCCCCCCCCCCGGGGTTCTATACTTATTTTGCGATTAGAAAGCTAGGAACCCAAGGATTAGCTCATGACTTTTCCCCAAAACTCGAGAAATGGAAACAAAAGGATCCCATGCATGATTCATTTCTTTTGCTTTGAGTTGGTCCAGTTGTTGGCAAATTTGCTGAATCCAAGCCAAAATTAGTGCAGAACTTCATTTCTGACACCATAACCAGTCTGTATGCCAAAGCAGAGTGAATTTAGAGAGATTTGGATTTTAAGGCAAAAAGCAATATACGCCCCTTTTGCGTAACACCCTTCAATTAGAAACTAATTTCTCAGCCCAGTTCATGTTTGTAGTATATTGTTGAGACAAGCTGGACAAGATATGGCTACCCACAGCCAGGCGTGGAACTAACTTTATTGAATATTCAAACCAACTTAAATACCTGAGCCTAATTTGAATATGCTAATCTGTGACACTACTTTCCTGCCAAAAAAAGGACTTGAAATATCAACAAAAATAATAAAGGAAAATACAACTACATTTTTCCCGCCGGAAAACAAAACAAGATATTGATGTCAAGTCAACAGCACAGTTCTCAGTCAATCATTACAATTCCTCCTGCACAACTTCTTACAAATTCAATCTCACCACCGGCTTTCTAATTCTAGTTGAGCGTCTCAGAGTTTTTGAAGGTGACTATGTCATTTCCAGGTTGCCTTCAACTTCGGTTTCTTTTGCAATAGGTGAACTAGTGATTGGCATGTTGCAGTCATTGCCTGATATTGGTGGCACAGCTCCACTTTGTTTGTGGAAGACCACTTTCCTGGTTTTGAACTTCACCAGGCCCCAACACGCTTTGAAATTCTTGCAAACAGCTTCCTTCCTCAAATGAGTTCCCCAGATCAGCTGACATCTTCTGGTTATCAAGTGCTCTGATAAGATGATCCGCATGAACATGCCTTGTCACAGCGCCCATCTGGACGAGATACCACCGACCTCCAGGCACCTGCAAAACAACACAGCGCCCATCTGGACGAGATACCACCGACCTCCAGGCACCTGCAAAACAACACCTGGACTCCACTTCGCAGACAGTGATGTGAATCCTCTGTCAGGAACACGGACCCGGACAGGCTTGTTCACCGTAAAACTCCTCTCAATCTGCAATTTGTCATGGTAAAGCTTCTGCTTCATCTGCTTATTCTCAACAGCTTGCGCCAGATTCATTTTCAACAAGGTCAATCTGGTTCGCAATTGCCTCTTCACCATTAACTCAGCTGGGGTCGCCCTCTCACACTATGCGGTGTGGAACGGTACTTGATCAAAAAGTTGGCTAACCTGTGCTTCATCGTCATACCGCCAGTTCCCTGTAACACCTGCTTCTCCAAAGCTTCCTTCACCATGCAGACCGACCTCTCTGCTGTACCATTCGAAGCAGGATGGTATGGAGGAACTAAAGTATGCTTGATTCCATTCTGTCTTGTGAATCTCGCAAACTGCTCTGAAAAATTGTGGACCATTATCTGAGACCAGTTATTCTGGAAGGCCATGCTCGGCAAATACGAGCCTCAGCTCATCAATGGTACGCTCAGTAGTGGTTGAGGTCATGGGCTTCACGTCTATCCATTTGGAATGACTGTCGATGAGCACCAGAAAACAATCCTTTCCTTTCTGACAAAGTCAATATGTATCCTTTCCTTTCTGACAAAAGTCAATACAGGTGTATGTACCCTCTGAAAGGGTCTTGATGGCCATTTCCAGGGATGGAAAGGCACTTTTGGGGGCAAACTTCTTACATTCTGACACACTGTGCAACTCTTAACCGCCAATTAAATTTCTCTGTCTAATCCAGGCCACCACATGAAGCTTCTGGCAATGGCTTTCATGCTGCATACACCTGGGTGTTCCCAGTGCAACTCACTCAACAACCGACCTCTCAGAACCGCGGGAACAACCACCCCGAATTCCCCAGAGGACACAACCTTGTTCACATGACAACTCATATCTCCTGTTATGGAACAGCTTCAGCTCCACATCATCACAGGTCTCAGGCCAACCATTCATGGTTTACTGATGCACCTTGCACAGCAATGGATCTTTGAGTGTTGCCTGTGCAATGTCCACGGCCATAATTAGGAAGTCTTCCCATACCTCTCCAAGAGTGTAAACTTCGCCCTCCATGGCAATGCTTGAATCCTAGAACGGCAACTGTTTGTTATTGTTAAGAAAAAGAAGGGGCCATAGAATATGAAGCGATGTTTCGTGTTAGTTCACGGTCGACTAATTCACGCAAATTGAAAGGCTCTTTGCACAAAAGTATTTATTTA
>JAEMWC010000080.1:1165000-1252500 GCA_016490735.1 Pachyseris speciosa | reverse complement strand
TGTGCTTTCAAAGAAGGTAAGAATTGCTTTTTCCATCTTTCAGTGGCCACGCAATAGAGCGCTTAAAAGTCCAACGCGATATACACCAGGTAGTCTTAATATTACTGTCAAATTCTGTGATATAAAATTAAGCGATGGACCAAGGAACAGGCCGCTCTCGCAAGCGATGTGATGGAATACAGAACACTTCGGGCGCGCGAATTGAAGAAGTAGAATGGCTTCGCTGTTGTATGGTCTTGTAAAGTTTATACGACAATTTACATTTATGGTCGTTTCCTTAACTTGACTTTTGTTCCTCTTAATCAATGATGGCAAAGCTGCTCAGACTTTGAGGTCTGAGCGCGACTGAAACACTACCGGACCCCGTCACGCGCAAACAATTTATGCAAAGTCCCCTTCCCCACCCCCCCCCTCCAAAAAAAAGCCGCTAAATCATTCAGACTTGGTGAGAACATGGGAAATGATCAGCTATGGGATCCTGTGCTGATGTTGTACAGAGATGTCAATATCTGGAGAAGTGAAATCCAAAGACTTTTTCTTTTGCTCAGCCCCTCCTCCGCCAACAATCCCCCTCATCCTCCCCCTCCTAAAAAATTGATACTCCCTCCTTCCTTCTCCCCTGTAAACAAAACTCACCGCTTTCCAGAAAGTCACTCTCACAATGATGAAAGAAAAAAAAAACATTTTCAATGTCTAGTTCTCATAAAAATTATCTCAACTAATAATCAATAATTATTATCTCAACTATTGTGGAAAATGTATACAATTCTAATTAGGCTCAGTGTTTTCTTTTTATTTCCAGGAATTAAAAGAAAAAAAGCATGTTGTCAGTAAATGATATGCAAAGTAAAAATACTGAATCCTGTTCTTCTGAGATGAAAGTGGAACCTGCTAAAAGGTCACAGCGCGATGAAATGCAGTACCTTAACATGATCCAATACATCCTTGACAATGGCACCAAGAAAGAGGATAGGACAGGTAAAATAAAACAAAAAGATGGGAGGGTTTTCAAAACCTTCTATCTTCTTTAAATATGAATAATAATATTACCAGGCAAGGAGAAATAATGTTTTATCATTAATAGTTTGAACCTAGGAGTCACATCATAACTAAGTGAAGTACGATCTTCTGGGTGAGTGTAGTCCTGAGAATAATAATAATAATAATAATAATAATAATAATCACTTTATTTAAGTCTCAAATGTATTTAGCTGAGCACAGATGCTCTTCTAATTGGGGAGACTAAATAAATCAAAATTAAATGTTGGTTTTTGGGGGAGAGGGGAAAACCAGAGTACCTGGAGAAAAAACTCTCGGAGCAGAGTAGGGAACCAACAAACTCAGCCCACTTATGACGCCGAGTCTGGGAATCAAACCTGGGACACATTGGTGGAAGGCAAGCGCTCTCACCACTGCGCCAACTCTGCTCCCCCTCAGAAGGACTGTTTGTGGTGACATTGACTGACATTTCGACAGCCTGAGCAGAAGTCATCATCAGAGTCAAGTGGAAAGTTGGTTTACTAACTTACAACAGACACCACTGAACTGTTGCCAACAACTTCCTGCACCTTACAAACAACTAATTTTACTAACACCACACCTATGGACATTTGGCTAACAAAAGATGGATTGAAATGCACCAATCACAGTTTACAGGCTTCACAACCAATAACATCATGACTTGACTGACAGACGACCAAATCAAAGACCAGAGTATTTATACAATCTACTAACATTACACAAATCACTTGACCCTGATGACGACTTCCACTTAGGTTGTCGAAATGTCACCACAAACAGTCCTTCTCAGGACTACACTCACCCGGATGATCAGACTTCAGTTAGTTAAAATATTGTTTTGTGCATTGAACCAAATGACTTGTGTCTTGTAATGGACAGTTCTGTCATCTTCATCTTAGTACTTCTTCCTGATGTTATAAAAACATAGACAGGTCACAACAGTACGACCTGGTTACCTTTCAATAATATTATTAAGCGGCCGTCGCTTAGCGACAAGCTGCTTCTAGTAATACCCTTTTTTTTTGTGGTTATTTTTCGTCGTGGTGTCCGCCGAGAGGCCCGTGCCCCTCTCGGCCAGAGGAAGAAACATTTACATAAAGTGAAGAAATAAATTATCTAATAGCGACGCCCGGACTTGAACTCGCGACCTCCAGATCCCAACTGCGGCCCTTTATCCGATTGCGCTAATGAGCCATCTCTTGCGATTCTTAGTGAATTTTGTAGTAAATAAAGGCATTAAGTCGGTCACGCATCGTCTTTTTAAAAGCCTTTCAATACCCAAGGGTTACAGAGAAAATAAATGTTTTGTCAGAATTGAATTACTCCAATGTACATCCAATAGCAAAGGAATTTATTTGAAAGCGTTTATTTTAAGCAGTATTTCACAACGAGTCCGATCTTAACTAAAGCTATTCGGAAGACCGTAAATGTTTTTGAACTGAACTTGTAAATTTTGGTGGCCATAAAATACAGGGGTCAGAGTCGGAAATGGCAAAATCGTTTCAAAAAGAAATGTTTAGTCAGAATTATAGGAAATGAATTTATTTGAGCGTTCCTTTTGACCCGGTTTTGAAGATAAACAAAATTAATATTGACCGAGTTAGTGATGGTGCAATACCGGAAGTACTACCGGAAGTGAAATCAACCAACACAGCTCTTTTGCGTGGCGTTGTTTGAACATACCTTAGCAGTATTGAGATATCGGTTATCGTCGAGAAACTGGTCAACGGATCGAAGACGCAGATTTACACCAAATTGTTTGCTTTCTTTGAAATTGTCAAACAAGTCGAAGTGCCAGTGTTTTGTCAAGCTTCAGCTGGCCTTGGTTTCTCGCGTAGCGAATATCCATAGAATCGGTTGAGTACTTTTCCGTGTTAAATTGCAAAAAAGGTTTACAGCTTAAGCGTTGACAAAAGAAAAAAGAAAAAAAAAGTGAAAAGGAATAGAAAAAAAAGAGAGATCAAGAAAAATGAACTTCACTTTGTGGAGACTTGAACCACCGACCCTATGCTGTCATTACAATGCGAAAAGAGCGCACCAAAACTTCCTCTAAAAGCATGGTTGAATTTTAAATCCTTTATCATTCGGAGTGACGAATTGACTGTCATGCCAACTGAAAGGTGACAAAAATTTAATTACGATCAACTTGAACTCATCCTATGCATTAATCCAGCTCAATGGTCAAAAAGGCCGCTTCTAATTCTCGCAGAATTTCTTGTTAAAGTTTACTTCTGGTAGAATTTTAAACACCGTGACTGCTTGAGGAATTAATTAAAAAATCAATATTGATGACAAAACAATATAGTGTTGAAGGTCAATAACCATAGTATGTTAAAATACATAAGCAGTTGGCTTTACAAAACTAATATCATCAATGAGGGTAAATTGGAAGCAAACTCTATCCCCTTGTATCTGTAAGGGCATACAGTTTCAGTGAATGGCGAGGGCAAGTAGTTTTCAGATTCCAAGGCTGGGTAATTAAAATGTTTTCTTTTAAATTACCTCCAGGAACAGGTACAATTTCTGTTTTTGGTACACAAATGAGATTCAACCTACGCAACAATGTCTTCCCTCTTCTGACAACAAAGCGTGTATTCTGGCGTGGAGTGGCAGAGGAACTGCTCTGGTTTGTCAGTGGATGCACTGATGCAAAGGAGTTGAGTGACAAGGGAGTTCATATCTGGGATGCAAATGGCTCAAGGGAGTTTCTTGATAAACAAGGTATAGATAGAACTGCTAAAGTTTCATCACTTATAGTGCATCAAGGACAAAAGCCTAAAACAATTCCTTAGCATCAGGGTTCATACAGCCATAGAAAGTTCATGGAAAGTCATGGAATTTGAAATTGAATTACAGGTCTGTTAAAGTTAGAATTAAGGTTGAGTTTGTATGGAAAAGACAAAGTATATAGGATCCTTTGCATTTTTCACCAGCTGTCCTTTTCCATTTTACATTTTTGAGATACTGCCACCATTTGTCTATAACTAATCCCTCAGGTGATGGGTTAAATGGATTGGAATTCCTCTGAAAGTCATGGAATCTTGTTGCATCATTTCCATTTATTTTGGACTTAACACTGTCGTGTTAATTTGACCCAGCATAATTTATCATAATGTTTCAGTAATGTCTTACTCCTTATCCTCAAAGATTTTAACATCTATCATGGACCCATTTTTTGACTTAAGCAAACAGTGCAATTTTCCCAATAACTATTTTGTTATATAATAAATCGCATTTGAAAGTCTGCAAGTTTTGTATGAAATTATTCAAATAATGTAGGCATCCATTTTGTGAACATTTTCTTTCAGGTCTACATGATAGAGAGGTAGGAGATCTGGGCCCTGTGTATGGATTTCAGTGGAGACACTTTGGTGCCAAATATCTTGACATGCATACAAACTATGATGGACAAGGCGTAGACCAGTTGGCAAATGTGATTGACAAAATCAAAAATAACCCCGATGACCGCCGAATAATAATGTCAGCATGGAACCCAGTTGGTAATGTGCTACATGTTTGCATTAAATGTTCAAAAAATTATATTAAACAGATATATTCAGACAGAACTACTTTTACATTATTGTCATTACCTCACATACTTTAGGGGACACAAGACCACAACAATCTGTCCGGTCAGGTGTGATGTACTCTTCTGGATTGCATCCTACCTCTGTAATATATTGTGAGGCACATCTCGAATAATATTTATATCCGTTTTTGTAATATTAAGGCACTTCAGAAAGTATCTTTCTTCTGCATATACTGAGTTACCCTCTGGAACATACGTATGTCCTTCTTTTGCAATACTAATGCACATCTAGAGTGCATCCTACCGTAGCAATATTAACACTTGTGTAGGAAAGGGTATTTCTCCTCAACTCAACTTCAAAACTTGGAGGACCAGTAGCCTTTCATCAGTGTTTTCGTTCCTCTAGAAGGTAGCTTTGCAAGCTGATTCTAATGGTGATTTCAAATTCCTAACAGACTTGCCAAATATGGCACTACCCCCTTGCCACTCATTTGTTCAGTTCTACGTCTGCAATGGTGAGCTCTCTTGTCAGATGTATCAAAGGTCTGGTGACATGGTATGTGAATGATTCAGTTTATTCTTATGCAACTTTTCTTTTGTATTGTGTTTGTATGTACCAATTTGCCCATCGCATGTGAAGACCCAATAGGACACTAAGGTCCCCTATGAGGTCTATCACCCAAACCCCCTCCCCCAACCAACAGCCAAACACTGGGGACTACAGCCCCAACTCTTTGCAAACAGTGCATGGGTTCTTTAACGTCCCATAGAGTTCATAAACAAGTGTTATTTGCTCTTGCTGTAGAGTATAGACTGATCGACTAACTACTGAAATGTTGTTGTTAACATGGGCCGTATAGAAAAAGTAAAGAACTTGATGACACACATTACTTAATATGATCATGTATAACTACCTTTGATATATAATTTTAAAAAAATCATGATTTTGTTTTTGCCAGGGCCTTGGTGTACCTTTCAACATTGCAAGTTACTCCCTTCTTACATACATGATAGCCCATGTGTGTAGGCTTAAGGTGCGATGCAATGTTTCTTTATTTTTAAAAAGTTTTTGTTTTATCTTGAAATAATCTATTGTTTGGTACCAAGTCAAAAATAACCAGGAGAACAGGGGATCGGTGTGTTGCCATCACAGATTGGATTATATATAAAAACTCATTAATAATTCATGAAGGAAATACAGAATAGATTAATTTTTAATGAGTGTCTTTATATCTGATAAAGACACGGCTAAATTTTACGTCCTATAAATTTGCAACTTGTGTTTTAGCAAGTCCTAAAACACTCGGCTGCGCCTCATGTTTTAAACTTGATAAAACACTCCTGCTCATTTATTAAACATTACATAATGCAACCACTGCATGGCTACTTGTTTTTCCATCTCATTTAAAGAAGCACAAAGAAATATTATGCTGAGAGAAATGAGATGACTCCTCTCCTTTCAGTTTTGTTTGATTTCATCTTCCTCATTTTGTTAAGGTACCTGAATGGTAAAAAAAAATTTTATTTTTTTTTATTTTTTTTTTTTAGCCTGGAGACTTTGTTCATACTCTTGGAGATGCACATGTCTATCTGAATCACATTGATGCTTTAAAAATACAGGTAAAAATATGTTCAAAAAACCTCTCCCCCCTCCACCCCATAATCCCCTTGTCATGTTCAATTCTTCCCTTACTTTAAGACAATAGCCTAATACAATTCTGCGACATGAAAAATCCTTCTCACTGCTCCATCTTAAACAAGAGAACTCATTGTCAAGTTCTTTTGTGTGTTTTCAACCCATAACATTCCACTGTTTGTATGGATTTAAATTAATTTTATGGACGGCTGGAAGGGTTACCAGGCTTTATTAGCTTCCTGATAATAACACATTATTAGAATGTAGCTTAGGTTTGTGAATTGCAGAAAAAACACTGAGTAAGGGATTTGAGAAACTGGACGTAGAGTGTGCGGGAAGTGTCAAAATAATATAACTGATTGCCTATCTTTTTTACTTTTTCACTTCAAACTCCAGTTAACAATAAATATAATACTGAAAAGCTCACTGCTGTTCATGATCATCTGAACTTAAAGAAATTTCAGGCAAAATAGCAACCTTTTCACACTTTTTGAAATTAATGTTTTTAAAGAATAAGTGTTATGAGGTAATCATAAGTTATTACTGGTTATTCACAGACCATTTCATTACGCGATAATATGAACTTCAATGTGAACTGCGCTGTAAGAGATGTACAAAGTAGTGTAAGTCATCGTGTAAAATATACTGTAAGTGTATGGTAGTCTGTATCGTGTATTGTCAACAGCAACAAACTTTATTTCAATAGGGTGCATTATTACAGGTAAGGACTGTAGTCTCCCTTATGGCCCTATGGAAAACTAAATAACAAAATGTGTTGAACATAGTAACAAATAACAAAATATTGATAGAAAAAGCACTGAGTGAAGAAATAACCTTCAGTAGCCAGCACAATCTTACCTTGAAACCCACTTCAGTCAGAAGTGGTTGTGAGAACAGACATGAAATTACACAGGTTCCTTGTAGAGAGCTGAATGGTTTGGTGGCTAGAAGATTCAACTGATAATTTTTGTAACTTGTTTCTGTAATTTATATCTTTTTAACAGCTTCAAAGAGAGCCACGTCCATTCCCAACCCTGAAGATTATTGGGGATATTAAAGATATTGACAGCTTCAAGTATGAAAACTTTGAGCTCACTGGATACAACCCCCATCCAACAATTAAAATGAAAATGGCTGTCTAGAGAAAAACTCATACTTGATGTCATTAAGTCATGCTGTTCAGTTTCTGACATCAAATCCATATCATCATTTGGAACTTATGTGTACAGTGCATGCTAAATTTAAAAATAATTTTGTAAATTGTGACTGAAAATGTGTTGCTATGTCGGCACATGTACTGTTTGCTAATAAAATTACCTTCTACTCATCTCCAAGTCTATATTTTGAAACACACCAGTATTGGAGGCTTTATGCACATGTCATTGGCTTCCCTGTGGGATCGACACCCAGGCCAACCAAGGAGATATGTCGGGGAATACGAAGGGTGGGAGAATTCACGAGTTTGTAAAGGATGTCGGGATATTTTCTTCGGAGACACCTCACCGACAGGACTTTGTCATGCAAGATTCCAGACCTCCCGTGGAAATCCCTCAAGTTTGTTTGACTGATTTTACATTCCCCTGGTTAGCCCGGGGGTCGACCCGGGGAAGCCAATGACATGTGCATTAGGGTTACCCCTGCACTGATGGTACATGATTTTATGGACCATTGCAGTGTTCCAGCTAATTTCCAAAGTCAGTGGGTCAATGTTGATCTTAAAGGGGTCAATAAGCATGTCTTTAAATATCTTTCTAACTCAGATCAAGAAGTCTGCATTCTCGGGTTTTGACCTGAGATGCCAGGGAAGTCGTTTTATGAAGGTTTCAAGTATGAAAAGACTGGCATCTGATGTTGAAGGATTTGCTATGGATAGTGAAATTAATTTGGTTTGTGGTCGTTGAAAAGTCAGGGAATTTTTCTATCTCAATGACTGGCAACCCAGTCCACTATTCAGCCATATACTAAATAATGCTTGTGTCATTGGCTTCACAGTGGGTCAACCAGGGAGATGTGGGGGAATTCAACTCTGCTCCGAGTGGTTTTTCTCTGGGTACTCTGGTTTTCCCCTCAACCCAAAAAAAACAACAATTGATTTGATTTGATTTGATTCTACTTGATTCATAGTTGATTTGATTTAGTCTCCCCGATTAGTGGAGCATCTGTGCTCGGCTAGAAAGATTTGAGACTTTAAGTAAAGTGATTATTATTATTCATTGCCCAAGGGTTGGGCAAAATCTCAACATTCTTTTATGATCAAAGATTAGGGGGTGGGGGAATTCACTGGTTTGTAAAGGATGTTCTGCTGAAAGGCAGTGGACTTTGTCTTGCAAGATTCCCCGACCCCCTGGGGAAATTCCTCAAGTTTACTTGACTGATTCTGTAATCCCCCTGGTTATTCCGGGGATCGACTCCACGGGAAAGCCAATGACATGTGCATAACTTGCTCTCCCACAAATTTTACCAATCATTACCATAGGGAATTGGGAAGTAAGCATGGCCACTGTGGAGAGTTGACATCTTCACATAGGGCTCCCAATAGTAGACAACTAGTGGTTCACCCGTGAATTACTTTCTACAACGAACAGTCTGACCTTCTGCTCTCCGGTGCACACAAAGTGGCGCTGTCACACAGCGTGACTGGCGTTGTGTTACTTGTATGACGATAAAAAGCTATGACCGCAGGAGACTGGGACAAAAAATTGCTGTCGGCCATTTTGTCTTAGATTGGACGGCTCGAAAGAAGTCGTATTCGGAAAAGTTGAAATGAAGGGAGACATCTAAGATGGCTGCTGTTTTGTGATGAAAACAGTTATCTCGTTGGAGAAATAGCAGTCTCCGTCGGAACGTGCAAGAGGTTAGTACATAATTTACAGCCACGCACTTGTCCCTTGTTCCTTTAAACCTGTGTTAACTGACGTAACCTTTGTACTTTTTCGTGAGTTGCCTGTTCACCCGGCCTGTGTCGCATAAACCTGTAAGGCCTTCAATACCGGTTGGTTAAAATGGCTATTGGGAAACAAAGTTTTGAAAAACAGTTCGCCAACTGTTATAAAACTGAAGAAGCCGACGAATCCAGAAGTCTTGTTGGTTACGTAAGGACAATCTGTGTTAAAGCTAAAACAGTGAAACTTAATTTGGATGTCGTTACTTTCAGTTTTTTCAGAGAGTGGTGGTTGAATATTCAGGGAATTCATAGTAGGTGATTATTTGCGCCGGTACCGTACACTATTGGCTTGTGTGATGTTACCCCTTCTTCACAACGATTTTTTTTTCTTTTTCAGACTTGATGTGTTTTCAGGCCTAGGGCCTAATATGACAAGCCCAAATAACTTGCGATTTGCAGTGAAACATCTCTACAAGCAGGTTTTTGAATTTTACTGTCGAAGAGGCTATATATATATTATTATCTGAAAATAAAATTTCTCTGTATTCAATGACTCTTTCACTGAATGACAGACTAGCTACTGACTGGTTGAATGACTGACTGAATGAATGGATGGATGGATGATTGAATCAATCAGTCAATCAATCAATCAATCATTGAAAAAACTAGCAAGTCAGTGTCTAATCAGGTGAATTTAAATTGCACCTAACCCCAAAATGTTTTTTGCTCAAATCAAACTTTGCACCTGTTTGAAACGTATTGCACCATTTTGTGCCTTTATAAACCAAATCTTGACTTCTTATAGGCTGTAAAAGTTATGAAATCTGTACCACAACCAAGCTAGTAAGGGGCATGGGTCTAGTCCTTACATGACATCACAAACTGGTTTGCAATTGCATTACATCTTTGTAAACGCACATGCAAAGCAGTTTACAATATCATGCAAGGAATAGACCCATGCCCCTTACTAGCTCAGTTGTGTGACAAATGATGGCTAGGAGGCGGGTGGCTGAGCGGGTTAGAGCACTGGACTTGCAATATGGGAGGCTCTGAGTTTAAGCCCCACTCTAGCCCGGCCACAATTATTGTAAACAGCCAACTGGTCTGCCCCCTGCCAGTGGGGATTCTTAACCTAACCGTTTATTTGAATTTTTTGTTTCATGTATTTTCTCAGCCCCACTAGCCTTTGTGTGCTGTAAATACTGCAGAGGTTAAATACTGGTAACGGTCATTATTATTTATTATTAGATATTTTAACTTTTACAGCCTACAAAAAGTCAATATTTGGTTTTAAAAAGACATGTGTAAAGTTTTATTTAAGCAACAAAATATTTGGGATTAGGTGCACTTTAAAAGTGTCTTGAGTGCTATAAATCTTGCAGAGAGCTTATTGACGATTCTAGATTAAATTAGAGAGATTTGGGCTGCCATGAAGGACAGCACTCAACAGTAGTCCATAAAATGTAAAGGAAAGGACTTCAAATCCAACATTCAACCTTCTGACTTCATACCTAACTTGCTAGCCTGTTGACCACAATGTATTTCATTGTTCTGCTTAAAGATGTTTGAAGTTGTTTAAAGTTGCCTCACCATACTTTTAAGAAAGAGTATAAATACTATCTTCTGCATAATCAAACTCGATTAAGTCGCTGTTGTTGTTAATTTAATTTCAAGTTCAAGTCAAGTTCAAGTTTATTAAAATTAACAACATAATACAAAACAGTTGCTGACTGACTTTATTTTGCTGTTTTTTTTGGTAACATAAATAGAACATGTGTAGTCTAACTTAGCTGAATATTTATTTTCTTGTGCTACCATTTACTTGACCAACAAGAAATTAAAGCTTTTGCTACTTTGGCCACCACTCACATAATTTATGAATTTATTCCTTAACAGCTTAACACTTAATGCTTTACTATTGTCATTCCTTTACCTTATAAATTGTATTAAATGCCCTTTATAGTGTGAATAAATAAAGAATTGAATTGAGTTTCCTGATCTTTTTCTCTTTGCAGTTATTGTATCTTGGAAAAGAATACCCAATGGGTGAAGAGTACTTCAAGAACAAACTTAAAAAAGCCTTTATGAAAAACAAGAATGAAACGGACCCTGAAAAGATCAAGATGATGATTGCAAGAGGAGAGTATGTCATCAAGGAAGTGGAAGCATTGTACATGTTACGCAAATACAGGACTTTAAAGCAACGTTACTATGGAGACAATAACAAATGATAGAGGCTTATAATTTGAGTGATAAAATCAGTATTGTTTTTACATCATCAAAAGAAATTGAGGATGTGAGACATGTGAGCATTTCTTTTTGAGTGCTTTGGCTACTGGTGGGCAGCACTAAGTCAATAACGTGTTTATGTTCGTCATTTTGTTTAGATACAGCCAAGCAGTATGCACAATAACAAGGTTGCCACAGTCCGGGAAGAATCGAGGAAAAAGTCAGGGAAATTCTAAATTCTTCCTTCTACATGAGGTCATTCACATTTGTTTGCTTGATAGTTTCTGGCCACTCAAATTTCATAATAATATTATTACTAACAAATTTGGAGCTCTATCTGTTGCTTTGTACAGAATTTGATACATTACTATTTGACAGTTCAGTGCAAAATGCACTTCACTGGTACTTAAACAAAATCTTTTATGGGGCATCTCCATGGTAAAGTATGAGGATTTCATTTGGTTCCTTAACTGACAATGGAATTAAGAGATGTATTTATATTTCAAATATTTTGCTAGACTTAAATTGTGAATTATTTCAATTGAATTCAAAGAGCTAAAACAGAATGGGTGCTATGAAATGCGCAGTTCCAGAAAATAGAGACCTTTATTGTTGATGACCATTATCTGATTATTAGATGTAAATGGCTTGACTGGTGAGTTTGTTGGTTGTGCATGTTAGTTTTTAGTACTTTCTCAGAGTAAACACCTCTCGGAACTTCAGATTACAAATTCAGGGACCAAACCACAAGGCTCTGCCCACTTCAGCAAGAAAGAAGTTCCTTCAAGGTTCGCCTGAATATTGGACTGTAACTTAACTTTTATTTCCAAAGAACTCAAATCTGTCAAATTGGTTCAAGAAATACGAGCATTCCGGAGTGAAATCAAGCTCTGCAATTCAGCAATAAAATTTGCACCAATTTTATGTGTGTTCAATAAATGCTTCCTTAACTCTTATAAAAATTCATCTCTCCCATGCTCGATCTACTCCACCCTACCCCATTATCCAAGGAAACCTTACGCTCCTGACGCCCATCCGCTCAATAAGAAGCCTGCGGTATGAAAACAGACGGGCATTTCGGTAACTAGATGATCTGTAAGGGCCGGAGTCCAAAACCATTCCTTAATTAAGACATCTCTTTAGAATATTGTTTCCTATTATTCCAACCACCAATTATGATAGATCTGAGTGTAACTGCTCGCAGTCTACTTAAACAGTTGAAATAATGGTTTAAAAATGTGTACATTGACAAAAGCATAATAAAGATGATGATGATTATTATTATTATTATTATTATTATTATTATTATTATTAAACTACCAACATGACGTCCACACAAAAATTTCCGTATATCTTAAATTTGAGAGCAAAGAGAAAGATTTTATAGCAGATTCAACGCATTTACAAGGATTTGTACATATGCCCATATGAGGGTATGAATTCACCTCTAATATTGCGGCCAAAACTAAACTTATTGCTTCCTTGCTGAATATTTTTCACTCATGATAGTCTTGTGTGAACAATACTAAAACATGCCTTAAAGAGGGGGGGGGGGGGGCAAGGGTATTTTCGTGACGCCGTGATCCGGTTTTTTTTGTGCTCTGTGAATCGTGATTTGATAAAAAAAAAACTGTTCCGTGAATCGTGATTGAAGTGTATTTCGTGAGGCGTGAAATGCAAAAGTCCTTGGCTGTGAATCGTGAATAGATAAGAAATAAATCGTAAGTTCTTAGCTGAATTTCGCTGCATTGTGATCAGATTTTTTCCGTGACCTTAGTGAATTTAACACTTGAGTCGTGATTCGTGGAATCGAAAATTTACAATCGTGACTTCGTGACAAGACCCCCCCCTCCCCCTTCCCCCCTTGCTCCCCCTCCTTAAATTTGACGAACTTCCATACAAACTTACACTCATGTGACCAGGAAGGATACCACCAATTGCACGTGACAATTTCTTGTCGAGACCTGTTTTTTTAATATCTCAATTCCCTTCAAGCGGAAGCCTAGTCGCAAAGTCTATTTGTTCAACAAAGGCGACTATGACTCCCTACGAAGTGAATTGCAAGAATTCCAAGAATCTTTCTTTCAGTTAACTTCTGAGGATACGGATATCGAAGAAGACTGGGAACGTTTCAAGTCTGCGCTTAAGAACTCGGCGGATCGAAACATTCCATCAAAAATGGTCAGCGGTCGCAGCAAGCTTCCCTGGTTATCGGCACGTCTGCGCCGCCTTATCCGACGCAAGAATAGAATCCACGCAAAATATAAGAAGACTAGTAACCATAGGCCTTACACATTGTGGCGTAAATTAAGAAGAAAAGTCACTTGCTTACTTAGATCTGAGAGAAACAAGCATTTAAACCAGGTTATTGGGGACATCCAAACCAATCCCAAACCTTTCTGGAACTACATACGATCACAAAAGAAAGACAACCAAGTTATGCCGCCTCTTAAAACACCAACTGGCACCACAGTTGATAGTGACTATGAAAAGGCTGAAACACTTAACGCCCAGTTCCAGAATCACTGGTCACACGAAGATCTTAATTCCGTTCCATTTCTGCGGAAAACCACACCTGGTATTGGGAACATTGTCGTAACAACTAACGGTATAATCAAATTACTCAAAGATCTCAAAGCATCTAAATCTGCAGGACCGGACGAAATTCATCCTTATATCCTCAAGGAATCATCAGCCCAAGTCGCTCCTTTCCTAAAGTACATCTTTCAGAAGTCTCTTGAAACAAGCAAGCTCCCTGAAGATTGGCGAGTAGCCACCATTTGCCCAATCTACAAGAAAGGGGACAGATCATGCCCGAACAATTACCGTCCTGTGTCACTAACAGGTGTTGTCTGTAAAGTCTTAGAACACATAGTGTGCTCGAACATTATGAACCATCTGGATGCACATGGGTTGATAACGAGCAGACAACATTCCTTTCATAAAGGCCGTAGCTGCACCACACAACTATGTACAGTAATACACGACTGGTCCAAAACTATTGATCAAGGTCTCCAAACTGACGTGTTTATCCTGGACTTCGCAAAGGCTTTTGATAGTGTGCCCCACGAACGTCTTAAAGCGAAACTCTTTCGCTACGGCATAAACGGTAAAACACTAGCATGGATTAACAACTTCCTATGTCTGATGACTCATCAGTCAGTGAAATTAACAACATTAAGCTTTGGTCAAGTATGAATCGTATGAAATTAAATTTGACTAAGACATGGGAATTAGTAATGAGAGGAAAGACCCAAAAAACCCCTCCTGAAACTGTACACATGATTGAAAGAAAGAGTGAACTTAAATTATTGGGAGTAACCTTTCATGAAAATCCATGCAACTGGGATAGTCATTTTCAGAATATGATGGATAAGGCTAATTCAAGACTTTATATCCTTAGGATTTGTAAGTACTATGGGTACACTTTAGAGGAGCTTACGATCTTATTTCATAGCCTTATTATGTCTGTATTTACCTATGCAATTGAAGTATGGGCATGTGCTTATGGTAGTAAATACCTCTCTAAGATTGATAAATTCTGTAAGCGAGCATGGAAATATGGTTACACTAAGGATCGCATAGTTATTGACAATGTAATCCTAACTAGGGATAAACAACTATGGGAAAAAATCACACATACAGATACACATTGTTTAACAGATCTTCTACCGAGCAAACGTACATATCAATCTTTACGACAACGTGGTCATGATTATACGTTACCACGCATTTGCACAGAGCGCTTTAAGCGCTGTTTTATAAATAGATCTCTTTTTAACTTTATTTAGTTTAATGTTTGTAGTGACGCATTGTAAACTTGCACGTATGTCTGCAAGTGTTTAGTTTGATCAATAAAGATTTAATCAATCAATCAATCAATCAATGTCAGAGACATCAACGAGTGGCAATCAATGGGTCAAAATCAGATTGGACGCCAGTCATATCGGGTGTCCCTCAAGGAACAGTCCTTGGACCGGTATTATTTAATATATTCATCAATGATATAGTGGATGAGGTCGAATCGGAAATCCGACTTTTTGCAGACGACTTTGTCTGTTATAGGCCAATCGCGAAAGACCAAAATTGCGAACAACTCCAACAGGATATCGATCATCTATCATCTTGGGCCAAGAAATGGTACATGTGCTTTGAGCCAAGCAAGTGCAAGATAATGCGCATAACTCGTAAAACCACCCACAAGATCACTTATCAATACACTGTGGAACACACGAATCTGGAATCTGCCCAGTACACGAAATATCTCGGAGTAACGATATCAGATGACCTTAGATGGAACCGCCATGTAACAGATATAACAGGCCGTGCCAACAAACTACTCGGACTCCTTAGACGGAACCTTTCAACATGCGACAGAAGAGTAAAAGAGGCAGCCTACCTTGGCCTAGTAAGACCCTTACTCGAGTATGCGAGCCAAGCATGGGATCCTTATACGGATAACTTATCAAACGAGATCGAAAAGATACAGAGGCGTGCTGCGCGCTTCGTAACATCTGGGCCGGGTTGTTCGAAAGCCGATTAACCCTAATCCAAGATTAAAAATAAACCAAGGAGTTTATTTCTCTATCCACAAACGTTGTTCAACGCTGATATTCTACGCAATTTTAGATTAGAGGACGTCAATCCTGAAAAGCAAAAATTAGCAAAAGAAACTTTCATCCAAAAGTCAAAAACTACAACCAAAGTTTACGCAGGAGCCCATCCTGGTTTACGCTAATCCTGGATTAAGCTAATCGGCTTTCGAACAACCGGGCCCTGATTACCAGAATTATGAACTTGGCAGTGTCACTACGCTCTTAAAGGATCTAGGGTGGAAGTCACTTAAGATCAGGAGGGAAATAGACAGACTCTGTCTTCTCAAGAAGGGTTTAGCTAACAACGCAATCCTGCCCCTGGATGAATTATCAAAGCCGGCCAGAAAGACAAGACATATGCACAATAGATATTACTCCACAGTTTACGCTCGCACTAACCTATTCAAATTCAGTTTTGTGCCGCGCACAATTAGAGACTGGAATAATCTACCACATGATGTTGTAGAAATTGCGGACGACGCCAAATTCCGCAAATTATTGTTATTTACGTTTCCCTAGGAATCCGCTGACCGAGATGTATTTAATATCATTCATTTGAACGAGGTTACATCAAATAAATAAGTGAAGTGAAGTGAAATAAAAATTACAGACCGATCAGATCCGGATAAAATACAGTTGTGTGCTATGCATCAGCAGATAAAGGACGCTGTAATGAACACTAGATCGAGGCTTCGTATTAAGTGATTAACCTGATTCTTTCTGATTCGCCAAGTCGTTGCTTAGCAATACGTCATTAACCTTTACACGTGGGCGGTGTAAAGATAGCTTTAGCGGCATATTCCCGGCAGTAGTTTAGCTTAAGTTCATCGTGCACAGTACGTGTGTTAAGTAAAATTAAGTTTAAGCTACTCTTGGCTATTTAGAGTGCAAGCGGGAATCGATGTGTAAGTACAAACTATTTTCTATGCTTGTTTTTTAGTATAAGTTTCAAGTTTTACGTTTGGACTTCTAGTACCTTTAGTCTCGGTTTTTTTATACAACAGCCTAATTGTTCTAGCCCACCACGTGGCAGCGCCCCAGCCTTTAAAGTTTTCATTCTGTCTTGTTTTAGTGTTAAATCTTTACAGTTTATATTCCCCTAGTTTAGGTTTCTATTTAGCGGCTTCCTATAGAATCTCTGGTAATTCAGTTAAAGTCCTTTTCATGCTCGTTAACTCCCTCATCGCTTGCAATGGCGCTCATGCGAGCATGCTTTTATAGTATCGTGCAATTTTATCGTTTTCAAGATTTTACAGTGTTACCATTTATTGTAACTAGGACTGTTAGCAGTATGTATATCTGCTTGAGATCATTGATGTTTTTAATTGTATCTTTTCTGAGAAGTATGACTGGAAAGTATTGTCACACCGCAATTATGATTGGAATGTTTGCTACCTTTGATTCGTGAATCTTGTCATCTTGTAATCTTTTATTATCAAGTAATTAGTTTATTGCATTGTATTTCAGTTTACGTTCGATTATCGTCAATTAAATCACCGTCAATCACAGCTGATTTTCCGTGATCTCTGGCTTTATTCGATTAGTAAAGCATCTCCCACATCACACGCTTATCTCATCGCGACAAGTTGTTTCGCAAGTGACAGCCTTTCAGCAGTCGCCGTGAACCTGGCGTTACAGACGCTATAACACGATTTCCAAACCAGACCACCAAAGTTCGGTATCCTTAATACAGCAGGAACTAATACAGACAGTGAACGCTTGCGGAAACATTTGTGGTTTCGCGCAATCATAGCTGCGAAAATGCAAACAAACAAGTATATGTCTTGCCTACACAAACAATTGAGCAACTTTACCTCGTATGTATTTTTCATTCGCTTCCTTCGTGCAATGTTTGATTTATTAAATTGGACAATATTTCGAAGACAAAGAGTGCCCATCATCAAGCGGAAAATTTATTCAATTCGCGCTTAGAAGTATTCTTCCTTAAAGTTCCACGAGCTTGGTGGTAGAGTTAACGCTATTTATTGAATTCAGCAAGGCGTAGGGGAGCGAAGAGACGGAAGGTACGTCTGCAAAACTATGCGTGTATTTGTTATTTATTTTCTATCTCTTGTTCTCTAAAAAGAGTAAAGAGAAAAACCTGTTTGAAATATCCAAAATTTTGTTTGTTAAAAAAAAAAAAAAACAGAAAAGTTTACTCATACTTGGAATGTGTATTGGCTACGTTTGACTTGATTTGACACTCGGATTAGCTGAAAATAAACTTCACATGACGGAGTGAAAGGTAAAGTTTAAAGTTTGCAAGTTACTGAATTTCTTAACATAAATGTATGTAATGTCAACTTTTCTGCATTGCGTATGAATAACAATCGACACCAACCTGACTTGTACTCCACAGGCACAGTATCTTCTCGCTTAAACGCCCCGGCGTTTATTCAAAATTCGGTGGGTTGGCCCCGGCCATTATTTGAAGCTAGCGTTTAATCGGGGTCCGGCGTTTATTAATTAAGGTGCAATGACGGCGGCCTTGGCTGTTCCTATTACTTTCAGTCAATGCGCGGATTCCTTCCAGAAAGGACTATAATTCAAGAAATTAAAAAAGTGCGTCAGTAATACAACATGAACGCGAACATTGTTTTAAATATGTTTTATTTTGTGTACAGCATCCTCGCGAGTTATGTTACGCCGACACATTTCCTTTGAATAGTTACTAAAACTTTATCAAAGCAGTACACCGTGCTGGCACTATGTCGTGGCAGTGTTATTTTACTTCCAAGCTTGATCGTAGAAAACTATCCTAGCTTCGATGAAACGCCGGAACCTCGATCAAAAACCGGGGCCTCGATCAAACGTCCCCGGCGTTTATTTAAAAAATTAATAGTTTTGACCCTGCGCGGTAGTATGAGGCCGGCGTTTAATTGAGAAAATACGGTATAGCAATATTTGCTGGGCATGAGGTCGATTACGCCTGTGCCAGCCTGAGTTAGGTATCTGTATATTCACTCCGAGTCTTCTTTGCAACTGTTTAAGTTAGTGAAAATGAATATATGAAAATCGGGTGCTCCAGGTACTCCGGTTTTCCCCTCTCCTCAAAAACCAACATTTCTCCCACACGGCGCCACAAACTTATAGCTTTAAATTGTAACCGTGTATAAATAAATTTTTTTTCTTTCTTTCTGTTCTTTCCCTCTCCTCAAAAACCAACATTTCTCCCACACGGCTCCACAAGCTTGTAGCTTTAAATTGTAACCGTGTATAAATAAAGTTTCTTTCTTTCTTTCTGTATATTTATTTAAGTTGAAATGGGAACATCACTACTCTGAATTTTACACTCAACATGTCCCTTTTACATTAACCCGTGGTTAGGTTCAAAAATTCAATCTGGTTTACTAATAGGTTTGGCATTCATTGAACGTTATTGAAGTTACAAATGCAGTTTAAACTTTTTCAGGTTTTCTTTGCTTTTCATTAAAGGAATGTCTCAAAATTCAGATTCCAAATTACACCACGGTCTTTCTTCCTCCTTTTGTCAAAAAATTTAAAGAAGTTTTATAAGCTGTAAGTTATTTTGCTTGAACTCCACGCCACATAACACGACGTGATCCTTGTTGACTGCAAGATGAAGTTCTAACCCTTTTTCAAACTGAGAAATAAAACGATAATCTGCCCGAAATTAATGTGACAGTCAGCTAGAACGTCAACTCTGTCACCGATCTCTTCTGAGGACAAATAAGACCCATTTCCATTTCACTTCTTTGCAGAGATCTTCCGGCGTTAGACAAAAATCAACAGTATAGTGTCAAAAATGCGGGAACTTCTTTATAATGGGTTAGGTTTGAATCCGGAAGACAAAAAACAAGGAAATACTGAAGTCGACGACGTAAGTCATACTTTTCTGTTCTAAATATTTAAAATTGTTTTAACAAAAGAACTATGAATATACGAAAATCACATAATTCATTATTTTAACAGTTTGGGGGTAACTTTCGTGTGCTTATTTTCATCAAATAGCGAACACAACACCCAAGTTGCATTTCCCTTAGCAAATATATAACAAACAATACCACAGAAAAAATATTGCTTGATATTGTTTAAAGTTTTATTTCAGTGTTATCAGACCCAAACACAACTGCGGCATGACGATTAAAGAAGCTTAACGTTTCCAGTTGGTGGTAGAGTTGACGGTGGGGTGGTGCGCGACATTTTGTACAATTTGTCTTATTACATTTTTTTTCCTTCCCCCTATTTCGTAACGATGTTTCAGCAAAAAGCTTTCGTTCCTGGCCTGGATCTGGGTGTTAACCTTTTAGTGATCTACGCTAAAATTCGTCTTGTCTAGTTTAGTAAAGCTAACAATTATGAAATACAATATCGGTTCAAAAACTAATTTTCTGAACTCAACATCGCCCAATTTAGAGAAGAATTAAATTTCTTGAATAGGAAACTGAACCGATTGGTAAGAGCTTGAGAAGTGAACAAAGTGCTCCCGTTATTTTCATTACAATTTGGAAAATCGGTTAGGGTTAGGGCTATAATATTTTTCCTGTATTAACTTTTGTAATACTTCCAATATCGTTTCTGTATTCATAAAAAAAATAATGATAATAAAAATTTGGACAGTTGGGGTCGGGTTAAAGTTACTGTTTCTTCACAGAAAAATCAGATAATATGGCAAATGTTTCCGTCATCAAACAATGTTTGCTTTCCCTAAGAGTGGCAAAGCGGAACAAATAAGTATTATTTGAAATATGAATTAAAATTGTAGCACAAAACCAAACAGTCTCGATCGCCTTAAATAAATATATTTATGAAATGATAATGTTTACATGTCTTTCTCCAACATCACAGCACCTAACTTCTAAAATAAACACCCCTATCCAAACTTTAGCGCGAATTAGTTACCCTCTGGGACGGTACACACCCATACAGCTTCTGTAGGCGAGTACCCCCTTCGCGGTGAGAACATTTTCGAACCACAGAACAGAGGTAAGAAATTACACCGGAAAGTGTGAACACAAGATTACTAGTGAGCTTTAGATTTGAGAATGAGTAAAAGAATAATTGCGAGTACCATTTTTGAAACCAAGCTCGAGTGCTTTAGACAATCACTAGCCCGTTCCAGGTGTTCAGATGGTAAACGGAGCGCCTCAATTTTTCGCCGCTTTATTTTAGCCTTGTTCTGCCGGCAATCTCGCTCCCTATTTACTATCTGAACGCTTGGAACAGGCTAGACAATAACTTGTCACATCGATCTCGAGTCCACGTCCCTGCACGCTACTACAAAGAGGAAGCAATCTAGGGGCTAGGAACGTATTTTGGTCGGAAATGTTCCTATTGTAAGAACTTACTCAGTGAGAACTGACAGAACATGCTCTCAAGTTTACTCTCCATATTAGAGAATAGCTACAACGCCTTCCTAGCTCCTGAGGCCTCGTGCACAAAATAGTAACAAGTCACTTACAGTTCTTGCTTGAATTTTCTTTTCCGGTAGAACGATCCAGCCATGGAGTGGGAGCACCAATTTCAAACATTTTTTGAGCCATTCAGAATCAAAGCCGTTGAAAAGATTAAACATTCAACCCGAGCGGAGCGAGTTCAACGTCTTCAGGAAGCCAACTACAATCCTTTCCTTCTCAACTCTGAGGATATCATCATCGACCTGTTAACAGACTCAGGCACAGGCGCCATGAGCTCTAACCAGTGGGCAGCCATCATGAAAGGTGATGAATCGTACGCTGGATCGCCAAGCTACCGGACGTTTGAGAAAGTCGTCAATGACATCTTTGGTTTCCGGCACGTGTTTCCCACGCACCAAGGCCGGGCCGCTGAGCGGATTCTTTTTCAATGTATATTAGAGGATGGCGACCTGGTGCCTAACAACGCACATTTTGATACAACCCAAGCCAACGTGCAAAAACATGGAGGCAAGGCGATTAATCTTCCGACCCCTGGTGCTTTGGATCCTAACAAAACTGAACCATTTAAGGGGAACATGGACGTCAATAAATTAAAGGAGTTGATATCAGGAGAACGAGAAGGGAAGGTTGCCACGGTGATGATTACAATAACAAACAACGCCATAGGAGGAGAACCTGTCAGTATGGAGAACATTAAAATGGTTTCCAAGCTCTGCCGTCAGCACGGAGTTCCCTTCTTCCTTGACGCCTGTCGTTTTGCAGAAAACGCCTGGTTCATCAAAACACGTGAGGAAGGTTACGCCCATCGCACGCCACTTCAAATCGCGCAGGAGATGTTCTCGTACGCCGATGGTTGTACTATGTCTGCTAAGAAGGATGGGCTCGTGAATATCGGGGGATTCCTGGCCATGAATGATGAGGACCTCGCGGAAAAATGCCGGAGGGAACTGATCATTTCCGAAGGGTTTCTCACGTATGGGGGCCTGGCCGGGAGAGATCTGGAAGCTATGGCTGTAGGGTTACGGGAGGTGCTTGATGATGATTATCTTCGTTATCAAGTGGGATTTGTGAAAATGCTGGCAGATTTGCTGAAAAAGAATCGTATTCCAGTGCTGACCCCTCCTGGTGGACACGCTGTTTACATTAATGCAGCCGCCATGTTGCCACATATTCCTAAGGAGCAGTTCCCGGCCTGGGCCCTGGGATGCGCCATTTATGTGGAAGGTAAAACTTTTATAATAAAATCCCAATCTTATCTTATTTTCATTCTGAGAGAAGCCCTTGGAAATACAGATGACCCTCCCCTGTTTGTGAAGGGGCTTTTATCGCCGGGCACATCACAGTTAACCGGCAATTGTTCACTGAAGTGGAGGTAAATAGTACTTGCTGATCACCTCCGAGTTAATTAACCCATCAGAGCGCGCGAAAAGCACTATTCACTTGTGTGGTATATACTAATACAGGGTATTGTGGTAGGATTAACTCCTGAAATATGCATCTCACAATCAATTTACCAGCAACTTTTGTTTTGTAGGCGGAATTCGTTGTTGTGAATTGGGTGGTGTTATGTTCGGAAAGGATCCTGATGAGGAAGATGGCGACGAATTAGTCGAAGAAGAGAGTGGAGAGCTGCTCCGGCTAGCCATACCACGACGGACATACACTGAATCACACATGAAGTACGTATATTGGCCGAGCCCAGTGGACTGCATACTGAAAGGGCTGAAGAATGTTTAGCGAGCTAAATACAAATTTACTGTCGGAGCAAAAGTGTAAATAAGGAAGGTGTATTAAGCCTTTGTTTGTACACTCTCTCCACTAACGCATTATCGTCATTTAAAAAAAGTTGCATTCTGTAATTATGCTCTAGTTTTTCACTCAATCAATGATCATTAGATGACAATAGTTGACAATTAGATGTAACAATAACTGGTACGAAATAAAATATTATATCATGATGTTCTCCTATGTTACCAAGACCCGCTGCCTGTGGCCAGACTCCTTAATTCAAATTGATTTGCTATTTTTTCTTGGCGCAGATACGTTGCCGAAGTGTTGGAGCATGTTTACATGCACAAAAAGCAGGTCAGCGGATATAGAATCACGTGGGCCCCTGCTGTGTTACGTCATTTCAGAGCCCACCTAGAGCCCATGTCCCCGACGGCGAAGAAAGAGGAAGTGAAGGTAGAAGAAGAGGAAGAAGACGAAGAGGTGGATGACATGGAAGAATTTGTATCGCGCGTGCGTGGACTGTCATTCCGGAGGTCATCCTTCCAGTTTATCTGAATTCACTCGTATGTCAGCGAGCACTTTTCATGCGGCAGTCGCTTAATTAACGAACTATATTCGCAATTTCAACTGAACAACCGTATTACAATTTTGAATTGTCGAAACATCGAGTAAGAGTGGGCCTGGGGTAGGAGCTTTCTCAAAGGGTGTTTTGTAGGTTTTGTCTACTTGCAGGAGCTCATGGGAAAGGTCACATAGATTGCACATAGATAGCTTGAACAGTACACCTATAAACAAGTAAGTAAGCTTAGAAACATTTTTGTGTCAGTCGACATAGCTGTTGAAAAAAGCACTAAATTAAAAGTAGACGATATTTAAAAACATAGAAGCCACAAATATAATCATGTTATCTACCAAATACTGGATTAAACTGACAAACATGACAATAAAATTGGCAACGAAGTCAAAACCTATCACCGAAAAGGATTAAAAGGCAGCCCGCACTGGAAGTTTCTTTTAAATTTGCTTCTTTCTAATTTCTGCTCTGTAGATGCTTGCTATGTATTTGTAAATGCTGTAGAACGATCTTAGTATTGTAATAACTCCTGTCATCTGTTACCAAGAATTAAAGGTGTCACTATAGCAAATGAATGAAAGTAAGTGCTTGTCGATTGCAGTCTATCAATGCCTACTTCAGAGCTACCTTTCGATCAGATTGTTTACATATACTTGTTACCCATCAAAACTTCCCCACTATTTTATCGGTCTCGCTTGATCGTGTGTCTACCGGGAGCCGCGATCCAAACAACCTTTTTATTCTTTTAGCGAAACTCGACTTAGAGTAGATAGTCGCGAGAGCACATGTCAGCTTTGTAAGGTGCAACATCATTAAACGCGGCCAAGAGAAAATGAGGGACGCTGCCGATAGAAATCACGTTTATGAGAGGGTAGGTCGAGAAAAGTTACTTTACACTGTCAACAAGCATGTCAAGATTTAAATTTAAAAAAAGCAAATAACTGGGATCATCATATAACCAGCCCTAAATTAATTTTAGGGACATATCTTGCGGCAATTCAGAGTCCCTATCCAAACAACTGATATCTCTTTGTTTGATAGCGCTTAAGATAAGACGCGTAGTTGTGGTCGAGCTAGGGTCTGGCGAGTGTAACGGAGACGAAAGGGGAAGCGCGACGACACTGAAATGTTTCCGGTAAAACTAAAAAATCTTCTTGCAGGAGCTTTGCAATCCCGCACTCCTCTATAATTATCATGCCCAAAACCTTAAATGATCTTTCAATTATAAAATACCTTGCTAAGTCTACCGTTTAAATATCTGGATTTGATAGACCGCGATGTCGGGAACGAGGTCCTAGCGGGAGCTGTTTGTCTCAAGCAGATATTACTTGCGCCTCCCAATCACCCCTCCCCCACAGATCAGGCCGGCCAGGGGTCTTGGGTATACGGTTCCTAGAGCCATTTTAATTCAGGTATATGGTATTTTAATGTTACAACTCGGTATAAAGCATCTGGTTGTTCCTGAATTTTAGGTATTCGGTATACAGACATGAATTAAATGCTTCAGGATAATTTTAGGTACTAAGTATCACACGTTTTACATTTTTAAGGTATATTGGTATCTTAGGGGAAAAAAACCGGGTATGTTGGTATCCAGCTACCCCTCCCCCACCCTGGCCGGGCTTGACAGACAGATCTTCGACTGCAAGTACACCCTACAAGTTACTACAATATTAGGTCCTAGCATTCCAAGCGTACCTAAACTTTTGCGCATTAGATTTATTCAGCTTAGGCATCATAACCTGCTACCAACGTCAAAAACTTTTCGCAAATTGAAAAAAGAAAAACAAAACAAGAAAGTGAACGAATGATGCCTGTCCCATAGAATCGTCTCATATTCTTGCAACGTGTCATAATCACTTTGAAAACACCGAATATTCAAACAAAATATGATGCAAATAAAACGTTTCACCTCAATTTTCATTGAATTGAAATTGAATTTCTACAATTAGTTTGTCATTACGGTGACAGGCATGAAGCAGTGGAGGACTTCGATTTCCTGTAGGTTGTAGCGAGCGCCGACATAAGAGGACAGAAAAGTGGTGCTTCAGTCGGGTTAGAGAACTGGGAATAGCCATAATCCGACAGGAAGAGAATGATCGAAAAGCAGTCTTGTTACACTTAGTGAACTATATGAAGTGTGCCATCCGCTACTTCAGACCAAAACGACTATTACGGGATAGCTGGATGTTAACTACTTATAACTATGTTACACTGAACTGTATGGGGTTGCCACCCGTGAAAGCTGGCAGTGTAGCCGGTAATGTTTATGAAGCACTTAGGCTTGTTGGAAAAATTGTCAGGGAAACTTTTTCCCCGTTCAGTTTCAACCATTAATGCCTTGCTAGAGGGTCTGGAATGGGCGGTTCAAATATCAGTTGTCAGTTCAAATTAAAATGGGCCACTTGTCAGTTGTAAGTAAATTGGGTATTAATTATTAAATAAGAGACTAAATTGTTCGTTTTTGGCCCATTTTGGACCTTTTATTATAGGTAAAGAAGCACAGCTCACTTAATCAAAGTGCATTTGATCTCTGGTTTCCCACAACGAGCATAACTTATCATCTTGGAGCATAACTTATCAACCTCAAAGCCACTCGGAACAATCGTCCACGTACTTCTGGCACGTAAATATGTCCTGTTTCAGGTTTAGCTTCAGGCAATGGAATTCTTTGCCGCTGTTCGGCCGTTGGATTTCCTTTGGTGGCTTTTTACCAGAATGCTCTGCGCAAGCTACTAAAATCCACTGTCCAACCTACCAGAACACACTTCACAAGCTGCAAGCCATAAGGAGCGTCGTGTACTTGGTCTGGTAAGTTTTTTTTTTTTTGGACAGGAATCCTGAAAATTGATTTTGGCTAATGCAAACGCGTTTGGGCAGGTCAGCCAGTTCCTAAAGAAACGATTAGTAAGACATTTATTTACGGATATCATAAGCGATAATGCGATCGACAAATCAACAAAATGAAAAAGTGCCAAACAACATTCATGGCAAATGAACCCTGTTAAGAAGCGTTCTAGAGAGACAAGTCAAGGGCACCCAACGGCAAATTTCGGTAGAAATCTGTTCGGTGGAGGGGAGTTCGCCTCAGGGTTTTGGCGTCGATTAAAGAGTGCACTGGGGTTTTCGTAACTGAAACTGACGTGGCCTTAAAGATTCGCAAGGGAGAAATCATAGCCTCTCAGGTTTTCGGAAAGGTCGCAATTGCTGTTTTGGGCAGCCACGGATTTTTCCCACACTTTCTTCAATTTCATTAGTTTTGTTTAATTAGCTTACATGTCTGTACATAGCTATAATATGTTACGTAACACTGTGTGTTAATTTTTGTCATCTAATTGCTTTACCTAGTCTTTAGTTGCTATTGTAATTATGGAATTATTCCGGCCTTGAGTGCATATTTGTAGTATAATTGCAGCACGTTATTCATTCATTTCATGCAAGTATTTGTGTAAATGTAACTAAAAAAAGACCAAGATTAAGAATGTAAAAGGTAGAAGGTTCCGTCCGGTGCGTGTAACTCACGAAGGTAAAGGTTTTGGTTTGCGAAGAAGAAGTTAAGGAAGGAGATCGAGACGAAGTGCTTATTCACTGCTAAAAGTCGTTAGCAGAGGCGAGACATCGTTCGTGGCTAAATTCTCTAGTCGGGTGCCGCCTAAGCCAGAGAGGTGCAGAGGAGAGTCATAGTAACTCAGTTACAAAGCTTACTTCACGGCGGTCGGGTGAGCTGAAGTGTGTCCTTGGCGTCCGTGGAAAGATACGAAGGTCAGCAAGGAACAGAAGTGTGCAGTAAAGAGCGAAAGTGGATTTTGAAGAAGAAGAAGTTTGTGATCATGAACAAGTTTAAGAAAAGGTAATTTGGGAAAGTTGCGGTTAGTTCATTGTGTTTGCTTGGCGATGCGGTTACGTGTCAGGAAGGAGTGGTCAGTAGGAGTGAAGGACAGAAAGGAACAGAACTGTGTGAATATTTTATAGTATAAATATTCTTGTCAATACTTTAGATTTAATAGTAGGATTGAATTTAGTACTTAATTTTACTTATTAATAAGATATTCTTGTAATTAATCTCTATTATCACCTAACATTTTCTCAAAGGAAGATTTTGTTCCTTAACATTTTCGGGTAATTAAAATTTCAGCTAAGGAATTCGAATAGATCAAATTCTTCAAGCTAACGAAAAAATTCACTTGAAACAGACTTCAAACACTTAAAAAGGTACTTAAAAATTAATGCCTACAGATTTTATTTCATTTTGGTTTGCCCTTACCGGAAATTGCCTATCATCAAGGAAATAAGTTAGCCATTCAGAACACGACTTTTGACTTCCCTCTTTTAAAAGAGGTATCTTTTCTGACTTAACAACAGAATAGAAACATTTTATAGAAAGATATTTATCTATTTTTCCACCGCCCGGTTAAGATTGCGTTGCTTGTGCCGCGATCTTTGAGGTACAAAATGCATGGATAAAAATTAAATAGAGGGTCCCCTATACCCCCTTGTAAAACTCAGTCATGTAATAATATTTGGCCTTTTCACGTGGCACGAATATAGTCCAAAATTCTTTCACGTTCACGCGAAATTCGAGACGATCACGAATTAATATTTCCACTTGTTCTAAGCTGTTTATCCTCTGAGTTTGGCTCTTCGACCGAGTGGTCATCTAAATCGACACTAGGGGTGGTCACTGCCAGAGATTTGTTACGTCCTTTGTGGTTGTTTTACGTCCCACAGAGTCGGATTAATTGAAAGTTCTGTGAGACGGGACCCGCTACGGTTTGTCTTTCTTATCCGAGAAGACTAGAAAGTGTAACCGTTTGTAGGTGTCATTACAAAGGCAGCACTTTCTGCTTGATTATTTAAAGACCCTGAGAGTTGGTCCGGCCGGGGTTTGAACCCGCGACCTCCTGCACGGTATTCCGGTGCTCTACCAACAAGTGACTCAGATGTATAAATGATATCGATGAACAATGCTGGGGGTTAACCCCGTGATGGACTAGCAGTGGTGGAATACTCCCAGTCGCTTCATGCGAAGGCATTACTAACCAAGATAAGCTTCAAATTTGCCTTAATAGAGATACCAAAGTCACTAACGCCCCATATCCAATAGTTCGCACGCCGATGACAAGTTGTCCACACTTCCTTCGATTCCTCGCAGTCGTTCTCCAAATCACTTGAATCACTAACGTCGCTGTACTCATCCAACTGGTGGCCCGGACTGGTGGTCATCGAGGTCTTTTGAGTTCGCTTTAAATCTGTTTAAAGACGTTTCAATACTTCAAACCAGAGGTCACTACAGCATCAGACTTATGACAGAGCACGTGAGTTACTGGCCGATTAAATAAATTTGATTTCTAGTCTTTCCAGGGTTGTCATGTCTGTCGGCATACGCGTCAAAAGATGATGTACACTCTTTTTTATAAGAACGTTTAATTTGGGGGCTGAAGCTGAACGTTCTTTTCGGCGATGCCCTAAAACGTTCTTAACATATTTGTTCAAAAACCTTTAGTGGTCAATTTTATGACTTTTATCGACCCATATGAAGTTCATGTCCTGTCAAAACCGAACCACAGCCGTTGGAAAACAATACGTACATTTTCAAAACAAAATAGCCGGTGAATTCATCACGCAAAACGAAACGGTTCACGGATCACGCTTAATTCAAATGCAGATTAACAATATATATTGTGTGTTCCGTTTTTGTGGCGTTATGCTCTGCTTGGTCACGAGTTTCAAAACAAAATAGCCGGTGAATTCATCACGCAAAACGAAACGGTTCACGGATCACGCTTAATTCAAATGCAGATTAACAATATATATTGTGTGTTCCGTTTTTGTGGCGTTATGCTCTGCTTGGTCACGGTTTTATAACGGAAGAATATACTTTGTGTAAAGAGTGTTTGTGGCCGTCACGTTTTTAGAACGAAGGATATACGTTGTGCGTAGCGTGTTTGTTGCCTCACTCTTTTAGCACAAAACTGATAGTTATTAATAACATAGCTGATAAATTCGTGTAGTCAAATTCAGTTGCGCGAGCGTGTTTCATATTCCTATTGTGCACGCTGATAACGTAGCAGAAGCAGAAGAAACAAAATAGCCGGAAAAAGAGCCAATACTTAAACTACCGCTTTGTGCGTTCGTCGAGATATGAAGCACTTGGGAAGTTTGGAGAGCACTCAAGAAGCTTTCATTCTTCCAACAAAAAATGTTGAGCAAACATCATCAAACATGCATGCTACACGTTCTAACATTGTTCATCCAACAAATGTTTTATAACAATTTTGAACTGACCTGTAGCTGGAGCTTTACAAGCTGATGGTCAATGATACTTTGCGAGTCCTCCTCAATTACGCTAGCGTGTTTCATATTCCCATGATACACGCTGATGCTGTCCGCGTTAAATTTAACTGCCGCTTTGAAAATGTTATACAACAATTGGCTTATGCATTAGCTCTTGGCTTATGCAATTTAACTACCGCTTTGTGCGTTCATCGAGATATGAAACACGGGGGAAATTTGGAGAGGACTCAAGAAGCTAGATTTGCTGCGGGGGAGGCGTACTACGCATGAACGAACGCTGATGAACGAACGTTGACGAACGAATGCTGACGCATGAACCAATTCTTAAATTGTTTTGTAGACTTTCACGGCATTGTAACTTACAAGAACTTTCAACTTATAATCTACACAAAATTTTAGCTTTTGACAGCTAGAAAACGTGAAGATAACGGCTGTCTCGATCAAATTTGCTTTTGTGGCCTGTCTCTGGTAACTAGGCATTCCCCGATTGCGCTGGAAAATCGCCAAAAAGTGCTCAAATAATTGCAAAAATTTCTCAAATAGTGCTCGAATTTTTGACAAAGTGCTTGAAATTTAGAAATAGTGCTTCAAAGTTGCTCATAATTTTTAATTATTTCCTAGCATAGATATAAATATTCTTAATTAGTTTTATCAAAGCATAACCTTCAAATGTCTAAAAGGTGACCATAGAAGTAAAAGACCAATGTTTTTGGAACAAATCTTAATTATTCTATCAAAGCGAAGTGAGAACGATAAAATAAATGACATTTCAGACAAGCACTAAAACATGTTTCTGTTTTTAAAAATTGAAACGTTCAGTTGCAATTGTTTGTAAATGAACTGGATTTTAAATAAACGCCGCCCTCCAATAAACGCCGCTCTCAAATCATAAAAAAAAATTAATAAACGCTGCGGCGTTTAATCGAATCAATACGGTAACTCGGCTTACTGAAAACGTTTCGAAGACAAAATATTGCTCTAAATATGTGGAAAATTGGAAAAAAAAGCTTAAATGTTGCTCAAAATGCGAACAAATTGCTCAAATTTTGCCCAGAATTCAAGAAAGTGCTCAAGAGTGCTGGAAACGTAAAAGAGTGCTCCAAAATTCGAAAAAGTGCTCAAAACGTGCCCAGGGCATTCGGGACATGCCTAGCCGGCGCTGATAGCGCGGCGAGATTGGCGAAACCTGACGGGTTCTCGTCCCGCTTTTTTTCTCTTCGCTCCAGTCTCTTCGCGCTGTTGACGGCTATCAGGACTACCGGCGTGTAACATGAAAATAGTGCGGGTTGTAATTTCTGCGGATTTTGCGGATTGCTCAATCCGCAAAAATTAAATGCCGATCACTTACTTCTGACACTCCTTCTGTCGAAGTAAAACAGGGATCTTTCATTTTAACTAATCCTCGTTGTAAATCACAGCCAGCAGAACTACCGTCGGTTTTTAATTATTTCTGAACATGTCCTTTAAGTACCAATCACAGCCACAAGCAATAATGATCACGTGTCAGCTCGAATAAATTCGTCACTGGGAAAACCTGTTACTACAGCACTTCGCTTTTGCTACTGATTTGAGCTGGCGCTCTTTTTTGAACACATACCGATTCCTTTCCGGAGAGGGTAGCCAAGGATTAACCATGCATGATAGTAAAATCTTTTATCGGCGCCATCTTCCACTTTGAAAATTTCTACCACGAAATTGAAATACTTTTTTTTATATAGTGAAACAGAGAGAAAGCAGACTTGACTGATGACTGCAGAACATTACACTAGATTTTGATGCTTCCTCGACGGCAAGAAAAATAGGTAGCCAACGGGTACACGTATAGGATACACTGCCCACAATGCATTGCAAACTTTGCAACTCATCAGCATTAACGGAATTACAACTCGATGACATCACTTCAGGATACCACAGGTATCCCACACAAAAAATCTCAGCGTGACACCATACTTACAGCAAAAAGCACCAGTGTCCTCTCTTGTTCCGCGAGCACTGAAGACAACCAACAGAAATATAAGCCCGTGAAAGATAAAAGCAATTAGCTTTCGGTGTTTGGACCAATCAGAAAGCCAGAAATACTGAACTCGAGATTAGAAAGGATTAGTTTTTGTAAATAAGCTATTCATTTGCTTCATCAGCTTTGGAGATAGGAGCGCCATTTCTTCTTTTCTGGTAGGGCACAGTTTTGCTGTTAGAAATCTTAGAAAATTTTGCTGTTAGAATATGTATTTGAATATCGCAAAGCTATTTCTGGTCTTTAATTTTCCCGTTTGAGAATTGTATATAATTGTCTTTTTGTCCTCAATTCTCTCTTGTTCATACTCAGAGAAGCGCTTTACACCAACACTTAAAAAAAACCTAGAAGACTGGGAAGCTACTACCGCTTACGAAATCGTTTATCTTTCTAACTCGCAATTGGAAGTGAGTCCTATTAGCCATTAGGTTCAGTGTTTTATAGTTTACAGAATTTTAATTTTTTTCCTCATAAGACCACTCTTTATTCCCATGTGTTCAACATAGCTGAGTTGTTACATGTGAATATGGGAAAATCTGTTGAAGTTGCGTTCACAGCTGCGAAGATCCATTATATCTTTTTAAAATTTACCTTTCGTGGTCGTAGAGAGAACGCGCTAATTCTTGTTCAACATCAATAAAACAAATAACTTTATTTTGACAAGGGCTTCCAATCAGCACCTAGCTCTGATATCCCTGTGTAAATAACGTACAACTATAAATTACAAATACGGCAATCAAATTCTGGCTTCTTGTAGCAACTACTAGCTTTAATAAGGAGGTGCTATTAACGAAAGCAAAAAGAAAAGTTAATTTCATCATGTTTTTATTTTAAAATTAAGTGCAATGAATAACCTAAAAGCAAAACATGTAGTTCCTCTTTTCTTACAAGTAAAAACTCTGGTACAAACTGATGCTATAGAACAAGGCTATACACCACAGAAAAGCTTCGAACAACTCTTTCATTGTTCATATACATCCGAAATACTCATGTTTCTTCAATGGCTTTTCTCGGTAAGCTATTACTGTAAAAGGGGGATTATTGTGTTTTGTGTGCTTTTGTGTATTTGTCTTCCTTTCAATAGATAGGAGTGCATTCACGGCTCGCACGCAAAGCATGAAACAACTCTGATATTGTTCATTAAGCGCTAAAATGTTAACTCTTAAGACCTTTTCATTAATTGATCTTCCGCAAGGCCGTTAAAAGGGGATTACCGTCGATTATGGTGTTTTTTGTTATTTTCGGGCATTTAACTTTAACCACCCTTTTCAGGCGATGATAATAGGTTCCTATTGCGCGCAATCTTTCAGTAACTGACGTATTAGTCATTTTAAGATTGTTTATATTCCTAAATTGGGGAAATTTCAGAAAATGGCGACGGAAATATTAGCAATCTCGTTAACTGAAATTTGAATTAGAAGTTCAGATATTATTATTAGAAGAATACAGGACAGTTTGCAGACAGCCTCGAATACCTTCCGCATCTTTAGCAGGTGAACTGGATGTGATATACATACAGTTTTTCTATATTATTAGTTTTAAGAACGGTTTCAATATTTGCCTCAACATTCGTTCAACATTATTGAAAGTGTGGAAAATACTGATTAAAGATAATGTTGAAACAAATTTAAGTTGATTTTATATACTTTCATTCAACATCGCTTCAACATTTCCTTTCTGATTCTCGAAAATGTTATCGTGTTCAAACGGCTTGCCTAAGAGATCGTCAATACACGGGCATACCCGAACAATTCGACAGTGAACCGACGAGTAATGCCCTGTATTTTATTTGTGTTTGTTTGTTTGCCACTTTTTAGCGGTAGAAATCACCAAAGATGGAATGGGAGCACCAATTTCAAACCGATTTTGAGCCATTCAAAATAAAGGCCGTTCAGAAGATCAAGCATTCAACACGAGCGGAGCGAGTTCAACGTCTTCAAGAAGCGAACTACAATCCTTTCCTTCTCAACTCTGAGGATATCATTATCGACCTGTTAACAGACTCAGGCACAGGCGCCATGAGCTCTAACCAGTGGGCAGCCATCATGAAAGGTGATGAATCGTACGCTGGATCGCCAAGCTACCGGAAGTTTGAGAAAGTCGTCAAGGACATCTTTGGTTTCCGGCACGTGATTCCCACGCACCAAGGCCGGGCCGCTGAGCGGATTCTTTTTCACTCTGCCCTAGCCAAAGGGGACTTAGTGCCTGGCAACGCGCATTTTGATACAACCCAAGCCAACGTGCAAAAACATGGAGGCAAGGCGATAAATCTTCCGACCCCTGGTGCTTTGGACCCTAACAAAACTGAGCCATTCAAGGGGAACATAGACATCAACAAATTGAAAGAGTTGATATCAGGAGAACAAGAAAGGAAGGTTGTCATGGTAATGATTACAATAACAAACAACGCCATAGGAGGAGAACCTGTCAGTATGGAGAACATTAAAATGGTTTCCAAGCTCTGCCGTCAGCACGGAGTTCCCCTCTTCCTTGACGCCTGTCGTTTTGCAGAAAACGCCTGGTTCATCAAAACACGTGAGGAAGGTTACGCCCATCGCACGCCACTTCAAATCGCGCAGGAGATGTTCTCGTACGCCGATGGTTGTACCATGTCTGCTAAGAAGGATGGACTCGTGAATATCGGGGGATTCCTGGCCATGAATGATGACGATCTAGCGGAAAAATGCCGGAGGGAACTGATCATTTCCGAAGGGTTTCTTACCTACGGTGGCCTGGCCGGGAGAGATCTGGAAGCTATGGCTGTAGGGTTACGGGAAGTGCTGGAAGAAGATTATCTTCGTTATCAAGTGGGATTTGTGAAAATGCTGGCAGATTTGCTGAAAGAACATCATATTCCAGTGCTGACCCCTCCTGGTGGACACGCTGTTTACATTAATGCAGCCGCCATGTTGCCACATATTCACAGGGAGCTGTTCCCTGCCTGGGCCCTGGGATGCGCCATTTACATAGAAGGTAAAATATGATTAACTTACAAACACCACCGTTATAGAATTGAGATTTCTAGTTTTTTGATAGGGTCTAGACGTAAAGGAATAAATGTGCCTTAGGGACAAGCAAGAGACACAAGACCACAATAACAACGAACTCTACATGCTTCCCAGTTCCGTAGAACCTTAAGCCCAGAGCAGGGGGTGGTGGGGGTCCTAGAAACAGGTGAATGTGGGCATTCTGCTAGACTGGGTCACATTTTCACCACTAGTTACTAGGATAGGTCATATCTAATCATGACGAATGCCTTCGTGGAAATTGGCAGAGTTTTAAGCAACTCGAATTACTGAAATGTGTCTCCGTTCTGGAAATGACTGCTAAATTATCCCAGTGATGTTAGATCGAGGAGAAGGCTAAACTCGATTAGGTGTAATCTGTGAGAATTATAGTAACTGGCCACAGATTAGACATAAATTGGGAAGGGCTGTGAGAGGTCAGCGGCGTGTATTCAGTGAGGGCTGGCTCAAGATGTGGCCCGGACATGTGATCGGAAACACGAGTGCTCTGCACTTCTGCATAGTCCGTGTATGCAGGGCCTCTCTGAACTAGAAACCACTGTCCTGGGAGAGCACCCCATGTAAATATTGTTATAAAATAAATAAATAAATAAATAACTGAATAAATAAACAAATAAATAAATAAGTACTTAAAGGTTGGTTGATTAGCGTACAATTTCAGCTTGAGCAATTCGAGAAGCTGTGTAATTTAACAAATTGAATGTGGTTTAGCGTTGTCTGTCAGATGGTGTACTCTTATCGACAACGATATTCGCCATCATAGAGGTCAAAATTTTGTAGACTCACTTGGCGCAGCAGAGTGAGTCCACAACAAATTTTGACATACCACTGCGATGACGAATATTGTTGTCGATAAAAGTACAGGTAATAAGTGCAGAATACCCGGCCACTTGACGTGAGCAGCGTCGTCTGGACTCTTATCGACCACGACAAATTAGCCAATCAGATTAAGTGATTACTAGCAATTGTGGTAAAAATGACTATCGACAATTTTTTGTTTCGTAGGAGGAATTCGCTGCACCGAGCTGGGTGGTGTGATGCACGGGAAAGATCCCCAATGCTTGGACGATAATGACGAACTTGAAGAAGACTATGGAGAACTTCTTCGCCTTGCCATACCACGACGAACTTACACTGAATCACACATGAAGTATGTATACTAACCGAGAACATTGACGAAGCTAAAAGAGAACTTGACAATCACATTCTCTAAAGAGTACAGTCCTTAGCAACGTGCCCAGACGCAACACCGGCGAGAGTGTATAGCTATTTGTCGAAAAACTATCTCAAGAAAACTTATAGCATACAGTGGCACGTCTGTTCTGCCGCATTATCGAGTAGAATCTAGTATAAGTGCTTCTTGTGCATGTGTTGAAATATGTCCTCTAGTTAATATCAGTTTCCCTTTGAGGGTATATAAAACTCGTAAATATCTTTGTCATCAAACAGATACGTCGCCGAAGTGTTTGGATACGTCTACAGCCACAGAAGCCTTATTGGCGGATATACAATCACATGGGCCCCTGCTGTGTTGCGACATTTTAGTGCCCACCTAGAGCCAATTCCCCCAAGAGCGACAAAAGAGGAGGAGGAGCTGAAAGAGCCAGAAGAAGGGATAGAAAACAATGTGGAAACTATAGTGCGCCTACGTAAAGCGTCACTCGGCAGGCAGCAGCCCTCTCCGACTATGTAAAGACGCAATTTTATTGAATATCTGTAACATTTAGTCAATCCACTTTCGCAACTTTTTTGAGGATTTTGAGCGTTGTAATATTCTCTATCTCTATTTTTTCAACCTCTGGACGCAAGGCTGTAGCGGAATTGATAGGTTTTTAATTTTCAGTCTTAATTGCTGTGTATTTATAAATGTCATAGAATGTTTTTGCTATTCATCATTTAAGGATCAAACCAAAACAGAATGCTCGTCATTTTTTATCGATCGGTGGCAGCAAACGCGTTTTCCTCCTCATCATCACCACCACCACCACCACCACCACCACCACCACCACCCTCACCATCATCGTCGACGTCGTCGTAGACAACAACAAACATGGCGCCGAAAGAGTGATGAGTTTTTTGTTCTAAGGCGGTTTTATATGAGGCATTTTTCTTCTTAAAATGATAGTGTGTTGTTGTGTTAGAATGGTATGTCAGAAAAAGTCAAATTTGGCAGGTTTTTCAGTGTTACCGTCAGAACCGTGAGAACCGACCGAGAAAGGCTGAGAACCCAATTAAATGCAGCGCATGTGTAGTTAATTAAAAAAAATTGAGATTGAACTCTTTCAGGTCCAGTCTCCGAAATAGGCTTATTTCTCGAAAACTGCCGGTTAGAATTTAACAAAATTTGGCAGGAAAATACTTCAGGAAACAAGAAAGTAGGTTATTGCAACAATTCTGAAATTTAACAAAGGAAATTGTAGATAACGGAGTTATCTTTCAAGGACGGATAGCTAAAATTCGGTCTGTTAAAATGTCATTAGAATAGTGTCTACATGTGAGTATTGTGACAAGTTTGTTTCAGGCAAATGATAGAGAAAATCTAACGACTGAATTTTCCGCAAATATAAAAAACCCGATTTTAAATTGATGTTTATAGCCAGTCACGTTACCATGGCAACAGCGCATCCGTCAGCGTAACTATCAAAATTGGAAAGTCTATCCTTTTAACTCATGTCCTGCCAGATTTGAGGACCTAGAGTTCAACGGTTTCAGAATAAAAGGCAAATGCTACACAGGTTTCAAAACCTGTGTGAGCTGTGTTCGGCCACGTTAAGCAACGACGACGACGACGGCAACGAAAACGTTGTTTCGAAATATAACTTCTCGTTTGTGTAACTCTTTCACGATTATTCCAAACTTAAAAAATGCTGGCGAACTGTCCTGGAACTATATCGCTATGAACGACGTCAAAGTTTGGAAATAGAAAGAAAACCTTGCCGTCATGCGTTTTGGCCATTTCACGTTGTTGTTTTGCAGAGGTCAGCAAAGAAATGTACCAAAATGTAAAACGCACATGCAGAGTCATTGTTTTTACTCATTAAGCCTATTTTTTTTGTTGTTGTTGTGACGTTCTTGTTGTCGTCGTCGTTGTCCTCGTTGCTTAAGCTCCCTATTATCACCACCAACACCAGCACCATCAGTCATGTCTATTTATTTGCTCACGGTATTACTCTTTGTGCTACACATAAATCATCCATATAAACTACTTGAATGGATGTACTCTTGCCTTAACCCTTAAGTTCCTTTTCATAGCTCGGGTAAGCGAGAATTATTGTCAATATCATGAGACTTGAATCATCAAAGGCTGTCGGAGGATTCATTTAAGTCAACAGAAACACAGAATGTGAGAATGAATATACGAAAATCACCTCACTTCCGGTTAGTCCGATCGGATACGATCCGACTCAGATTGAGTGTACCAGACATGCATGAGTTGGCTTGTTAGCTCAGTTGGTAGAGCACTGCAGCGGCTATCGCAGAGGTCGTGGGTTCACCTCCCGTACAAGCCTGATTTTTTTTTTTAATTCATACCTGCGATGATCATTCACATATTCAGAAACACAAAAGCTGTGGAGCCTGTTTATACAGAGGAAGGGCGATTCTAATAGAACGTAAAAGAAGAAGGTTTGGGGGTTTTTTTCTGCTGACAAAGTGACAGTTGGATAACAATAGTAAGAACATTAAGTTGTCTTTGGTTCACAAGTAATCAACCGTCGGGAAATTCGCGACGCAAAATTATTTTAGCTGAGTTCAAGATTAATGTAGCGACCTTTACCTTAGTTACAAATTCACTGTATGGATGATACCAGCAGTTACACTAGCGGTAGGTACCATGTTTCCCTACTTATCTAAAATAATTACATTTTAAAAGTACTTCTATATATCTGTCAGTCACTTGTCCAAGATTTCTTCCACACTTTGTTGTAGTCTTTGTCGCTGTGAGGTCAGCTTTGTTTTGCAGTGCGCACCTCTGTCAAATAGATGCGAGAAGTAAATTGAAGGAACCAAAACACCTTTTCATTACTGATTATTCTAGGACTGTAGATCACTTGGGCTGATTTCCAAACAGTAAAGTACTGATTGCACGCAAAAATATTATTTAACATACATAGCACACGCCTCTGTGTTATGAAGTTCAATCGATATACTATTGAAGGTGCTATGTTAGCCAATTTTAGAAATGCTCAAGGAGACCAAAAGTCAAAACAGAAACCAACGAAGACCTGCAACTAACAGTTCTTTTTTTTTTGTTACAAATTGTCCATACTACTGCACTAAAAATAATTATTGAAGTGCATTGACTACGGATGGTAAGAACAAAAATACATAATTTTCATATATTCACACTCAAGAATAAAACCGTTTGTAACTTGGAAAAACATTGGTCAACATTCTCAAAAGACACCACGAAAAAATCGAGCCCTGCAAATCGTTTCCTTTAGAAATGAACAAGACTCCTCCTTATCACTTGTAAAAACACCAGCAAAAACTCAATACGGTTTGCAAAGATAATCAACTAAACTGCATCGAGGAATTTCTTCTGCGCCTTAGCAACTGTCCGGTGGACACCTTTTTAACTGCTGTGTGGCCCACTCGGGCGCCTTCCTCGGGTACGTGTGTCGGACAAGGAATGGGCTCCAGGTGCGCAGTGAAGTGACGTAACATAGGTGGTTCCCACGTGATTTGATAACCACAAACCTTTGCACGGTTCTTGTACACATGCGCACAGACCTCAGCAACATACCTGAAAGAAGCGTAATGGGAAAAACTCGTTGAGAAGAAATTACGCCAACCGAGTACGTGAAATAGGTCTGAAATAGGGTATCGAACTTTGGTCAGGTCTGAAATTGGGTAGGGAAAATCGCTGATTTTGGTCTGAAATATAGGGTTAGGGTTTCAGCTAGGGGGCCGTACACCCCCACCCAAATTTTTGGGAGTACTCCCCCGAGTTCCTATACGATCTGCTGCGTCCCACAAGTTTCATGCTCCTTGATTTAAACACACGGTTTGGTGCTGGTTTGGTGCTGTTTTGATTAGTATCCAGTCTCTTAAAGAGTAACTCGGTGCAAAAGGAACATGCTCGTCCCGTTCCATTTTGATTAAGGAAAATTATCCTTTTTCTTTTAACATAAAATTCTCCCCGGTTTTTCATTCAAATTTAAAGCGCCCCCTATGGGATGACTTCTTTCTGAGAAACGGCAGAACGGAGAGAACGCGTCACTAATAGAGTATAGCCTTCATTATTCATCTCACATTTCGAAAGACGTTGTAGTGCTAAAATTCAAGTAATTTAAGCGTATAGATATTGAAGGAATTATTTCTACCAATTTACCCATTTTTAGATTATCCCAAGCTTAAAGGTATTTTGAAACTCGCTAACGGGCTGCCGACTTCTACTAAAATAACTATTCAGAACAGGACCGCGTCTTACCTCATGTGAGATTCAGTGTAAGTTCGGCGAGGAATTGCCAAACGAAATAACTCCTCATGCTCCAACTCTTCTGGAAACACGCTGTCGTTAATGTCGTCCTCGTCTTCCGGGTTTTCTCCTTCAGTCGAAGAGCCATCGTTATTACTGTGTTTCGTCTGATTCCCTAACATTACAGCTCCGACTTCCGCCCCGCGGATCCCCCCTTCTATGTACAGCGCGCACCCAAGTGCCCATGCGGGAAACTGTCCCCGGGGGATGTGCGGAAGCATTGCGCCTGCGTCAATATACACCGCGTGACCGCCGGGTGGCGTGACAATGGGCACGTGGTTTTGCACTAACAAGTCTGCCAAGAACTTGACAAAGCCAACTTGATAGCGCAAGTAATCTTCTTCAACCACCTCGTTTAACCCCACAGCGATTGCTTCTAGATCGCGTCCGGCTAGTCCGCCATAAGTCGTAAATCCCTCGGTTATCAAAAGCTCTTTGCGGCATTTTGCTGCGAGCTCTCCATCGTTGACCGCCAAAAAACCACCGATGTTCGCCAGGCCGTCCTTTTTCGCCGACATGGTGCAGCCGTCCCCGTAAGAGAAGATCTCTCGTGCGATCTCTTTCGGTGTGCGATTCGCATAGCCTTCTTCCTTGATCTTGATGAACCAGGCGTTTTCAGCAAAGCGGCAGGCATCGAAGAACAGTGGTATGCCATAGGAACGACACAGCTTGGATACTGCTTTGATGTTCTCCATGCTAACAGGTTCGCCACCAACCATATTATTGGTTATCGTAATCATAACTAGCGGAATCGCCGCTCGGAATTTTGCAAGCGTCTGTTCCAACTTCTCCATGTTCATGTTACCTTTAAATGGCACATCTGTACTAGGCTCCATAGCTTCAGGTGTTAAAAAATTCTTGGCCTTGCCTCCTTGGGCCTCAATATTTGCTAGGGTGGTGGCAAAGTGCGCGTTGTTAGGCACAATATCACCCTCTTTAACGGAACACCGGAAGAGGATGCGCTCTGCCGCTCGGCCTTGGTGAGTAGGAATCACGTGACGATACCCAAAGATCTCCTTGACAACCGCTTCAAATTTCCTGTAACTAGGAGAGCCTGCGTACGACTCGTCCCCAAGCATGACCGCTGCCCACTGTTCTGAGCTCATCGCCCCAGTTCCCGAGTCAGTAAGCAGGTCGATCATGATTTTCTCACTATCCAGGAGATACAAGTTGTAGTTGGCTTGTTTCAAGCACTTGATTCTTTCGTCTCGGGTTGTCTGTTTGAGTTTTTCGACCGACTTGATTCTGAATGGCTCAAAGAACGTTGTAAATTTGTGCTCCTGCATGATTTTGTAGTAATCCACTCTGAAGAGAAATTAAGGAGAAGTAAAGGAGGATGGCACCGTTACTAGTAAAAAGAGCAGCGAAGATGCCGCGTTTGAGATTCATATCTTTCAACACAGCAAAGATATAATTCCATAAACCTAAGAATTTCTTACAGAAATTGGAGGCTGGCGAAAACTTCCGGTCTCCGTAAAAAAAAGTGAAATGACCATAAAAATCTCGGAATTAACATCATCATCATCGTCATCATCATGATCACCATCATCATCCATTTATACTTGAAATGCCTAGGAGCCAAATAACTCGTTTAAAATACACAAAAGTTCAAATGAATACAATCAAATAAATACAAAAAATACTCCATGATAGTTACAAAGCAGTTAAAAGAAAAATATAAAGATAAATCTGTTTCTGTGATATAAAAGCTCCACTAAGTTAGTTTACACGATTACGTGCTCACTAAAATAGAATAAAAGCTAAAAGCTAGATCAAGCAATGCTTTCTTAAAACATGTGGTGGACGGGATTACAGACACCAGAAATGTGCTGTATCTTGGGGGCCCTCTTGCTAATTTTAAGGTACTCTTTCCAACAGCGTAAATGGATTTTTGTAACTTGGAAACACAGGTATTTAAAGTTATCATTTTATAAAGGGGAGTGATAAATGACTCGTTTGAAGCTGAATTCAGTATACGTCTACGTCCAACACCAGACCTCTCTCCGTATCCATCGGGCCCATCCCCTCAAGTTCATCTCACTGCAATCATCACGTGTGATGCGTACAAGTTTAGTTTCCGGCCGAGGTTTCGCTGAGATAATCAAATCCGATTCATTAAGTCATTAAATAAGTCATTTAATATTATTTGCAACCTGTCCTGATAAGGATTTATACTTCTTACTAACCGAGTTCGAAGTCCGTACTGTAAGTTACGGACCGAGCTTTTTCCCGCTGATTTATGGCCCAAGCGCGAAGCGCGCGGGCCATAAACGAGGATCCGTAACTTACATTATCATATGACCGGTACGGCTCCGCGTGCGCTTTTGTTGTGATACTATTGAGAAAATCCCCGTATGAGGGCCGTACGCCTCATCGTGAGCAGGGCCGGAAAAAGCAATACGACCGTGTTAGGAACACGTACGGCCCGAGCGATACGAATTTAAACATGTAAATTGATTTTACAACCAGAAAACAAATTCAAACAACATATTAGATCAATTTTCTGTGCAAATTTGTCAACTTTTTGTAAAAAAAAAAAAAACTTCATCTTCTTCGTGCTTATGAAGAGTCTAAAGAGGCCATATGGTAAATCACTTATTGACTGAGTCAGGTCGGGCCGGACGGGAAAATATTTGGCTCTCGGCCATGGCGTACGGACCGAGCTTAGCGAGGTCCGTGCGCCATGGCCGAGAGCCAAATATTTTCCCGTCCGGGCCTCCCACTCAGTCAATAAGTACATAGTACGGACCGAGAAAACGAGGTTAGTAAGATATTTATTATATCCCTGAGGAAAATCCGGCGCGCGGGAAAGAAAACTAGTTGAAGTCAAGAGGGCCGTACTGTAAAATACGGCCCGCAAAATTGACCAATCACAGCGCTCGTACTAAGTGAGAGACATAATAATGCTAGTTATTGATGTAGATGAATATACAGACAATCCTGAGCTGGGACTGAGCTAAATGTTTGCATAAAATATAATGTAACAGGTAGAAATTTGCGAGCTAGCGTTGTTGTTTTCTTGGATCTCATGAGAACAGTAGATGGGTGTAATTTTGAGTTGCATTTTGACGAGACGACGGTATAGAGGTTGGTACATGATGCTCCGGCTCAGCTGTGGCATTGGCCGTTTTTACGCTAGAGACTTTACAGTCGTCTCGAGACGTTCAGTAAAACGGTAAATAAGACACGAAAATTTGGTTTGTCAACGGAGTTGATATTGTAAATTGACCACCGTACAGGGATTCGATTAGCTGACGTTTCGAGCGTTAGCCCTTCGTCGGAGCGAATCGAGGAATTGTGGGTTGTATATGGTTTATATACAGAAAATGGAGCTACGCTATTGGTGGTAACATGGTAACGTGAAAAACAGGAATAAATTGTTTGAATGAAAAGCGCTCGTTGATACCGTGGGGATTAAGAGTGCCAATTTGAAAGATCAGTTTTTGCTCGAGATTTTTACGGCTTTCCGTGGTACCTTGATGTAGGGAAAGGCCGGAGATCGACATGTGTTGTTTGGAATGGTTAGGGAGATTAAAATTCCGAGCGACAGGTTTGGATGCGTCTTTGTCATCTTTCTCAACATCACGAAGATGTTCTCGGAATCGGTCACCTAGTCGTCTTCCTGTTTCGCCGATGTATAACTTTTTGCATAATGTGCAGGTTATGCAATAGATAACATTTGCGGAGGTACACGTGAAGCGATCAGTGATCTTAACAGATCGCTTAGGGCCCGATATTTTGTCAGTGTTTTGAATGAAAGGACAAGTTTTGCATCGCGAGCACGCGCATTTAAAAGTGCCAGGCTGTTCAGTTGTTTTAGAAGCGCTTCTAACTAGAAAGTTACCTACATTTTTGTCGCGTTTGAATGAAATCAGCGGTGGTTGCGAAAAAATTCTAGCAGTTTCTAGATCATTTTGCAGTATCTTAAAGTTATTAAGAATGATGGCTTTAACTGGGTTATTATGCGGATGAAATGTGAGGGTGAATGGAATTCTGTCATTCTTTTCCATTTGTGACGTCTGAAGTGCTGACTGTTGATCAATCTACTGGGCGCGGTGATGGCCCGATTGAACCACAGAATCAGGATAGCCACGTTTCTCGAAGAACTGGCACATTTGCTCTAATTTGTTGGAAAAATCAGAGTCATCACTACATAGACGTCGAAGTCTAAGAAATTGAGAATAGGGAATGGCGTTTTGACGTGAGATGGATGTGAAGATGAATACAACAAATAACTGTGAGAATCGATGGGTTTGTAGTACACACTGGTACATAAACCGTTGCCGCTGATAAAAACTTTGATATCAAGAAAGGCCAGGGAAGTTTCCGACATTTCCCAGGTATATTTTAGAGCCGGATGAAAGGAATTAACGGCGGTTATAAATTGATTGATTTCCTCCTTGCTAGACGAAATTGCGCCGATACAGTCGTCAATGTAGGGACCGTAGAGTTCAGGTGACCCCGGTTCCTGGAAAGCCGATTAGCGCTAATCGACGGATAAATCCCGCCAATCGAGGAATAAAATTTATCCTTCGGTTAGATTCTGTTCCACAAAGCACGATTAGCACTATCCTAAGGATAAACCATGATATCAAAACTTTGATATCAAGAAAGGCCAGGGAAGTTTCCGAAATTTCCCAGGTATATTTTAGAGCCGGATGAAAGGAATTAACGGTGGTTATAAATTGACTGATTTGCGCCGATACAGTCGCCCCCTATTTGTAGTAATTTAGCTTTCCGTTTAGCCACACTCATTTTCTCTAAAACCAGGTTTTGTAGTCACATCAACTTCATAGGCCGTTGCCTACTATCTAAAGTTATTCCTAAAGGTTTTCGCTCTAATTTTCATGCGTCTACGTTCTCTCGCTCCAATCAATATCTCTACCAAATTCAATGCGCTCAAGATTCTTTTTCACGCAACATCATGAGGATCACAATCAGAGCTATGTGTCAAAAGCGTAATGACCTAGACAAACAAATTCTCTAGTGCCGCTCCGAACTGTTCAAAATCTGTCCAGCTGTTTTGGTAAATTCTATCCGCGCCAAAATCCAGGAACTTAATTCTAAACTTTTTAACTACTTACACCAAATTAAGAGCCAAAAACTTGAACACTTAATAGGTCCTAAAATCACTAGTCAAACGTCATTCGATAACAATACCGTAGTTACCATTCCAGAAGATCTTCCGTTAACAGACGCAGAGAAATATGTTCTCAGTAAGGGCCTTAATTTTGTTCCAATTGCGAAACGTACCAACGAATTTTCAGTTAAGAAAGACGTCGAAAAATTCCTTCGCCGCATTCAGTTTAAAGCTTTTTTCCACGACAAAGAAGATGATTCTAAAGGCCCTAGCAAACGGCTTCAACATTTGCTTCAACATCCTTTCGATTTTGTTGAATGGCAATGTTGAAAGCGTTTGCCACCCCCTTTCCGCCGTGTTGAAACGTGTTGAAACGAAGTTGAATCGATGTTGAAAGAGTTTAAAAGCATTTAAACTTTGCTTCAACATCCATTCAACATTTCTTTTGTTCTCTGGAATGTTCGGAATGTTGAAGCGGAGTTGAAGTCGTTTGCCCCGCTCTTTCAACATTGTTGAGCAAGCGCATGCGCAATTAAGAAGACGTAACCATGGTCACCATGGATGTAAAGACGGTAGCAAAGCAAAACAATTTTGTGTGTGGCTGTAGTACGTCCGGGCGAAAGTATTTAGATCGGGGAAATAACTTTATTCCCACCAAGGACTTGTTTTTGAGTGATATCCTGTTCGATGTAGCTCAGTATTCGTTGAAAATCGGCATGACTCATTCGCATCATTTCTTTGTATTCCGCTGTGTCTACGATCGCCAATTCCTTCACGTGTTGTTGAAATAGCCCCTTTCGTCCCTTCTTCTGATCCATAGCCTTGTCTTTCCCCTTCCTGGTTTTTTATCCTCATCATTCAAAACTTCGAAAGGTACAAAAACTACTAATAACGAGCGAACTTTGTTGTAAACATAAGCGCGATCTATTGTGTCATTTCAATTACCAGGCCACTCGCGAAGTTTTGTTGAATGAAATGTTGAAACCGTTTGCCACCCCACCGTTCAACATCATTCAACAATCTTTCAACAAAATCGAACGGATGTTGAAGCAAATGTTGAAGCCGTTTGCTAGGGCCTTAACACCTCTGACAAAGATATTTTTGAAACACTTCTTGTTCGCAAATCAAAATGGACTCCCCCAGAGGGCCAGTTCGCCTCTCAAGATTTTTTCATCAAAAAATGCCGTCGGGACGTTCAAAAACTAAAATTCAATTGTGACACTAAATTTTCCAACCTTTCTTCGGAAAAGTGGGCGGCGCTCAAAAATCTTAGCAAGCGGAAAGATATAATTGTCAAATCGGCCGCCAAAGGCGGCGCGGTAGTTGTTTGGCGGTCCGACCTTTACAAAGAAGAAGCTTTGCGGCAACTTTCTGATACCTCCTTTTATGCTAAAGTCGAGAGAGATCTCACTTCAACCAACCAAAAAATTATCAAAGACACGATTCAGGACCTAATAGTCAAACAAGAATTGCCGGCTACCGCTACTAATCTCATCATCACTACTCCGAGAACCTAGTGCATTTACTTTTCACCCAAAATTCACAAACCTAACAACCCAGGTCGACCTATGGTTTCTGCCTGTAGTTGCCCTACCGAACTTATTTCTAGCTATTTAGACAAGATTATGGCGCCCATCGTCAAATCTTTGCCATCTTACATTAAAGACAGTCAACACGCACTTGAAATTTTCCGCCATTTCAATTTCACCGGCGAAGACAGACTAATTTTCACTATGGATATTACATCTCTATACACTGTCATTCCAAACGGCGAAGGTCTTCAAGCACTTAAGTATTTTTTCGATCAACGCACCGTCAAGGAACCGAACTCGGAAACGCTACTCCGCCTAGCTGAACTAGTTTTAACACTTAACTGTTTTTCTTTCGCTGACAACTATTACAAGTAAATTAATGGTGTAGCGATGGGCACAAAAATGGGACCTAGCTACGCCAATCTTTTTGTACGTTACGTCGAGTACCAATTCTTCAATCAGTACAACGGTCCTAAACCTGGCCCCGGTTCCTGGAAAGCCGATTAAACTATCCCCCGATTAAGGGTTAATTCAAGATTAAATTCTTAATCTGTGGATAACTAATCAGGGAATAAAAAGGCGTTCCTCAAAACAAATTTATCCTTCGATTAACTATCCTTGATTAAACTCGGAATAAACCAGTCAGACCGGTTATCCACAAGCAAACGCGCGCGAAAATGACGATGCGCGGGAAAATGCGAAGCGAAGATGTGCACGAACTCGAAGCGTTTAGTTGTTTTCTGATTCACGGAAAGAACGGCGTCATAAATTGTATTAATCAAACCTTCTTATTTTGTCATAGTTTACGATAAAGGTATAGTTTTGAACAAAAACAACCTCTTACGATATTGGTAAAAGGAAACGGAATGGAAAATTATTAAGTGCAAGGCGGCGTTGGTAGTCAAGGAAAATAACCTCTGTATAAAGCGAGAAAGTATTAAACTTGTCAGCTGAATTGGCTGGAATGGGTGAGTTAAGATCTTCTTGATTCTTTCAGTGTCAAATTCTAGCTACAAAGGCATTGGTTGAATCTGTATATTAAAGGTGTTAAGTTTGAAGCAGCGTTGTTAATATAAATCGGTTGAATACGTACAGAGATAAAATAAAATTCTCTTTTTGTAAACAATAAGGTGATGTTAAGTTTAGTTTAGAAGCAATGCCTTTTTATATCCTTGTAACTTCTTTCTAATGCAGTTTGTTGTAAGAATTTTATTTGACTAAAAATTTGTATTCCTTAAACAGGCGAAACGTTATGTCGAAGGGTAAAGGAAAACATTTTCAGAAATGCAAGTGATAAAAAATATTTTAGTCGTTGCGTGTTGTTTTTCTCTCGCGTTCAGCATAACTAAAATCAAAGCTTTGCTGCTTATTTTCTGCTTCGTGGAGCCTTTGCTAGAATAGAATAGCTATTTATTTTTAAGATCTTACCATTTAAAAGAATTGGTTGGCGATGTTGTTGCGATTGTTTAAGGAGGGACTAACTTAACTACAAAATGAGCTAACATTGTTGCTATGGAAAGTTTTCAACCTTCATATCTTGGAAACCCTAACTTGCACAGGCAAGCTGTCTGGCTATGTTTTCACAATCAAAAAGGTTCACAAGATTTTCGAGTCACAACCATATTTGGTAAGTCACGTGACCAGAACAGAAAAAGGCCTCAAACTCGAGTGGCGTACACTTCTGGATATCGAAAATGGTGCCAACGGTTAACAATCGCCAAGGTGCAAAACTCTACGTATCGATTTTTGGAAACTCGCGTTTTTGTGAGATTTATGACGTCATAAGCACGCAAATTCATACCATTTCGTCATTATCATTGCAGTTATGTACGTTAACAACAATTGCTTACGTAGGCTTGTAAAAAAGGCTGGAATATCTTCGACTTGCAAAAAAAAAATTGGAACTTCACATAATTTTCTCCAAGTTTTAGGGATTTTTCTCTCTAAGGCGTGGTTGGGGCCTGGGGCAAGTTACGCATGCGCAATAGCAATTTATAATTTTACATGTTCACCTCTTCGCACGTCTCACCAATATAGTGGCAAAAACACCGAAAAAACCGTGTTTTACAAATACAATCCGTAAAAATCCCTTGGCAACAACGTCCCCCCTTAAGCTTACGAATAACTTATCAATTTTGAGTCAGAAAAAATGTTAAGATTTGCATGTTTTGCTCGCCTTGCTTCAGGGGCACCCAACGACAAGTTTCGGTAGATATCTGTTCGGTGGAGGGTAGTTCGCCTTAGGCTTTCGGCGTCGATTAAAGAGTGTACTCGGATTTTCGTAAGTAAAACGTGGCCTAAAAGATTCGTAATGTGGAAATCATAACCCCTGAGATTTTCTGAAAGGTCGTTTTTGCTGTTTTTGGCAGTAAAAAACGTCAGCTAGCATTTTCGGAAAGAAAAAAAGATTCCCTAGAAAGTTCATTCCAGCTAGTATTTTCTCAAAGAAAGATTTTGTTCCCTAAAAGTTTCGGGCAATTCACATTTCAGCTAGGGAATCCGAACAGATCAAATTTTTCTGGCTAACCAAAACATCATTTTAAACAGACTTCAAACACCATAAGGAACTTAAAAATGCCTTTCTACAGTTTTTGACTGCTTTGGCTCGTTGGGTGCCCCTGCCTGTTGCTTCGCCATCGTTCACTTTAGATGACTGTTTTCTACCGAAAATTCGATTTATACTTTCCTGAATTTGAATGGACGTCTACGAATTTCCTGAATTTCTGAATTTGAATGAACGTCTATGTAGTGATGACTCTGATTTTTCCAACAAATCAGAGGAAATGTGCCAGTTCTTCGAGAAACGTGGCTATCCTGATTCTGTGGTTCAATCGGGCCATCACCGCGCCCAGCAGATTGATCAACAGTCAGCACCACAGACGTCACAAAACGAAAAGAATGACAGAATTCCATTCACCCTCACATTTCACCCGCATAATAACCCAGTTAAAGCCATCATTCTTAATAACTTTAAGATACTGCAAAATGATCCAGAAACTGCTAGTCAAGAATCTTTTCGCAACCACCGCTGATTTCATTCAAACGCAACAAAAATGTAGGTAACTTTCTAGTTAGAAGCGCTTCTAAAACAACTGAACAGCCTGGCACTTTTAAATGCGCGCGCTCGCGATGCAAAACTTGTCCTTTCATTCAAAACACTGACAAAATATCGGGCCCTAAGCGATCTGTTAAGATAACCTGCACATTATGCAAAAAGTTATACATCGGCGAAACAGGAAGACGACTAGGTGACCGATTCCGAGAACATCTTCGTGATGTTGAGAAAGATGACAAAGACGCATCCAAACCTGTCGCTCGGAATTTTAATCTCCCTAACCATTCCAAACAACACATGTCGATCTCCGGCCTTTCCCTACATCAAGGTACCACGGAAAGCCGTAAAAATCTCGAGCAAAAACTGATCTTTCAAATTGGCACTCTTAATCCCCACGGTATCAACGAGCGCTTTTCATTCAATCAATTTATTCCTGTTTTTCACGTTACCATGTTACCACCAATAGCGTAGCTCCATCACGATTTTCTGTATATAAACCATACACAACCCACAATTCCTCGATTCGCTCCGACGAAGGGCTAACGCTCGAAACGTCAGCTAATCAAATCCCTGTACGGTGGTCAATTTACATTATCAACTCCGTTGATAGACCAAATTTTCGTGTTTCACTCCCCCACCGACGCAGCACCACAGTTTCTTTAGAAACTTATCCCCTCTATTCGTTGGTAAATAAGACAGACGCATTTAACGTCTGACGACTTTAACGTTTGGATGCACTTTTCACAAGACTTAAACGTCTCAGACGTTAAATGCGTCTAGTATAAAAAAGGGACGACCTAAGCCCTGAACTCCTTTGTTAATCAGCACTTCGTTCCTTCCTTCTCTTCTTGGTCGCCATGGCACGTAAGCCAAGTGCCTCGGCCATATCTATTTACTCGTCCATCGTCTGAAAATGCCGCTTCCTCGACTGATTTTCTTTGTCAAAAACATTTGCTTACCCATTTCTCATCTTTCTTGACGACGCCGAGAGTTAGACTCCAGAAGCTACAATTCCGCCTTGTTTATTTGTTCGTACATTCACGCGTTTGGCGCCGAGTTTGCTCGTACATATTGTCGTCCGAGAATAGAACCTAGTCTTTTTTTTAGAAAAATCTTTTTTTTTTCTGTTTATAGGTCGTCTACTTTTATGCGTCCCGTTTTTATACCATACGACTTTGACGTCTCAGACGTTAAATGCGTCTGGACGACTTTAACGTTTCTAACATAAAAACGGTCATTGAAAAAATGCAGAAGGTAAATTTCATTTGCGTAAATGTGTGAAAATTGGTCCTTACAAGGTCTCAACTGATTGGAGACCACCCTTCAGGTGAGACAAAAGAACAAACAACACAAACAATGGACCCGAGCCCTAAAACAATAGGGCTGCAACACTATCCCCACCACTGAAATTTAGGAACTACGAGGCTTGCGTGGCGTCCCGCTGGTTAAACTGGGTTTAAAAATGACAAATAAAGAACATTTTGAGTCAATATTTATGAACGGCCATTGTTAAAAGCGATTCGTTTGCGATTTATTTGCTATTACAGCAGTTTGGATTTCTGATTGATATACTTAACTAAACAAACCCTTCTTTTGTCTATGGCAAACACTCCATTTTACCAATTAGCCTGTGTAGAAAGCGCTCTCGAGGTTTTCATTGCGCAAAAGTTGATTGAACCGCAAAATTTGCGCAGAATTATGCTCGAGGATGCATGTAATATAATGCAAGTCATAGACATCTATCGAAAACATTTGTCGGCTCGTTGCCTGACATAAATTGCGCAAGCATCGCTGGTTAATTTCAGTGATGATGACATCTGGACTCTTTGTTTTTCCTTCAAGCTTCATTAGACACAATTGTCAAATTTCTAGTTTCCTCTCTCGACTTAATCATGCAGATATTTCTAAGCTGAAATAATAAAAGGGCTTGCGGAATCGGACAGCACCCTCTAAATACCACCACTGTCTTAACGCTCGTACAGAAAAGTCCATCATTAAACAGTACCGGTGATTGCTTACAGACAATTTAAGTAAATGTTTAGTTTCATGTGTGGATGGGGTAGAAATGTTTATATACAAACAAACAAAACTAATGAAAAAAAAATGCGTCTTGATATCCTGAAATTTGTCTCTATTTTAACCAGCTAATATCGTGGCGCATCGTAGTGGCCGGAAACTACATTCACAAAGATTTTTCAGTTTTTCTTACCTTGATCGCTTCTACAATAACAGCGTGTTCCGAAGAGGAATCAGTGTAAAGCTTGTTTATGAATCCGGACACTGTTCTTTAAACGCTTAGAGCCTTTCGTCCGTAAATTGACGACAAATATAAGCGCGATAAGTGAACGTAACGTGTCATAATAGTCGTCGCTGGAGGCTCATATGACAAAAAAAACCGGTCTTTTGGGAATACCCAATGCGTCACGCATTCTTTAAATACCAATTTCCTTTACAATTTTAAAATGTGTGTTTGATTCTGTAAAAACTTCCGCCTACTGTGTTTTTACTAGGTTTGATGGTAATTGCGCAAGAAGATCTTCCAAAAAAGACAACAAACGTCTTCCAAGGTGAGCGCTGATTATGTTATTGCTGTCGCTCTTTGTCCATCCGCAAATCTGACCGCAAAAAGGCGTGGCACCTCCTCTTTCAAGGGTGATGGGTGAGCGAGTTCTGTTTACATTTATTGAATATATTCCCCGGGATGTATCCGCGTTTTTTCGATCTTTCGTTCTTTCTTACAACAAACAAAGAATGTTTCTGGACTCCCTCAGAAACGTCGTTGCCGCAACATTGTTACCTCGTTTAGCCAGAGCTTTAGAAATATTTTTTTTCTCACTTTTGTGACAACTGTTACATTCCCTCATGCAACTACTATTTGGAAGTAACTGAGGTGAAAATCACTTTGTTTGCCCAATTTTACGAAGACCTCACATGGTTTTGGGGGACGTAGCCTCAAAATTAGAGACGCTTGTATGGATTTTCAACAATTTTTTTAAGTCCATAACTTGGTCTCTTTTGAATGTAAAATCATCAAACTCGGTCAAATAGCCAATCTCAACGATATCTTTCATGTGATAGTGTCCATTTATCGATTTGTTAAAATTTGAAATTCCCCCAGTTCCCTGCGCAGTTCCGAAAAGGCCCATATCTCGTCCTTCAATGCTGGGCTGGAATTCTGGTAATAAAAGTTAATAAATTAACAACCTTTTCCCGCTGTGAATAATCGGGGGGGGGGGGGGGGGGGCCTCCCCCTGCGCGGTCATTGTAAAAACTTTCCAAGGTGACGAGTACGTATAATGCCAGCGTTCCACTTGAAATGTTTTACAGTGATGGGAAGCAAAGAAGGCAGTTTGTAAAGCAATTCAATAGCATTTTCCTTCAGTCAACAGTGTTCCCCAAAATATGAAAGTGTAAAAAGCGTACATGTAGTACGTCAACTATAAGCAGAACCAAAAAACTTGTTGCATCTTCAATTCATGAACACGCTGAGCCAACTTTATTCTCAATAAATAGTTCATTCTGAAAAGTCAACTACCTACAGCAAGTGCATGTTTAAGGTTCAGTATATTTCCATTATTTTGTTCCATTTATTTGTTGCTATCTATCAGGATACTCTAGAACAAGGAATACCTTAGATAGCAAAGACCTACACCAGGTTCAGTGAAAACATGGGATTGTGGGGGGTGCTCATTCTCACGGGCTCATAAAATGTTTTTTGTGATAATCCTAAATTAGCATAAATTGCTATTTTGCCGGCACGTATCAGTGGGCTGGAGACGGGTGCTAGGCGCGGAGAGTTTGCGGTCGTTAGTAGGGTGAGACATTCTACAGCCAGCCTTTGCCGCGTTTAGTTCTAAGGTTTCGTTTCCGTTTAAATTTTTTGAATATTATCATGTGGAAACCAGCTTTTACTTTCGTATGTAGCCATATCCTTTCTTAAGTAACTGTTACTTATCAGTGTGCAGACCATGTTTTACATAGGATACCCTGAAACCCCAAGGGTAGCATCACTGCCTCATTCGGGGGTGCACATTCCCGGTTTTTTTCCACCTGCTGGTTTTTAGGGGTTTTCGTGTCCAGCTTTGGTGCACTTAGTTTTCCTTAATTGTAATCAACTTTGTGAGTATATTAAAGCTAAATAAATGGCACGGTGGCTTGGCTGGCCAACTTGCCCATATATCATCACTTTGTGTGCCTGGTTGTGCAGTGGAGGCAAAAGTGGTGGTTATGGTCCTTGTTATCAAAGGATTTCCCAAGAACAATACCATTCCTTAACATAAAAATGGGCAGGGTCTGGTACGAGTGAGGGATCATGGGATAATTTAGGAGTGGTGGGAAAGGGACTCTTATAAAATGGCAACAGTAACAGCCAGTTATTATTGGACAGAAAGCACACTTTATAAAAGTGTGCAACTCAGCAAAAATCACGAAAAATACAATGGCGGTAACAATGTCAGTGCACAAATCATTGAAGGAATGGGTAAAGAAGAGAGTTCAAAGGCTGAGATTCTTCAGCTGGAATACCAAAGTCACCATCTTCTTCTTTGTCTTGGAAAAATACACACAGACAATCGCTTTACTTTCAGCAATATGTTCATTGCCTGCCTGGGCCAATTAATTGTTTTTTACAAGAATACACTTCTATGTTTAACATAGGATTTACACCTCATTGGAATAACACAGCTATATATAACATCTTTTCTTGATTATCTGGACTTGTGGGGACTGAGTTAAATGGTCTGGGTAATCAGGTCCGGATAATGGAAAATATGAATACTAATGAGCCAAAACTAAAACTGAAATGACTGAACAAGTGGAGCCTGAAATTTCACTTAGAAACAAAGAACACCTGAGCAAATTGGGCTCAGTGAAATGTATTGCAGTAGTATGGAGTGTGTGAGCTCAAAACGTGTACAGATTTGTGTTTTGAAGCAAATCAAATTCAGTTTGAACCGGTGTTTCATTACTTAATTTCAAGGAAAACGTTTTGCTGCAGATCTTAAATATGGCTAATTTATATTCATGAAAAACTGGGACCAGCTAAGCAAGTCTGGATAATCGAAAAATCCAGATAATCAAGGTTCGACTGTATACATAAGCCTGCAACAGCACACCATATTTCCAGCTGTCATGCTTGCTCACTAGAAAATGGGCAAAAGATTATTTGCTTTAACAGACTAAATAAATCATTGGCTATGCTTATTACTGATAGTGGTAATATCATTCTGTTAAATGTGTGGTTCCAGAAATTATTCCTCCCTCTTGTATGAAAGGTCATTTTTCAATTTTCTTAAGGAAAGTATAAAATGAAGTTTTAATTTCATGAGGGGTGAGTGTAGGATCTAAACCAGAAACTTTCTGTGGGCAGGGTAGGGATGTTTTCCAGAACAACACCAATGATATAACTTTACCAGCAGATGCAAGCCAGTTTATTACTGTACATTATATTGTATATTTTTCAGAAGAATGAGCCAGTCCTGTAGATTTCATTATTATTTGTCAAAATGTTCCAATAATACTCCTCATTGACAGTAGTTAATGAATCTTCTTGATTAGATAATAATTCACCCTGCTTAAATATGATAAATCATCCTGCATTAGACAGGCCATGAAAACACTATTGCCTCAAAAGCATTGCAATTTGATAAGGGGAACTCTAACATTACAAAAACTAGTTCCCCCTTTTTAACTTCACATACAGTTACAATTTGCAGCACTTTTTTTTACAATGTTCAATAATAATATTATTCTTTCAGTTGGAGGTGCTAAGGCCAACTGACCTATAATACTATGATACACCAGTCCTAAATTTGCTTAAGTCAATGCAGTTGAGGTTGCAAATCTGTCTCTGATTCTACTGCAATTAAATTCCGTATGTTTACTAAAATTGATTGGCATGTTATTTCTAGTACAATTTACCAATGTATTGGCAATGATAAATATCATGGCAGCAAGAGAAATTAATGCTACCTATTATTGTCTTGGATAATATTTTAACACCTTCCTAACCTATTTGTACAAGAAAAGCTGTGTGCTTTGGACTCACACAGGATAAAGACTTAAACACGAGGGCACACTATAAAAGAGTGAAGCTCTTTCCACTTCATCACTACCTGATTTCCACTTTCTCTTTGCACAAAGAAGTTTGAACTAACATGCAAGACCTAGTACTTCTTTACAAACTTTGGTCTGTGTAAATCCAAAATTTTGCAGTTGAGTAAAAAAGAGAACTTGTGAATAAAAACTGTAACAATACTGTTAGCTCAGCACAGATTATTCTAAGAACAAGTTTGAATTTTGTGACTTTGCACGCATCAGTGGTTACATGTACTACAATTAAAATGCATGCTGTGATGGGTTCAATTAACAAATTGAATGTTGTTTAGCGTTGTCTGTACTCTTATTGACAACGATATTCGTCATCACAGTGGTCAAAATATTGTGGACTCACGAGGCACAGCTGAGTGAGTCCACAACAAATTTTGACCACTGTGATGACGAATATTGTTGTCGATAAGAGTACAGACAATGCTAAACCACATTCCATTTGTTTTTTACCACAATTTCAACTTCAAAGAAATTGTTTATTTCAGAGTGAGAGGAAGATCGTTGAAGTTGACGCGAGCAGTGTTGTCTAGACTCTTATCGACAATGGCAAATTAGCCAATCAGATTGCGAGATTACTTGCAATTCTGGTAAAATTTACTGCTTTCTGTCACTCCCTATTTCTTGCAAATGTTTTTTACCTGGAGATAGTGAGAATTTTTGTCTTGGTCAATCGAGTCCTAAAGTGTCACTTCACAAGTATTTAAATTTTCGAAATTATGGGATTTGTTGAGTTTCAGAAAGAGCAAGATAAAAAATGCTTCCTTGCCAAAAATCAGCATGTAAAGGAAAATTGGCTCTGAGATATTAGCACCGCTATGCTCTGATGATGATGCAAATTTTACCACCTGTGTAATATTCGACGCATACGCAAGTATTTATCTCAAGAAACTGCGGGCACGCTAGTCCATGCTTTCATAACGTCCCGCATCGATTATTGCAATAGCCTATTGTACGGTCTACCAAGCAACCAGCTTGCGAAAATTCAGAGAGTTCTGAATGCTTCTGCCAGGCTAGTATGTAACGCGCCAAGGTTTTGTCATATTACACCTATAATGCGCAATTTGCATTGGTTGCCTATCAGGGCACGCATCAACTTCAAGGTACTTCTTCTCACGTTTAAGGCGTTACACGGCCTTGCGCCTCAGTATCTACAGTCCTTAATAAGTGCCAAGATATCACGCTATAATCTTAGGGGTTCTAATACTTTACTCCTAACTATGCCATCAGTGAAATCTAAGGCTATGCTAGGAGATCGGGCATTCGCCATCGCAGCGCCGTCATTATGGAATTCTCTTCCTAGTGAGCTTCGCTCAATCACATGTTTAACTAGTTTTAAAGTGCATCTTAAGACCTTCCTTTTTAGACATGCATACACTTGATAGCGCTAATTATTTATCAATTAGTTTTACCATTTTACCATTAGTTTTACCATTTATCAATTAGTTTTAGTTATATATGTTTTTAACTTAGTAGTCCTGGCCATATTTTTAGTTTTACATCTATTAGTTTTTGTACTTATCTTAAGAATGCGCATCTGATCATTCTTATGTAAAGATGCGCACTAGAAGTGCATAAATTATTATTATTATTATGACCCAAGCAAAATTTAGAAGGATTTGTATGGAGACATCAGGGCATAACAGTGCTAATTTCTTGCTCTCAACCTGTGAGAAAATGGCAAGTAGCCCTTTCCTTACTTGTTGTTTATGAATATTCCAACAAATTCCATAATTTCACAAATTTAGTTTTCGTCATGCCATCACTTGAGGACTCTGTTGATTGACTAATGAGCCCTAGACTTCATAGCGAAGCCCACTTCCATAGTGTGCCTTAGTGTTTAACGCATCACAACACTCGAGGTTGCAAATTAAAGAATGAGGTACTTGTTTCTCAGCCTTTAAAATGCTGGCCACATTATTTCCTATATTGGTTCTACGTAAGAACCTGGAAAATGCCCAACTTTACCCTGGAATCTTCCCTGACACCAGCCTTGGTCATCTTGTGAAGAAAGTTGAGTAAGAACATCGCCCTCTTTGAAATTCAACTCATCCTCTTCAATTCCTTGGAAGTCATACAAAGCTCTGACAGGAATGCCAGCATCTTCAATGGGCGGTGGCTCTAGATCCCAATCGTCAGGGGCTGATGGGCCACTGTAGTCATCGTTTGTCATCGAAGGGTAACTGTTGAATGGATTACTTTGAACCCTGAGGACAAACGCCGAACAAAAAGACAGAGGATCAAGACAACTGAAATAAACTCGGAAAATCAACTTATACGACTGCAGTTCTTAACAGTTTTGGACCCAGTTGCTCGAGGCATGGTTAGCACTAACCAGGGTTAAATACCATGACAACCTACAGGTTTTAATACATCTTAACCAATGGTTAGCGCTAACTATACTTTGAGCATCTGGGCCCTGGTCTCATCATAACTACCATCACATGATGATATTACTAAAAAAAAAACCAGTGCGGGTACTTAAAGTTAGTGATTCTTTTAAAGTGTCCATAACTCCAAAATATTTTTCGATAAAATAAATCTTTGCACCTTTTTGAAATGCATTGTTCCTTTTTGGAACTTTTTTTTTTAACCAAATCTTGAGTTTTTATAGGCTGTAAAGGTTACGCGGCATCTAGCCATCATCTGTCACATGCACTACCTAGTAACGGGCAAGGGTGTATCCCTTATTTGACGTCACAAACTGATTTGCATCGTGGTAAGTCTTTGTAAATATGCATGCCCAGCAGTTTTTGACGTCAAATCAGGAATAGACCCATGCCCCTTCTGACTTGATTGTGTACCAAATGATGCTTAGTTTATGATTCATACGTTTTGAAGTCCATAAAAAGTCAAAAAACTGGAAATAAAGGCTTTTTGGAATAGGTGCAAAGTTTTATATTAGATAGCGGATATAATAATTTGGGGTTACGGGCACTTTACCTTTTAGCAGTGGAACTTACTCCAAGGAAGTGTTTTATAAAACTGATGAGTAACCAAGCAGCATTTTGATGAAACCAACACTTTTCTCCAACAATAATAAAAACTACAGTTACAACTTTACATCCTTTGATCAAAATTTTGTTTTTAAGGGATGGAATACTTACATCTCATTTTGCTGAGAGTAGTCTGTGTTATCTTCAAGGTGATTCTGTGTGGATGGATATGGCGATACCGGAGCTTGGTCATGTTGTGAAGTAGAAGGTCGTTTGCTGGGAAATTCGTTGTACTCCTGGAAGATGTAAATCAAACTTCAATGAAACCAATGACAATAAAAGTGAAGAATTTCAATTTTAACCATGCTGGGATGTTAAACAACAACTAACAACAATCAATCACACCCACATGTAATTGCATATTGTAACATCTGAGCCCTTTCACAGTAAGAAGGATTTTCCTGGATTGGATCCCTTCCACTTGAAAAGTTCCAATTTAACTTAACAACTTAATCAATCAAATTACCCTGCCCCTTGAACTTTCCAAAGACGTCCTGTGGGGTATAAACTTTTTTCTGAAACCACAAAAACATTTAATTTTTTTAATCCTTTATTGTCAGAATGACAAAACGGTAAAATGGCATACATCTAGCATGTCAAATTACAGAATTACCATTGTTAAAAATAGCTGTAAATTGAAAGAACTGAGTGACTGAAAGAAGTCATACTAGTACAGTCAAACCTCAATTATCTGGATTTCTCGATTATCTGGACTTGCTTAGTTGGTCCCAGTTTTTCATGAATATTAATTAGCCACATTTAAAAGGGCCACAGCAAAACTTTTTTCCCTTCAAATTAAGTAATGAAACTCAGGTTGTAACTGAATTTGTTTCACTTCAACGAATCTGTACGTGTTTTGAGCTCAAACATTGATACTAATGAACTAATGCTGTACTAATGCAATGCATTTCACTGAGCTCTGGATCGCTCAGATGCTCTTTGAAAGTGAAATTTCACACTCCATTTGTTCAGCCATTGAGTTTTATTTGTGTCTCATTAATATTCATACCTGGACTCTCGATTATCTGGACTATTCAGCTCAGTCCACACGAGTCCGGATAATCGAGGTTCAACTATAGTAACATGGAAATGAATCCATAAAAACATACTACCCATATTACCCATGTAAACACAAATACTTTAATTCCTACCTGTTCCCTGTCTGTCTGCCTCGTACTCTCTGAGTTCAACAACTCTAGTGCTCCTGTATGTACCAGTGTAGAAGCTACTGGGTGTACAAACTTGTTTTTTGTTGACCTACATACACTGTCTATCTGGTTACAATCTCTGATATCTACTATTTCACAGTACAATACCTCTGCACTATTGTTCTGTATTCTACCTACAGAATCTATAGCAGTTGAAAGAGTTCCACTTTGAATCTGTTCTTCTGTATTCACTAGTAAGCTGTTAAATGTTTCATTGTAGCGAGCATCTGAAACTTTGCTGTTGTATACAAGTGCTTCAAGACTGTGGTCAGAATTTAACTTGATCAGATCAGGTGAATCTACAGTTTCATTCTGTCCTATACATTTATCTTCAAACTGGATATTATTGCAGTCTAATTTGGAAAGAGAGTCTTCAGTGTTCAATTCTCCCGCTGATGAATTGCATTTAAATGGTTCAGTTCTTTTGTCCTCTTGATCTTTCACATACATTGCTTTTTGGTTTCCAAGCTTCCGACCCATCCATTTCACCATGCACATGTAAGGGAATGATAATCATTTGGGTAATGATTATCAGGCTCATAGAAAACACATTCATTGTTTTGCAGAGCTGTGCTCTAGCAGCACCCAGTGGCCCCTGGCAATTTACTTTTGCATTTGGGTGACAAGGAAATCTTATGTTCTTGCACAATATTACTTAATGCTAGGCACCCTAAATTTCAAAGGTTCTGGGTTTTGGGATCCCCAAATTTTTTCTTAGAGCACAGCCTTGTTTTGGGAATGATTCAGTCAAGAGTAAGTAAGTAGGTAAGTAGATCTTTATATAAACACAATAAGGAATAAGCTGAGAGCTTGTGGGCTTGTGTAAATAGACCCTTTTCATAATGGTGCCCAACAAATTATTCTTTTATTCTTATGATAATGAGCCCTACTAGCCTCGTCAGCATGTGCAAAATTCAATAGAATTTTTTCATTAAAGTGAGGTTAGTAGGGCTAATTAACACATATACAAAAGAATAATTAAAATCGTCCGCCATTATGAAAAAGGTCAATAAAATGGTAGAGAAAGATGGTTTGACAAAATCTGTTCAGCAGACATTCATTAAGCTTGTAGCAAGCTGGCTTTGTGCAGAAAATAGAGTTGCTGGTCACCTAAACTAAGGTAGCCAATCAAAACAACCAATAAATTGCCTTTCACAATAACAGCAACAATTTTTTTGAAAAAAAAAACAAACAAACAAACAAAAACAAAACAAAAAAACAAAAGTAGAAGGGCAAAGAAAACAAAATGATAGAAATAGCAAAGGGATGATTTATATGAAAAGAGAGTGCTACATTACTGTAAAAACTCGTGTATAAGCTGCATCTTTTTGCCAAATTTTGGGCTCAAAATCGTGGGTGCGGCTTAAATATGAGACCATTGCTTTCAGAGGGAGTAAACTGACTTCTATGGGGTCACAAATGGCACTACTCTGACAGCTACTCTGGTGTCCAGACTTTTCTGTAAATATCTGTGTGGTTACTAAGCAAATGTTTTGTATCCTCCTGTACTTTATTTTTGTTCAAATTCCATCGCTTTCATGTCAACAGTGGGCTTTAACAATGAAGACAACCATTATCAGTCCCAAGAATTAAGGAAATCGATTAAAGATAAGCTTGTAAAAGGTATTTTAAGAGTTGTTTTATGTTGTAAGGTAGTTGCAAATATACAGCATTAAATTTCAACAAATTTATCGTGAACAACTCGCGCGAACAACTGTGAATAAACAAAGAATTTTTTTGCCACAGTGCTTTCTTCAAGTTTTTATTTTTTTTCTCAAAATCATACTTGAAATTTGGGGGTGCAGCTTATCTATGAGTGCAGCTTATACACGAGTGTTTACGGTAACTTGTTCATTTATGGCATTCATTAACTTTTAGAAGAATTACCTCAAACATTGGCCAGTTTTGTGGCATGCCAATTCCATAGTTTCGTGCCCACCAGTCCAAATCAGCTTGTGAATCTGCTTTCTGAAATGTCAAGCTCATGTTGACAAAAATACCTGCAAATCTACCACAAACAGAAAAAAATAAATTGGTCAAGGTTTGTTATCTTTATTGTTATAATTATATGAGTGAAGCGTGAAGGGCTAATATTGTAAAAAATTTACTCAAAACATTGTTTGTCAGTTAAGCATCAAGAATTAAGTCCAGAAAGTCCCAAATTTGTTCCATTAAAATGTCACGCCAGAATCTTTTGAGCATTACATCTGCCTCTTCAATAACAACAGTACCACAGGGTGCAGAGGAGTTCTGTTCGATCGTACATGACAAAGTCTCACCCTGTTAAATCCAAAATATGTTTACTTTGCACGACAAAGATTGTCAAGATGAAATCCTTTTGATTTGTGAACGTTTTCTGCTTCCATATCCTTCTATATCCCCCGATCTTGTCTCCCTCATATGGCTTTCCACCATGTTTACTTGAATATACCGCGTCAAACTGACGCTGGCCGTTGGTGCGTATGATCTTTGCCTGAAGGGCAATGAATAAGCTTCGGAAATCGGAAAGCAAAGCTTCCTGAACGAGGCACAAAGTGCTGAGTAAAAGAAGAGTAGAGGGAGGAAACAAGCATCACATGACTATTTCAATGTGAAGCGCAATAACAGTATTGGTGATGGAAGTGGGCAGTGACCGGAAACGGGAGAGTAATCCTCCATTGGGAAAGGATAAAAACATGGCAAGTTTGTCTGTCAAAAGGCCAGCCCAGCTCAAGGAAAACCCACTGGAGGCAAAAAAAATTGAAACCGTCCATCAGGGAAACACAAATAGAGCTAGACAGACTAGACAGCCAGCAAACACTAACAACACATTTATTCTACGAGGTCACAACACATACCCTTCAAACAATAGCTAACTAACAATTAGAACAATTCTCACTCTTCGAAGATTCTCAGCAAACCTTCGAGTATCAAGTCTCCTCCTTTTTTGAAAATGTCCAACGCATATGGGTCGAATATCCAATTGTCTATGACATGATCTCGAATATAGTGGTCTTATCTATCACTGAACCCCGGGCACCAAAGTCACAGCTAATCGCACGCTGACGAAGCTGACAAACAAACTGATCAACGGTTTCACTGATTTCCTGTTTGCCTTTGGAACAAAGTAGTCATCAAGTGTCTGCCAAACCAGTGCTTCTAACGAACCGACACCTAGAGAAACAGAAATGCTTCCAACACCTCCTGATTCTATGGTTGAACCAGTGAAAAAGAACGATCCTTGTCGCTAACTGTAAAACCCCGAAACACAAATAGAGACCGCCAGCGAATACTTCCAACACTTTTATTGTTCGAGGTGACAACACACTAAACGTCATTTCCGTCACCAGTTGTTGCGGTGCACATTGTGAAAGCGGTGTGATGAGGCCGTTAATCTCCTTTGCCGAGAACGTTAGTTTTCTGACCGTTTCAACAGACTTCTTGTTTAATTTGGCTAAAAAGTGAAAATTCCAAACCATATACAAAAAATGAGGCCTTTTCATTGAATTTCGTGTTAGTTACAGGGAATCGAAAAATTGAGCCTAAATTGGTTTCCTCCCTTCACTCTTCTTGTAGCCAACCTTTTGTAACCGTATGAGCCCACAGTACTTTGGATCATACCAGAGAAAGACAAGGTCGGGGGATATATAGAAGCATATGGAAGCAGAAAACGTTCACAAATCAAAAGGATTTCATTTCAACAATCTTTATCGTACAAAGTAAACATATTTTGGAATTAACAAGGTGAGACTTTGTCGTGTACGATCGAACAGAACTCCTCTGCACCCTGTGCAGTACTGATCATGGAGCTGTGTTATTCACTTCAACCAAAAGGCCAACCAAGACAGTGAAATGAGCCAATCCAATAAGAACTTCTATTGCTCAGTGGAAATACACAAGGTCATGGTCAACGATGATGAAATGTTGATTTGATAAGACCTTCTCATATGAGATGTACGAGATCTGCCCTGTAGTTGAAATTTGACTAAAAACAGTTCTGTATAGTTTCAGTTTGTTGTATGGATGTCATGTAGCCAGCTTTTAAGAAAGCAGGTGGAATGTTATTGGAGTCAGGTCAATCTGGATGGACCATTTTTTGAAACCACTGAAGGTGCAAGCCTGTTTGGGGTTAAGGGGACTGGGGACATCTTAAGTGTTGATGCACTTGCAATATCCAGCAGGAGTTTCAAATGCAATAGCCAGTCCATGATAATAACATAGCTGAGGAAATGAAATGTACTTACATACACCCTTAAAAACGTATCGGTTAAATAATGAATGAAAACTATATAGAGTACTAAATTGATGACGTCGCAAAAACTAAATTTGTGAAATTGTGGGATTTGTTTGGATATTCAGAAAGAACACGATAAAAGATCTCTTGCCAAAAATCAGCATTTTCTTACAGTATGGGAGGGAGTTATGAGCACTGTTATGCTCTGCTGACTCCATACAAATCCTTCTAAATTTCACTTAGTTCAAAACGTTATGAACCGAGTCAAATTTAGAAGGATTTGTAGGGAGTCAGCAGAGCATAACAGTGCTCATAACTCAGAGCCAATTTGCCTTTAAATGCTAATTTGTGGCAAGTTGGCAGTTTTCATTTTGCTCTTTCTGAAAATCTATAGGTGGGAAACCAAAAGTGAAATTGGTTGAAAACCAAAGTAACAAACATTTTGAGTTGTTTTTGTGGGAAAAACAATTTGTAGCCAATCTCTCAACTGTAAATTAAATTAACTTCAAAATTTATTTTTTTAAAACGTGAAGGAAACACATTTCCTCTACGCAAGGAATACCCAGGAAATGCCATCCATTAATTTGGAAATAATGGGAGAGACACATGACATAAGACTTACTTATTGTGAGCTTACACTTTCGCAAATGGTACGCGAACAAGGTCACAAAACTAACAACAAAATGTACACAAAGAACAATCTACATATCCCTAACAAAAAAAGTAATTACACAAATTGGAAAAACCCTATGTTCCTAAATACGTATTAAATTAAGATAGATAAAACACTGTTAATACTCACTCAGGGCTTTCTGAGATGTCCAAACATTTGTGATACTGCGAGAGAATCTCTTTGAAAAACACCAACCGCTTATCTTCGTTTTCCTGGCACCTTTCAAACTCTTGAATCATGTCTCGTTCGTACTGAGAGTTATAGGACGTTATTTCCTCCAGGCGCAATTCATATTTCTCTCTACACTTAGCCATTTCTCGTCTGGCTTTTTCTGTAGCGTCCTGTAACTTTTTCAGCTTATCAGCCGACTTCTCCGAGTCATTGCTAGCTTCACTTTCCAGCCTCGAAGCCTGTTCAACGTTCCTCGATGCATTGTGGTACGATTTCTTTGCCCGCTCAACCTTTGCCAAACGCTTTGCCCACGGCTTTTGAGCCCTTGTGAAACCTTCATCAGCCTCTTTGGTTTCCTTCCACTGAAAAATTCCTTTGTGGTAGTTTTCATTTTTCCACTTTTTTATGGACTCGTGGACCTCGTCAAGAAGTTTATCCCGGCAGAGCATGTGAATTTCCGCTCTAGACTCTGCCTCGCTCACGGAACCTCGCATCGCAGCCTCCATTGTTCCATATTCTGCCCCGTTTTTTATGCATTCCTCCCATTTCTTAGACCAAGCTTTCAACTTCACCGCGTACCTTGCTTCAATTTCAGCTCGTTCAGCAACAAGCTTCATAAATTCGTCACATAATTTTGCACCATCGTCTATCCGCTTGACTGTACGCTTAAAATTTCCAACGTCCCAAAAACTGTCGCTTGTAGCACTATAAAGGTTCTCGTCCGAACCTCTTGGAGTTCCTCGCATGGACATTCTGACGTAGTTTCAGACTATGCGCTGCTTCGAAACTCACATTTTCAATTTAGTCCTCTGTAGTATTTTGAAGGTGTGGGGAACTCGTTCAATGATAACAGCCGCATGCGCGATCACTTTGTTTGTACGCTGGCTAGGAAACGCGGGCATTTTTTGTTGTTGTTTGGGAGAATGGAGAGGTCAGTCCGGTCAAGTTTGACTGAAAATTTCGGCAGCATAAATTTTTGGTTTAGCGCCAACCACTGGCGATTAACAATGAGAAAAATAATTCTTTGTTGTCTTTGTTACAAACCTAAAAGAGACCGATAGTCTGAGGCGGCTGAAGCGCTCCAGCTCACCGACATTTCAAAGGGCGAGGACGGGTTATCGCAACATAACAATCTGTGAACTGTTTGGTCACGAAAGAAACCCCATAACTGTTATTTCTTCTGCAAATATTTAAAAATGGTTGGATAAGGGTATCATTTTATCACATTTAGTCTGCAACGGGGTCACAAAAAAGCGTTGTTATGTTCGGTTCGGCACTTGTAAAAAATCGTCGGGTAAACTCCAGCACTCGGATTAAGCCAGTGAAGGACAGCTTCATTTTATTTTACACGCACTTCAAGTTTGAATCTTCTTTAAAAATTAATCGGTCTCTGAAAGGAGTTAGCAACATTTTACCTATCTGGAGTCCATGTCACGACCCATGTTCTTCAGATGCGCTTTGTGATATCCGATAAGGTTTTTAGAGGACAAAAAAAAATTATTACTCGATGGGAAATAACCACCAACAAACGATCAGCAACGATACGTGCAAGTTTTTCTCCTTGTATAAACCGTGAAAGAATATTAGCTTTCACATGAATACAGCTATTTCATAGTTGAAAGTTGACTTGCCCGGGAAGATCAAAAAATGGAGAGAAGAAATAGAAACTGCAGCGTCCAGTTCAAAGGGTTTTCATCACATTTCAGAAAAGGATCACGCAAAATTGCATTATCATTATCATGATCGAAATATCACCCAGAAGTATTTGAACATCCGGCTAGAGGTGAGCGTTAACTGATAACAAATACGTCGTTACGTGGCGGTGTCAAAAATAAAGCCAGCGAAGTGCGAACTATCACGCTCTAACCGTCACATAACTCGGCTTGTTTGATCCGTCTTTCCGATAGACAAATCGTCGAACGCGCTTCAATAACAAGACAACTGACAGGCTTTGCTACCGAAAGATTGAAACGAGAGCAGCTGACGTTAAATATTTTTCATAGTCAGCTTTCCTGTTACCTGTACATATCGTAGACATGACATGTGACAAGCTATTATGGGCCACTGCCACTCACACAATTAACAGGCGCGTCACACCCCGGTATGAAATCGAGGCTGGTCTCTTCCCGAGGTTTCAAAAATTTGATTGACTGATTCCCAATATGGCCACCTAGACGCCAAAATTGTCCGTTTTCAAGACCTTTGTACTTCCAATTCGCACCCAATAAGCAAACAATTGCTGTCTAAAGAACTGCCATTTGATTTGGCCGAGTTAGAAACGGAAAAGTTTGATCGAAAGGCCTTTACATTATCGCGTGACGTGGTCCTGGTTTCTGCGTGTTTATACTTTGGATGGTTTGATATGCGATATCTTGTGCAAAAATGAATAGCGGAGCTAATGACAGTACGGATGCAGCAGTGAGTGCTGAGGACGTAGACACACTGGAATCCATCGGAGAAACTTCGGGCGAGAGTCGAACAGACAGAATTCGAAGGTTGAACAGAGAAAGACAGCGTCGAAGGCGCGAAAAACTAAGGATGTCACGCCAGAGTGAAGCGCCACCGACAACTGGTAACGACGTGGACCCAAGCCATGATCTTGAATTGCTGTCTGAGGGCTGTGCGATTGTAGAAGTGACGCTACCACTGAAAGTTGAGACAGAAATACCAGAAGAAGCGGATAAAGCAACTCCCAAGAGTACAAGACCGAAAAGATCGACGAGAACAAGGCAAAAATCGAAAAGAGAAGCGGCCGCAGAGCAAATTACATCGGACACTGTGTCTTCAGCAAACAACGCCATTTCGCCTCAATGTCACGACAATAACTCGAAATTTGATGGCGTTTCGGACGAAAACACCGTTCTCGTCGTTGCCAGCGAGGTAGAAGTGGTAGATGAAAAACCCCAAGAAAATGGCACAGAAGGGCTAACTGAAAATCCCGAAAATAAAGCAGACGGAAAGAAACGACGAGTACGCGAATCCGCAAAGAGTCAAACTGACAAATCACCCGTGGAAGACGTCGCGACAAAGCGAGTTACCAGAGAACGAGAGAAGAAAAAAATGCATGGAGTGGTGGACGAGGTCACGGCGAGACGTGAGAAACAACGCGAATTGAAAAGAAAGCAGAAAGAGCGGATGAGTAGCGATCAAATTGAAGCGCTGAGAGCGAGATATCGTGAGTGGCGGCGAAAACGAAAGGAAACCATGACAAGTGAGCAACTTGAGATAATTCGGAAGGGAAATCGCGAAAGGCAACGGAGACGGCGTGAGCGATTAGGCATCAGAAAGCGGTCAACAACAACCCCTCAAGCGAAAGGAGTCAGTGAGGCAGTCATCCAAGGCATCAAAAACAAGCAACAAGCGCAAATCATGAAACCGATGGAATCGAATTTAAGTCCGGAGGCAAGCCTTGTAGCTGCCGTGAACCAGGTAGCTTCGCTAAACAGCGTCGAAGCAGCAGCGGCGGCCGCCGCTTTGGTACCTAATCCTCGCATTGAAGGTCCAGTCGCTGTCACTGTAGAAGTGAATCCAGCTGCCCCTGGTGTTACTCCCGGTGTACTTCAAAACACACAAACTGTAGCACAGCCGCCTGCCTCGCAAGCTCAACTCGTGAGTCTTCCTGTCACATCAACAAATGTAACACAAGGTACCTTGCCTCCTGGAATGTCTGTGCTCGGTCCTCAGGGAACAATTTTACAAGGACTGCCACCTGGATCTGGAGCTCTGTATAGCATGCCAGTACCAGGAATTCAAGGTACTTTATTGCCTGGGATGCCTGTCACTGCAGGCCAACCTATGCCAGGAGTGCAGGGTAGCAATGTTGCTGGAATGCCTTTTACTGGTATGCAAGGGCTTATGCCAGGCATGCCTGCTCAGGGTGCATTTCTGTCTGCTTCTCAAGGTGGTGTCCTTCCTGGAATGCAGACATTTAGTAGCATGGCCCCAACCATGACTAAGGATGGTCAGATTTTACACAGTATTTCCACACTCCTTCCTATTGCTCCAATGCAGGGTATTCAAGGAGCTGGCCAGGGCGTCGCTTTCCTGGCACCCATGCCAATGGCAGGCCCTGCTGGTCAAGCCTTTCAAGACATGCGGGGTACAGTTGCTGCTCCCATCAGAGCTCAAAGCCCTGGTGTAGGAACAGTGGTTGCTTCAGTTCCAATTGCAGACAGTGTGACAGCAGAAACAGTTGCTGTTGTAACACCAGGCGATGGAACGGACCCAACTGGACAGGATTCTAAAGTAAAAAATACCGTATCACCCAAACCTAGAGGAAGAAGAGGCCGTAAAAGAACCACCTCTGCTGCTGAGATGCTGGCAAACTTAAGTAACCTGCCTCCTACCAGCACACCTATGTCCTCTATGCTATCAGCTCTTGCATCCCAGGTCAGAGAACACACTCAGTCCTCGACAGTTGTGGCAGAGAAGGATGGTGAGCCACCTGGTAAGAGAGTGGCAGGTGATGCAACTCAGGTTGCTGCAGCAAACAGAGCTGTCCCTCCTCAAGATTTAAAGGCAGGTACAGTAACTAGCGGAAGTGAAGCCACTGCACGATCTGATGTCTCCCCTCATCAAGAGATGCAAGGGACAGGAGCATTCCCTTTGTCTAACTCTGGTGCAAAGATTCCTCACATGAGCACCTTCCTGAATACCATGGGTGGCAATCCAATCCCAAACATGAGTGTGCCATTTGCAACTGCCGCTGGTCTAGCAAGGCCCATGAATACGTTTCCCCCTGGTGTGCAATCCATTTCTGGTCAGTTCTTTCCACCAAGGGTTTCAGTCGGAGTAGAAACAGAGGAGATCAGAAAAACAACAGTGGGCACCAATACTGAAAACAACCAACAAGTAGCAAGTGGTTCTGTTGACCAGTCTGCTGTGATGTCATCTATAGGAACCATGACTGATTCATTGTACAAGGTGTCTGTGGGAACAGTGACAGGACAGACCAATGAACAATTGCCTGATGATGGTGCAACGGTCCAAGGTTCGAGTATTGTAGAAGAGAGCATGGCTGCAGCTCAACTGGAAATCAGTCCACAGAAAGAGAACCCAGAAGTTGTCCATCCTCACAACATCAGTCCAGAGGAAATAATTCAAGAGGCATTGAACCCAGAGCAGATGGATCCAGTAGTGGTTATATCAGAAGATGTCGTTGAAGAAGTGGTTGAGGTAACTGAAGTAGCAAAGATTACACCCATTGGAGAGAGCATTTAACACAGTGATGCAGTCACTGCAGAACAGTCAGGACTTGGTGGTAAAATTAGTTTGATATGTTAATTCTTAATGCACCAACCATTGATCAGGTGTGGTCGGCTGGTCCGATCGATTTGTGAGCTCATAGAGAAGGTGTTGAGTATAGGATATTGCACAGAAATTGGAAATGCCATTGAATTTTTGATCGCAAACATACATGTACTTATTCATGAATGACAGCTGCAGGTCTTTTGTCTTGACTTCTTCAGTGGGGTGGGGTGTCATCATCTTTTATCATGTCTCTCCACATGGAGAGTGGGACCTTATAAGTGGGATTTGGAGCAAACATTAATTTTACAAATTTTATCTGCTTTGGTCTCTGATCCCAAATATCAGTGGTTATATTTTTGCATGTTTGGCTTGAAGAAAAAGGGAAAAGATTTTCAATGTGGTTTGTGCATGAATAATGGCTTGGAAAATAACATCTTTTGATCTAAAATGGAGTAGGTCATAGAGTCTCGCGGTTTGGAGTGCTACAACCTGAATTTTGAGTGTGATTCCAATGTTGAGATCAGCAAAACCGATTCTGTTATGCTAGCCACACGTGATGAATGGTTAACAATATTGAAAATGAAGGTTCTGCACAGTGCTTTGTAGTACATGTACAATACTTTGTCCTGTTGATAGCCTGCACCAGATAGCTGTCTGGGTTAGTTTTCTTCACAGCATGGCATAAAGGCATTTTTAAAGCCCCTAAAAATAGTGACAGCAAGGCAGTGGGACCTCTAAAGTAAGACTCCCAACAGCAGGTGTTAGTTGGAATCTAAAGCAACCTTTCCGAGCCATCAAACTTTTGAAAAGAGGTTTCTTTGAATTTGTTTGTTGGATGGCTACTTATTACTGTATGGCAATGGATGTAACGTTACCCATAGTTACAGAAAATCAATAATTATTTTGTGAAGTACATGGTAAGTGTTTTGAAAATAAGGTAACACACAGAGATTGATGGCTTCTAAGAGCTTTAAAAAGCTTGTATGTTTTACTCCGTCATACACGCGCTAAAATCACTCCAACTTTGTTGGATTTTATAACTAAAAGCTACATTTGCTTGTCCTGATGAGCTAATGAATAATGTTATTCTTGTTGGAATAAGGTATCTACATGTAAGTTGAATTTTCTTGCCAATTTGTAGAAAAATGCTTTTGTGGAACAGGCCATGGAGAGTAATGAACTGTCCAGTATTAAGGTTGCATGCCATGACTTTTTTTTAGAAAAAGCAAACAGTGTTGTGGTCAATCTTATTCATTTGTTGGTTGTATGTGGTTAACCATTTTCTTCCAAGAATAAGACTTTGAGATATTTAATGTTGTTGTTTCTTTGGGCTTTGCTAAAAAATTCTTATGTAAGAGGCTATGTAATTGATTGATTTAAAGTTGTGCATTTGATGCATGTGATATCTCACTTAAATTGAATGTCAGATCATTTAGTTGAAGAAACTATGTTGTTAGAAATTTCCCAAGGCAGCAGGTCATATTGAAAACTTTGTTAAATGAAAAAAACTATATCATAACTTTCCTGTTATTTTGTTGCTTTGCTTGACAGTATATTTCAAAGGAAGCTGATGATATTTCACTCCAGTTTTAGATTTTGAGCTCTTGGAAGCAAAATGGTTAAACCTGTTTCAAAGTGGTTTCGACTGACTATCGGACGGCTAAAACAAAGTAATCATGATGCTTTAAGTTTAGCAACTTTGAGAGCAAAAGAGGTTTTTCGTATTGTTCAAATGACCTTCAATTTTTACCTTTCCACATATTTCTAACATTTCCGTGAACATAAAGTGTTAAAGGTCTGCAGGTTCTCACCACAACTAATGCTGCTGCATTGCCTTTCTTTCATAACTAAGTGAAGTTCGATCATCCAGGTGAGTGTAGTCCTGAGAAGGACTGTTGTGTGATGAAATTGACATTCACAAAGGAAAACTTAGCCATGAAGAAGTGTCTTTACCAAGGAATTTCAGCCAACAATGACGACCAAAATGGGCCAAAAAACTGGGGCAATGTGTTAAGAAGGAGTAACATGCCCAGTTCCTGTTATTGTGAACTGCATGGAAAATTAGGCAGGAATCTATAGTAAGCAAATCTGAAAAGTAACATTGTAAATGATCTTGAAACAGGTACTTATGCTATAACAAGTAACATTGAGTTTCCTGTTTGGAGCTAATTGCAGAGAAGACTTTGTTCTTCATGGTCAACCTGGGCTACATTGTGTAAAATAATGTTTTGAGCAAATAATTTTGAAGTTTATTATGCATGGTACATTGATTTTGTCTGTCAGTTGAAAATTATACGTACACTCTCCTCAAAGGTTTAACATTTCTTTACGCTTTGTCGAGTGTTTACTGGTATGTTATACCTTGTATCCTATATATTATATAGCACACAATAAGCATATTTTAGCAGATTCTATCACATTAGGTGTTCGTATAAACTATAACCAAACAATTTTTTAAAAGAGGTTTATCAGGGCTGGATAAAATTGATTGAGGTAGTTTTTTAGGTTTGTTTTCACATATGACGTGGCTTAAGGATATAAGGGGTATTTGTATATTTTATTAGAGTATGGTTAACTGTTGTCCAAGTTATTGATAGTACCTGGCCTTCTTTACGTGTTTCCATTTTTAGTTGAAAAGAGAGGTTTTCACGAATGCAAGATTTTCGTGCACAGTGATGTGCATTTATTTATTTTTTAACTGATTCAAAAGAAGAAAAAACACTGCAGGTTCTGTTTATTTTTTTCCATCCATAAGCAAATGTTTTATCCTGTTGTTTGAAAATTCTCTACTTTGGACAGCATTTGCAAAGTTTCTTGTTTTGTTTATTTCACTAGTAACAAGTTTAACAGGTAATTAAACCTCTGTTTTCAAATTAAAAATGGTTCAGAGTGGACACGTATGACTGGCTGTTCAGCTTGAGAGCTACTGTGCAAACAAGACATTGAAGATCTTGTTTCATAGTGTAAATCATCAAAGTGTGACCACTTTGATTTCACTTGGTGTGTTAACTATGCCACAGCCAATCAGTTGTCAGATCTCGTTAACAGTTAGGCACAATGCAACACTTTCATAAGTGACAATTTTGCTTTGAAAATGAGAAACTCATCAAATGTCAAAGTAAAAAGGCCAGATGTTGTAAAGCTTAGTTCTCTACTTGGTTTTTGAGAAAAGTCATAATAACAAGGAGTTATGCCTGTTCCAGGATATGGCCTATTTAGGGTAATGTTGATTGGAAAACGAAAGTCACCTACTATAGTGTTGCATAAAAGCCTTCAATAAATATTATGTTTACTGGCCTTGTGGTTATCTATCTTGCATCTGGTAGATCGCATCTGGTGCAGTATCACCTTACAAGCAAGTCTAGTGTTTTTGCTTGTCTGTCTTCCATTTTAAATGCAGGTGATCTGTGGTAGTTTGGTAATTATTGATTTTTCATGGCAATGTGTAATGACACATTTTGAAGTGTATGAAAATACTGTTTTTCTTTTTTTGACACAGGCAAAGCCACACACAGATAGATATTAATTATTGCAACTGTAGAAGCAGAAAAGCAGACCAAGTTAATTGGGCATGGCTATTTATATTATTAGTTAGTCACAATATTAAGGGGAAGAAGACGCTGAGCAAACTGTCTTAAGCTGCGGCTACACAAGTGATTTTTTGCTCGCACCGGTGATGCGATTTTTTCAAATTTTGTCGCGTCGCCAGCGCGCGATGGAAATTGCAAGTGTAGCCACCCTCGCGCAGGTGATGCGCAGCTGAAAAAACCGCAAGAGAAAAGTCGCCAGAGTTGAAACTTTCACGACAAAATCACACAAATTGTTGGCCGTGTAGCTCACGCTCTTCAATTTGTCACTCGTGTAGCCACCCTGGGTGCGCTGGCGACGCGACAAAATTTAAAAAAATTGCATCACCGGCACGAGCAAAAAATCGCTCGTGTAGTGGCGGCTTTAGTTTGATGCTATTGTTCTAGTTAAGCAGTCAACCGAGTACATCAGTTTTACTCAGTGGACTTGATAGAAGTTTTTTTAGGCAGTTTGTTGTGTCTTATTGCTTTTTAAATTTCTTTGAACTATTGAAGAAGTATTTTTAACCATGGCTTTAATAGGTAACCCCAAAAGTTCAGCAATATATTGGATTAGATTTAATTACCATAGACAACTGAGTTCACCAAATAATTCCTATTGCCTTTAATAAAGAATAAAAAACAGACTTGTAAACATATAACTTTAAAGGCTGATGAGTGTTCACACTACTCGATGGCTTGTACATGTATGGTACATATGATTTATTTGAAACACAGTTAATGATTTAAGTAAACAAAGATTAAATAACCTTGCTGTCTGCAATGAGCTATGAGGGTGTACCCCCGAGTAAGAGCTCCCCCCCACCCCCCAAATCTCAGACTCCTTTGGGCAAAAGTCCTGTTAAGTATAAGCCCTGCTTGGAATGCTATGGTTGGCTGTTTAACACTTTTTTTTTGCAAGACTGAACCAAGTGGAAAACATATTGTAAGTGTGGAAAAACAACTAAAAATTGCAAAAAAATATATATAATAATAATAATCCACCCATTTTCCTTTTAATAAGAAGCAATGGCCTTCCAGGGCATATAAACAGCTCCCCTCCACTTACTCCACAGCTCCACTCAACTTACAAGCCCCTCAAAGATTTGCCTCTTATGCAGATGCTCTTTGGGCTTGTCACACTTTCCTCCCCTGTGAGGGAGGAATGCATGACTAGTCCAAAGAGTGTTTTTGTAGGAGGCTAATCAAAGATCCCCTGAATATATACAAGAACAGGGTTCCTCACAAAAATTGACAAGCCTGGGGTAAGAAAAAAAAGGGCATCAGCAAAGGCCACAGGAAGTGCAATTCACTTGATTGTTCTCAGTCACAGATTTTGTGTTTGTGTGCCTGTCCGCATATTCCTTGACTCACTTTGGAATGACGCAGGTCTTTACAGTAACCCTATTAGGTATATGGGCTGGTGGAGGCTATTTCAACTGGGATCAGATGCCTCTGTTGCCTTTGGGCAAGGAGTTGAGCACTGGACGCTTGCAAAGTGAGGGACATTAAATGTTGAGTTGCTTTCTATCACACAAACAAAAGCTATCCAAAAGTGAGGCCTAAAAAAACTCACAAAAAGTAAGAAAGTTTAGGGTTTAGAGGCCATTTATGAATGAGTATAATTTGTCTAATTGCAGATTTCCTATTTCTGAATGGGTTCACCCCCCCAAACCATAATAAAAATTCTGAAGAGTGCCCTCTGATCATACCCCCAAGGATTCTTGTGAATTATGGTGATCAAACCCAAAGTAGAAAGAAATGTCATCTAGGGGCCTCGGGCAAAACATAATTGTCAAAAGTATCAAAATCCCCCACCCTGGGGCAAGGGAAGGCAGTCATATACCCTTCAGTCCTTGTTGCACGCAAGAGGACCATGCCAAAATTCCCCACCCTGGGGACGTGATGTCCGATCAAAATCCCTACCCTGGGGATATACGTGACAGTCAAATTCTCGTGGGTTGCCCGACCCCCCTCGGGCTTGACACTGATAGATGCACAAATACATAGACTGAGTTGACAAAATATAAAGTATGGTACATGTAACAATGAGTATAAAAATAATATCAGACATGTGAAGAAAGATAACTATTTACTACAAGATTTAACTAATTATTCACATGTAATTTTTTTTCAATTTCGTTTTGAATGAGTGGAGAGAATTAGATTCAGTGCTGCAGCTTGTCCAAACGGAAAATGGGTAAATCAAAAAATGCACTAGCTCAAAATGAAAAGAAAAAGTGCATTGATTAAGGTCATAAAGCCGATGGCCTATAATTTCTAAAGCGTTCCAAATGGTTCATTTTCCAACCAGAATTTCCGAGTGCCATAAACTGTCCGACGGGCTAGGCAAGGGAAGTGCACTTTCCTGGGACATAAACGTACTAGAGGGTGTGGGAATCAAAGGTCATCAATCGAAAACCCCCACGCCCCCTCACTATGTATTGGTCATGCGCTATCGACTTTGTCAAAATGGCCGGAAGTTTTGATGCCAAGTCCCAACTCCCAGGAAAATCAATTGCTATTTTTATCGTGAGTTTCTCTCGGTATCAACACGACTAATTCTTCTCTCCGAGATGCTGGAGAAGCACAGATATTTGCTGATACAGTTTAGACCGCAGATCGTGGAAGATTTACTCGTAGATGATGTTCTTGTTTTTCTGCAAAGCAAGTTTGTTCTTGACTCTGAAGACGCAGAGGTTATTCGAGGAGAGATAACTTTTCATCGACAGGCAGAAAAGCTTCTGGATATCCTCCCAGAGAGGGGATATGAAGCCTTTGAACATTTCTTCTCTGCTCTAAGCGACAAATACCCGCACTTAGCTAAGCTGTTGGAGAGTGGTTCAACCGAACAACAGTTCAATTTCATTCTTGAAACAGTTGATTCGCCTTTGCAATGTGAGTAAGTCTTACAGTCTCGTTTAAAATCAAAATTAATTGTCATTTACATACATATGGGTTCTCTTAGAGCCGTTGTGTACTCTAATTTATTTTGTCTTTCCCTTTTTGGCGCATCATCAAGCTCAAATAATTTCATTGTTCCTGTAGCTACAGAGCTTTCAAGTGTTGTAAATTTGATACTTTATCTGGGGAGTGGTTATGTAGTGGTCGCACTTGTTTGTTCCTGTTATTCTTTTATTTTGTAGCGTGACAAAATATTTGATGAATGATGTCTTCTTTCAATTTATTATGATTCGGGCTCAATAACATTCATTTGAAGTATCAATAATTGGTACAAGTTATGTGTATTTTTCATCGTACTGTAGTTATAATGTTGTACAATTGGTTGGAGCTATGGATGATAAATGAGTAATAGACGAGGAGGGCACTTGAATGAGGTTTACAAGACCATAAAATGTTGCTGATTTTTATTGACTGGTTCTCCATATGGATGGTTGTTCACTGTAAATTATGTAGGTCCACAGCATCAGTGTGGTTACAAAAGGAACCCAGCAAGTGCTGTAAAACTCATGTTTTGGTATGTGGTAGGAGAGTATGATGGCCTATGGTATTGCAGTTTGGTGCAAATTATTTTTCTTGTGATATTTTGGAGCTCCTTTAAGCCTGGGTTTCACTAGTGATGCAAGCACAAGTGCAAACTTAAGCCCAAGCACAAGAGCGCTTATTTCACTGTGAAAACGGGCTTAATGCAAGCATAAGCATAAGTGCAAGCACAAGCACAAGGATCAAGATTTTTCCTTTTCCTTGTGCTTGCGCTTATGCTTATGCTTGCATTCGCTTGTGTAGTATTATTTTCAGTTGATATAAGCTACTTATGCTCGCGCTTATCCTTGCGCTTGTGCTTGCGTCACTAGTGAAAACCAGGCTTTAGATATCAGCTTTGTCAACCAAGGATAGTGAGGTTGAAAATGCAAGTTTGTCCCGATTTTTTATAACATCTATATTACCTGTTTCAACAGTAGAAATGATGAGTGCAGAACATAAAGACATCCTCACTGCAAACAGAGTGGAAATTGTTGAGGATCTGCTTGTGGGCGACGTCCTCAACTTCCTTCAAAGTAAAATGGTGTTTGATCGGGAAGACACTGAACTTATCAAATCTGAAAAAACTTCAAGGAGGCAAGCAGAGAAACTTTTAGATCTACTAGAGAAAAAGAGTGATGCAGCATTTTATTATTTCCGTGAGTCACTGGAGGAGCCTTATCCTCATCTGGTGGAGCTTTTACAGGATAATATAAGGCCAAGAGCAGTATCTGATGTTAGGGAAATAGGCGAAAGAGGTAAATATAACTGGAGTATTAGGAGTTGTCTAATGTGCAGTGAAAGCATGGAGTGCTTATGCTTGGTTCTGACAGGACTTATCATGGTCTCTCCCATATAATTTTTTTATGGTACAGAGGGGCAGTGGGGTCTCAAAAAGCAGTGCTTTAAATAGGAAAGTGTTGTATTGAATTGTAATTTCCATTGGGTAGTGGGGTGCAATCCAAAATATGTTTCTTGGGGTATGGTATAGTTTTCTGGAGCAACTCTACTGGGGACATTATCCATATTGAATGAAAGAAGTATGTGTAATTATCCACACCATGGGTTTGAATCTGGTCCTCTTCAAATTGAGTGTTAAAACAAAATTAAGTACAGGGCTGTCACTTTTGTTTGAAATTGGTGGGGATATGCTAAAAATTCCTGGAGATTCCAGTTGTTGTGTAGTCAATTATTATTAATACAGAACTGTTTTTCTATCCCGCCCCTAAAGACAGGAATTAGTGTTCAGGGAGCCCTGTGCTCAAATGTCAGCCAATCTCTTTGTTTGGTTGAACAAAGTGTCATTGTAACTTTGGTTCTTTTATCCGGTACACAGTTGAAAATGTGCTTCTTGAGGGTGGGGTGCCACAGCGACCAACAGTATTCACCAACAGAGCAAGAGAAGTTCACAAGATTCGCACTGCCTTGAGATCTCTACGGGACAGAGATGGCTGGGTTATTTTACATGGTATGGCTGGCTGTGGCAAGACTGTGTTGGGCTCAGAAGCTGTTAGAAATGCTGGTCTCTTAGATGAGTGTTTTCCTGGTGGTGTCCATTGGATAAGAATTGGCCCTGTTGACCAATCAAAACTTTTAATGCGAATGCAAAATCTCTGTGCTCGGCTTGATTCTGATCATAGCCGACAGCCTCCAAGAAACACTGAAGAAGCCAAGGACAGGCTAAGAGTGCTGTTTGCTCATCAGCACCCGCGGTCCTTGCTAGTTTTAGATGATCTATGGCATTCCAATGATATCAAGTTTTTTGACATCCGCTGTCGTATCATGGTGACCACTCGTGATGCTGCAATCGCAAACTCTGTTGGTGGGTCAAAAGCTAAAGTTCACATCAGTGAGGGCTTCACACAAAGTGAATCACTAGAAATCTTGGCACAGTGGACAAACAAGCTTGCAGCCAATCTTCCAAGGGAAGCATCTGAAATATTCCATCTTACAAATGGCTCCCCTTTGGCTATCAGCATGATTGGTGCTTTGCTCCGAGATCATCCTAAGAGATGGCAATATTATGTTAGCCAGTTGGAGAAGAAAAATGTTAGCAAACTGAAACCCAAGTTTGAGTATGAATACACGACATTGACTGAAGCAATTCGCATGAGCATTAATAACTTGGATGATGACCTGCGAGAACTTTATGAAGATTTTGCCATATTTGATGAGGTGTCCAAGGTTCCAGCCCAGGTCCTTTGTATACTTTGGGATGAGGAGGTAGGGAGAAATTTGTTTTAAGATACTGAACAATCTACTTCATTACAGTCATATCTTGACAACACCCTACACATGTCCTAGTCAAAGGATCCAGTAAGAAGATCATCTAGCTATCACAAAGGATCTAGACCTTTATGTCCTGCAGGATTTCCTTTATCCTAATCGGGAGCTGTCTTTAAAGTTCAAAGTTGCTGACACAACACAAATAGCTATGTATTCATAATCATAGGACAATTCCTTTCTGTTTTTGGGCCAGATAGCTCAGTCCAGGCCATCTGATAGGGTGCGATAAAAAATCAGAAATTGTGCGATATTTTCAGGTAGACGGTGCGATAAGAATGGACTATTATGCGGTAAATTATGCAAATTATGCAATTTTTTCCTAAACTATTTTAAGCTTGTTTTACTAGGATTCTGAGAAAGAAAACCACTTTTGTGCTGCTCTAACGACAATTTGTTCATAAAGGAACAAAAAATAAGCAATTATGAGTGAATTGGGATAAAAATTTAATTATGATTTTCTTAGAAGATCGAGTACTACATTACATGACGAACAAAACATCATGTACAGTACCCAGGGCTGTCAATCCCCCGAGTCTTCAAATATTGAGAATTGTGATAGACGTCATAACACACATGATGTCATTGTAACATTTGATCTGATTGGTTTATTTCCGACCAATCACATTATTGCTTATGTTACAATGGCAACGCTTGCAAGAATGGTTTGCTTGAGTTTATGAGGAAACGTTTCAATTAACAGTAAAATAGCTCAAACAACGCAAAATATTTGAAATTTTATTGTTGTGAAAGTCGAGTCTCACAAGAAATGACAAACTTTGGTGATTATCCGGGAAATCTCAGACTCTAATCTGGAGACCGGGAGATACGATCCAAGATCTGGAGTCTCCCGGATTATCCGGGAGGGTTGACAGCCCTGACAGTACCGGTGGCGTATTTTTCTGCTCTGTCTTTGGCAGTCAAATTTGAAGGAAGGTGGGATTTGGTTTTACCAGTAGTTGAACACGAAGGAACAGTGGGCATTTTTACTATAGATAAACTTGTCCATGAAGACATTGGTGATGTATAGTTGTATGCGAAAGAACTTAAATAAGCTTATATTTTGTTGTCAAACAATGCTTCCCTGATATAAGTTTTGCTCATTTAGATTTACCGGTACATGCCTAGAATGTGAGAAAAGAAGGATCATATGTCATGGATTTATATCAGCAATTCTGATAGGCTAACTCAAAGAAAAGAATTGTTTGCGTTGCACCAATAGGCAATTCTTTTTTAAAAGAATGAAAAAACTAGTATCAGGCCCCAGACCTGCCAAAAATGAAAATAGTGCCTTGAACTTCTTCCGTTTTTGAATCGATGGTTTCACAACGTTTCTCAGCCTTTTTCGAAGGTAAATCGTCTTGAAACTAAGTGCATACGTGGAATTTTTTCAGATAAGGCATTTATTTATGGTTTATTTTTTTGAGAATTGTGCCCTTTTTTTAATCAAGCGATTTTTTATGAATTGTGTGATCGGATGCGATTTGAGGTCAATTGTGCGAAATCGCACCATCGCATAATATCAGATGGCCTGTGACAGTCTGCTAGGATCCTTACATGTAATAATATGATCTAAATTTGAATATTAATATGTAAAAGCCTGTAGGATTCTGCACAAAATTACTTAATATTAAGAACCCAGTGAGATTTTGTAAAATCCTATAAAACTTCTGTCATATAAGATTATAACCATTTCCATTGTCACCACCAGTGAAGTTTGATGTTTCCATGGCAACCACATTTTGAGAGCCATTCTTGTTATGATTTTCATCCTTTATCCCGATACTCAAACTGCAACACAAATTGCCCCATTCAACATGTGGGGTACAAACTAACTGCCTTGTTTGAGTAATTTAATAATAATTTTTTTGACTAAATTGTACTTCAATCTGTAGTTTGAAGTTGTAGAAGACTGGATGGAAGAACTGGTCAACAAGTCACTAGCAAGAAGAACAGTGAAATCTGAGCTGGATGTGATGGGGACATTTTATAGCGTTCACAACCTACAACTGACTTTCCTTCAAGAACAGTCGAGAAACTTGGATGCACTGCACAAGAAACTTGTAGATCGATACATAAAAGTGTACAAAGGTGAGAAACAATCAGATATTGTGGACAGATTTTTGTACCTTAGAACAAGGTAGTGTCAGGGGACATTGTTTAAGGGGAAACTACTTGCCTTCAGTTGATAAAATTATTAGGGAGGTTGTGATGAATATTTCTGTCATTGAACATCTGCAAGTTACTAGTGAAAATATTGACATGTAGTTTAACCCTTTCACTCCCAAGAGTGACTTGATAGATTTTACTCTAATGCCAGACAATTGTATTCATCAAAGGGAGACCCCTTGGGAGTGAAAGGGTTTAATTGCATTATTAACCATTAGGTTTGTCTGTTCATTAGAACCAATCCATTAACCTTCTGATCACAAAAGTATTTGGCTTACCTGAACTGTTATATTTTGATTTGAAATCTTACAGGGAAGTTCAGTGAAATGATTGATGATGGCTATATGCATTGGAATCTCTTGAGGCACATGATTAAGGCTGGACTGATAGAAATGGCACAAAGCCTTGTTACAGATTTAAGGTGGCTTGCAGCTAAGCTTAGTGTCACTGGACCAGCAGATCTATTGAATGATTACCTGTCAATCAGAGGACATGTTGACAACAGGGTATTAACTTATTTTGAATGCTTTGTTGATTGCAGTAAGCTGTTAAAATTAAAACAAAAGTTGTAGTATTTGTTGTTTTTGTTAAATTTTAAACAGGGAAGATTCTTATTAAATGGTGTCCTGAGTTTGAAGGTTACCTCACTGTATTTTTGTTCATTGTTTGGCCTTTACAGCTATCTCACATGTTAATAAGTTTAGTTAGTTTATCACATTTTAGTATAAATCTACTAGTGTTCTATCACAAATGCTGTTCTCTGATTGGCTATGCTACTTGCCATCTATTCTGTGATAGATAGTGAGTAGCGGTTGTCAACAAAATGGTGGCTGCTTCTTCGCGTTTTTGAAGTGTCTGCGAGGAGGATTTAGATAATTTATTTACTTAGTTTTGAACAACTAGTAGGTTTATACTAAAACAATTAGATTATTTGCTCTTGATTTCTATGCATGATAGCTGATTCGGGCTGTGCCCTCACCAGCTATCACGTGATAGAAATCTCAAGCTCTTAATCTTGAACTAACTGTTAAATAGTAATAGGTCTATCAGAATTTACTTTTGATGTAATTCAATGATTTTACCAGGATTTGAAAGTCATTGAAGATTTCCACCATTTTGTGAGTGTCAATGCCCATCGGTTTGTAGAGAAACCTCTTCCTGATTTGATCCAGATGGGCCTGAGTGAATCTATGGATTCACAGGCTTACAAACAAGCACAGGAACAGGCCTCTCAACTGGCAGCAAAGGGGAATTTGTATCTTGATTGGAGGTGAGAAGTGGACATTTATTTGCCCCTCCTACTTTTACAGACTAAGTAGTTTCACCATGCATTGTGCAGTTTGTGGTTTATGTAATAGCAAACAGGTTGTAAATCAAACTCAGTATAAATTGTACATAGCTCTTTCTACCACTTTTCCACTTTGGAAAAATAGTAGTTTGATTCCTTGTCTCTAATGATGTGTTGTTTTCTTGGATGGGAATGAAATAAAATAAAGACAATAGAGTGTTTTCACATGACGCTAATGGTGGCCATGTTGGTGTCCCAAAACAAAGAAATGGTGGCCATGGTGGTGTCCCAAACTAAACCTCTGGGTTTAAACATACAAAAAAAGAATGAGGCCAATATCCCGCCATCTTGACCAAACAAGCTTGGCCAATAAAGAAGTTATTATATGGCTCAAAAGACGCTATTAAGGACGGTGCCTCCTATTGCTAGTGTGCATTCGTTCTGCGCACCATGCAACCATCTTATCTTGCGCGATTACTCGCGCGATTTCCTCAGAAGATTGTTTGTTTTGATGGTTATCGTATTTTTTGTAAGCTCTTGATTTAGCGGATAGTTTTACAGGATTGGCAACAGGCTGTCTACACCAAAAACCCATAAACGAAAGCATTATTGTGGTGTGTTTTATGAAATTACGCTGAATCACGCCGGGAAAAGCAATTGAAGTGAAGTGGCAAATAATATAAGAATTAAGCTTAATCAAAACATATCGCTGTATAAACTGATTCAAAGGAATCGCTTAAAAAAGTCATGTCCTACACATATCGGTTTAATACACAACAAATCCATTTCGGTTTTATTCTTTTATTTTATTGCTGTTTCAACAATAATAAAAAGAAAGATGTTTTCATCGAACGTAAGATATAACATAAAACGATGTCTTACCTTCGTAACTGATGAAAAGCTTGAACTTAATTGGCCTGAATAACGGACTGAGAAAATCAGAAGCAAGCAATCACGAATACTGGCTCTCAAACTGCGTGGTTTTTATGCATTTCAAAACTCCTTCCAGAAAGATAATACAACCACAAGAAACAACTGCAAAGTAATTGACAAAACTACAAAACGTGATCTTACGTATGTGTTTGTCTTCCACTTCGCCAGAGCCTAAAAGGGCAAGTTATACTGGAAAAAACTTTGAAATTTACGCAAAATGCACATCTCAAAACGTCTTCGAATTTGCTCTTAGCATTCAAAGCCATCTTCATTGAAAAAATGTCCTCTAATTCCCGAAGAATCAAGAAAACTTTTTGTTCCAGCATGTGTCGCCATACTGATATCCCAGCATGCCCAAGGAAAAGACATGCAAATATTTCACTTACTAGGGAGGGGGTAGAGCAAAAATTGTCTCAAGCCCCCAAAACAACGTTTTTCTTTTTTGCGAAAAAATACTAACTAAAGTCTCTATTTTTTGCAGCTTTGGACTTAATTATCTCTGAAAAATGCATGGTTACCCCCAATTTTCTTTTAAATTTTCGTTAGCCCTTACCAACATCTACATTTTAGCATAGTGATAATCTGCGAAAAAATATCTTCATATTAGGAGGCACTGTCCTTAAAAGACAGTAAAATGCGGGGCGAACAGGCTATCCCAAGCAGTCAAGATGGCTCTATCTTGACCTCGCAGGTAGCCAATCACAGCAGGAGAATTGATTCATCTTGACCGCTGAAAGAGCCAGTCATATAATAAAAATTATTATTGTTTATTCTACAATGTAGTCATTTGAGTTGGAGAGTGCGCAAAGAAATGAACATGATTACATGAACCAGACTCCTGTGCAATCAATTTCTGACAAGTTGTATTAATCTCCTCCCCAATACAATTCCCCTAAATACAACTGTTTTGGAGACTGATGTGAATTTCTTTTTGTTAGTAATCAGAGAGAGGAGTCACAAGATACCCTGTCAATAACTGTTAAGATTCACCAAGGAGCAGTGTACTGTTGTTGTTTCTCACAAGATGCAAGCAAAGTGGTGTCCTGTGGTGCAGACAAAACTGTGAAGGTACACAGGAATCCCAAATAACATGGCAAAAGTCTGCTGCATAATCAAATATGTAGACTTCATTATAACACAAGTATTTTAAATTTTTGAACATTTCACAGTAGATCTCGAGAGGACTAGTTAAAAAAAACGTGAAAGAGACGTGGGAGTATAAGGAGTTTTTAATCCTTTTTAATTTGTTTTTTTTTTGTAGATTTAGTGAACACAGGTTGTCAAAGGGTATAAATACTGTTTTAAAAATTGGACTTGATAGCTGGCTTGAAAATAAACTAAGAAGCTATATGTCAGTCACCTTAGGGTTATTGTTGTTTCTCATCTATTCCAAGGACTAAAAAGGATTAAAAAGTTTCTGTTGTCTAATGTTTCATTCAAGGTTTGGGACAGTCAGTCAGGCAAGGAGTTACTGTCTATGACAGGACATTTTGATGTAGTGCACTGCTGCTCCTTCTCCAGTAATGATGCTAGAATTGTTTCATGCTCTGCTGACAACACTGTGAAGGTTTGTACTGTACATCCTGTTGTCTTGCAATCTTGTGTTACCAAAATTAACCAATGTTATTATCATGATCACCACTACTTCCACCTTCACTGCCACCACTACCATCATGATCCTTGCTACCAGCATCATCACCATCACGTTTACCACTACCATCATCATCATCACCTCCTGTCACCATCATTGTTATTATGACTAGTAGTAATCGTAGATTAGAAAGTGCGTTCGAGTATTGGTAGGTTTGGTATGTTAACCCTAAAACCACCATATGGAGGGCCATGTGGTCAATGATGATCTTTGAAGTCAAGTCAAGTTTAAGTTCAAGTTTATTAAAATGAACAACATAATACAGAACAGCGCTAACCTGCAAAAAGCTAAGGCTAATCTAGGTGAGTAGCGGGTAGGACTGTTTAAAGAGGAAGTATAATAATTGTGAGTATGGGATAAGTGAAGAGATAAAATACATATACAAGCACGTTGAATAAATAAATAAATAAATATATAGAATAAATAAACAAATAAACACTAAAAGCATATTGACAGCATCTTGGAAAGCCTCAAAAATATCAACTTTGACTAACACGATATTAAATATTATTGTTATTAATGTTTCTGAAAATAGTTGTAGCAGCAACGAACAAATTATTGTAGAAATCGGCAATTGTTTGAGCTTTATCCAGACAGTAATCCCCAGACATTCCTTCAGCTCCTCAGGACTTGTTCCAACCCAACATGGTATGTTCCTTCGCATGGCATATTTGTTTGTTTCAGTGACGAAATCGAAATGACCGATCCGTGGTGTAAAAAGGTGTACAAAATATTTCTCAGACATTTGTTTATCCTGATATAACAAATTCGAGGTCGAGGTCGTTTCTTGAGAGGTAAGGTGGCAGATCATCCACTTCAATCGCCAATCGTCGCCACAAAGAACCTTCCCTGCTAGCAGAAGTCTCTGGCAGAACCCCAATTTCATCGTGTTCAACAACTCGATCAAACAGGTCTTGATTTCGAAACATTTCGTCGATTCAATTCCGCTTTTACTTGCTGAATTTTCCACTCATTGTAGTTGTATTGCCGCCATTTTTACTTTCGCCATTTCGAGGCTGTAGCAGCTCATTTAAGACATTTAGACACCACTTTTGTCTTCCTCGCTGACGGCCGCCATTTTGAAAGCTTTTCAGTTGGCTTGGCGATGATGTCATTCTTGTTTGCCCCGGCAGATTGCTTGCAGATTGCAGGGGCAGCTCTTGTCAAGACCCAACCATTCAACCATTGTCCAAAAATCTCGATTCAGTCTGGATTAGAACTGCGTTCTGCGAACGCAATTATTATTATGAACCTTCCAACACGTCCGACAAACAGCGAAGCACGAGGTAGAATGATAAAGCTTGAACCTTCCAACACGTCCGACAAACAGCGAAGCACGAGGCAGAATGCTTTGCGCAACGAAATTGTGACGTCATTCAGAATGGCGTCGAAAAGGTGAACCATGGAACGAAAAAACACAGGTCAGCTTTCGCTTGCATGCACAGGGAACCTACG
>JAEMWC010000080.1:1137500-1162500 GCA_016490735.1 Pachyseris speciosa | reverse complement strand
ATTGCAAGACGAGGAGTCGAAGTTTGCTGCCAATGTAGACTTTTAGCTTCGAGACGATTTTTTGTCTTAAAAACTTCAAGACAAAAGTTGCATCTTTTTGGTGTTGTCCGAGGATGTTCAAAGCCAAATTTTTGGTTTGCAACAGCATAAACGGTCATATTCCATGAAAATTGGGATTTTGGGGGTGGTAAAGTCTAAACAACTCAGCATTTGGCTATCACATTGGCTCATTTCAACCATAGTCCGGGATTTGTAAAAGTAGCAGGTTTTCAAAGCATGTGTCCCTAAGGATACATAAATTACAGAGCCAGACAGAAATGAGTTAAGGCCACATCTCTAATAAGCCCCCTGTTAAGAAGTTTTTTTTTTTTTTTTTCAAAAATGTGTGCGTGTATTGATTAACTGTATCATTCAGGACTCTTTTGAAAACAAAAAGTCCTTGTTTTAGGCCACAATAAACCCTCGTTTTAGGACAATAAACCCTTTTAATGAGGCTGATATTAATCGCTCTGTTGAAGAGAAAACAAATTTTCACGTGAACGAAAGCTTAAACATGTTTACACTCAGTTCCACAGATGTTTGTAGATAAAACTGCAAGAATTGTCTGATTTTTCATTGCTATGTACACCTTAAGAGTTGACACACTATGACATCAAATTTCTATATTTTTGTTCGTGCAAGTGCACCATAATATTTATTAGTTTCATGTGAGATAACTAGCAGTACTAAATTGTCTAAGCTTATATATTCTTGTTTGGTTATTCGTTTCTTGGTACATGTATAAATTAAGATATCAATATCATAACCAAAATCAACATTGATCAGTTATATTTTATACCTTAACGTAATTCACAAATTACGTGACAAACTATCTGGTTATTGAATGTTTTTTAACTTGTTGGTTATGATAAAAACTTGGTAATGTCTTCAGTAAAACTAACAATTTTACTGGCCAAACAGACAGGAATAATCAAGAAATCACTCATGACCAATTAATTTTGGTGTCAATGGACATTTTTGTTTACAAATTTCTTTCTTAAAAATCTTCTAGTTGTGTCTGGACAGCTTTTAAACTCCTAAAACAACATTCTCCTGATGACATTGCCTTGTAACGTGTATTTGTAACTTGACCTTCTTGTCTCAGGTTTGAAATAAATATTTTTCATTTTGATTGTGTGTGTCTCAGTTTCATAAGTCCAGCCTCGCGTTTCAGCACAAGATTGTAGGATTTTTCAAGTTCTTCAAAATTGTCTCCCAGAATTGCACCCATGTTGGGCACAGAGTAAAGATAATGCTGAAATTCTGTATTTATTTTTAGAAAAAATGAGACCCCTCCTCCCCAAGTGAAATGCATGGCCTATTTGAAGTACCGGTATTTTGAAAATGCCATGAGCCACATTCCCATTTCCCAGCCCTCTCCCCCTCCTCCAAGTAGTAGCCGAATGCCCCCTACAGAATGGTGTCCATGCCAGGTTCCATTTGTTTTCAACCCTTGGTATGTCATGCGAAATCAGTAACAAATATAATCAGTTCGAAGCATTTGACTCAAGTACCCTACTGGGTACCTATTTTTAAACCAACACATAATACTGTTTGTTGTCCTTTAGAAAATAATAAAGTTTCACTGCAATTTTTTGAGTTCTGTGTAAAAACTATTTTAAGATGAAATCGGCATGTTTAAGATATGAAATAAGCCCTCCTCTTTAATAAGCCACCCCATAAATGAGGCCTGAAATTAAAGAGAGCTTTTACGGTTATTATTTAGTTATTATCTTGTTATTGTGAATGATATATGAAATGAATCATATTATTAATACAATTAAGAATTCCTAATCAAAATTAGCATTATCAATATTATTGGGTTTTAAAATATTCAGGTGTGGAATAGTGAGAGTGGAATGGAATATCTCACTTTCACTGGACATAATGATATCGTCAGATGTTGCTGCTACTCTCCAGATGGCTCAAGGGTAGTTTCCTGCTCTGATGACACTTACGTTAAGGTGATGTGTTATTAGTGAGCTCTTTCACCAAGATTAGCATTCGTTCACAACATTCAAAAGGACCCTTTTTTCTTTCATGTTAACTTATACAACACATAACTGCATAGAGTGGGCCTTGAACCCAGGCCGTCTGCTTATTTTCTCCCAGCCATGTTCACTACACCAACCTGGGAAAGCTGCCAGAGGAGGTACTTAATATAAACATATTTTAGATAGAGTTGCTCATCACAATAATGAAAGCTAACCATTTCCAAATCAGCACTTAGGCCTAATCAGTGTAGATCAGTGCTTAACCCTAAAATGCTGCTCCCTTTCGTACTTGTTCTCTATTTTCTCAGTTTTTTTGCCTAAAAAATGGGCTTCTGCTGTCGTATGACGTTACTACTCTGATGATAAGGAATGATAAAGATGATAAGGAATTACCGTTAGCCTGATGTTTACCGGTGTATTTATAAATAAAAGTGATGCTGATGCTGATGATGACTATAAATTGCGTAAACATCACATGGTGTCAACCATCCTTTTGAGCATTGTGTACTAGTGCTAACCTTTCACCAAAGCTGGCAAGGTGTTATCTTAAAAAAGCCAATTTTTAGTAAACCATGTTAAGCTCATGAGCTGAATACTCGTTCTTGGAGATACGGGTCGAATTTGTGTTGCCTTCTTTTCCAGGTATGGGATTCTAATTCAGGACAAGAGTTGTTTACATTTGAAGGAGGAACAAACTCTGCAGTGACATTTTGCTGCTTCAAGCCGACAGGAGGCAGTATAGTGGGAGTCTCTGACACTTTTGTCAAGGTTTGTCGGACTTTTTATTTCTGAAAGAAAGTTGGCGTGTCTTTCCTTGAAGAAGTCATTTGTAGATCTTTTGTCTTCTGATTTCTTGCCTCTGTTAGATTTGGAACTCCATAACAGGCCAGGAACTAAAAACCCTTCAAATGTCTTCCACGACCCTATCACTGGCTTTTTCTGGAGATGACAGTATTTTGGCTGCAGGGCTATCAGATACAACTGTACAGGTACAGTCTGCTGTTTGCTTGGATTCTCTTTTTTTCTTTATAATAAACAACCAGCTCCTTGTGATACAAAAACGTTGCTTGTACTTTAAAAGGAAAGGAAGCATCAGTTTATCAACAAGTAGAATGCAAGAGCTGTTAATTAGTACAATCGAAGAAAGTTTAGTAGCATTATAATCAGTTGACAATATATTAAGGGTTCACTTTTTGGCATTCAGCAGGCTCTGAGTTATGTCATTCTGGGCCCAGTTGTTCAAAGCATGATTAACCTAACCTAATCTTAGAGTGAACTTTGAGTCCAGTTTCAATAAAAACATTTCCAGAAGATTTTCACCTTAATTGTTGACTAGAATTTAACTTTACTTTAAGCATTAAGTTTGATTTACAAAACCCTCTCAATAAGGGAGATGAAAACTTTGGTTAGGTAACTCCTAATCCTGGATGATGATGAGTTAATCTGCTTTCGAACAGTGTTATGTTTTGTTTAAGTTTATGTTATGTTAAGTTTTTAAGTTTTTAATCACGTCTTTCTTCCTCAGCTGTGGAATGCCATCAGTGAAGCCAGCCTGGGTGTGTACAGAGGCCACTCTGGTTGGGTGCATTGTGTTGCATTTTCAAAGGATGCTTCCAAACTGGTGTCAGCATCAGATGATGAAACTGTCAAGGTAAAATAGTGTCTCTCACAGTACTTAGATATCTGTGGTTGTGTTACATTCATGCAAATGTTTTAGCATGTATGATGGAAATTGTCACATTCCTGTTGGTTAGCACATACAGTGTAGTTGACCCCATGGCTTATTGTGTACTTCAGTTGAGTCAGTTGACATACATGCTTTTATTAATGATTAACATGGTCAAACTAGTTATGCATTACATTGAACCTTAAATCAACCTTGATTATGTGTAAAACTCCCATCCTAGAGTTTGTTAATTAAACCAAATGTTGAATTACTAACTGAACCGTCTTTCTCTTTAGCGATACTTTCAGTCTGTCACAAAATACTAAATTTTCTTTGCTTAATTATTTCTCAGGTGAATGTGGATGGTAGATAATAAATGCTGTTTTTCTTCCTGCAGATATGGGATGTGGACACAAACACTGTTCAAGGCTCAATCAAGCTTAGAATGGTTTTTGATGTGAATTTCCAAGGGGATTCCCTGACTATTGCCATTACAGACACGTCCAACAGGCTAATGGTAAATAATTAATATGTGACTGTATAATTATTTACAAAACGACAGATCACTCTGTCAGACGTTGAAGTTAAACTCATTTGTATGCGTACCATATTAAAATTCATGCGTGAATTACGTGAACCTTTGTGAAGAGTAAAACTAAAACTGGACGTGAAATGATTGACGGGTAGAAAGGATTGTTTGATAGTGTGACATAGACTATAAATTTGGCGGTTAAAACATCGATTAAGCTCATCGGATACAAAACATACGTGAATGCCGGAGCTGTGGATCGCTACTTATGAACCACATTATCGGTTTGCCTTCCCGCCTGGTGATCGAAAGACATCATTAAGTCTGAAGATCTGCAAGTTTTTAACGCTTCTGAAAGAATCCAGTTAGCGTTCTCTCTGTGCTTACTAAACCATGATGAGATATAAGCTTAAGTTGACTGTCGGGTTTTGGAGTACAAAGTAGAAGCCAGGCAGAAAAAGTCTGAAAACAACTCTCGTCTCAAAAGCGGCACGTCGTTGCGAGTCTTGGTCCATTTCTCAAAGGTTGCCGTGCTGAAAGCTGGGAAAGCGAGAGTGGTTTCTGGACGCGAAAAGTGTATGTTTGGAGAGTCTTGTTGTTCGCGCTTGGAGCAGACAATGCTCCCAGAACTCATTGCGGCCAAAGAGGGCGCTGTCTGAAGTCCAAAACTCTTGCGGGGGGGGGGGGGGGTGGTGGGTTGGGGCAGACTACTATTTGTTTTCAGTAAAAACTCTACCTTATAAAATGACTTTGAAAACTGTCTAGCTGCTGGATTGAGGTTTCCATTGTTCATTAATTTTGAAGAGCGATCTTTTTGATACCAGTCATGACATGAAATCCCAGCTTGCTTTTACCGTTAGCCGTGAAACAGTTGGTTGAAACCAATCCTAAGACTTAGGAAACACTATGGAGAATTCATTCGGCACGAAGTGAAGTCCGCCCGTTTTCGCTGAGTATCTTGAACACAATCCATGGAAAAGTTGCATTGGCGCGCACGGCAAATATTCAAAGCAATATTAAGTGGTACTCGTCGTGATCGTGTGTGAATCAGATGTACGTAAACAATGGATGATAATGTGAACGATCACCGCAGTTATGAACACAACTTAAGCAGTAGTGAAACCAAAACAAAACAAAACAAAAACAACAACAACAACAAAAACAGCTTGCATGGGATTCAAACCCACAAGCTCTGCGATACCGGTGAATTGCTCTACCATCCGAGCTTGTTGGTTAGTAACATATCCGTGACTGATGAACAAGTGAGAATGAATATTTGGTAAACATGCTGCCGAATTTCAACATATAAATCACTTTTGCGTTGATCGCCTCGGTTTTTTGCTTCTATGGAGGCTTATAAACTCCAGCAAAAAGTATTATCACACGAGATAAACATTTGTGCGCTACTACAGTCATTGTGACGAGGCAATCTATTGCGTGCGATAATGGATTGAATTTCATGCAAATTTTTTTATGTTTTAAAGCCAAGTTAATTTCAGAAAAGAGTTAAGTATCTTTGTCAAATTCTCTCACTGTTGTCATTTACGTTAATTTTTGTAAGATTTTCATTCTGTTGTTTTCCACTTGACGATGAAAATGAATCCATCAAAAACGTTTCAACTGCTGAAACCATGGGCAAGTTTTAATTTACTACGTAACACAACGCTACTACGCAACACAATGCTCGGAGTAAACGAAACACGACGGAAAACAGCATACTCTTTTTGCTCTTAATTTTTGCCCTAGAACATCTGATTAACTCAAATTTTTGGTGTGGGTCACCAATAGGAGTTGTTTCTTGCCAAAAAGTTTCTTCAAGTCAAAACAGTCGTCTTTCATATTTTATGTGACTTTTTAGCCATCGGCAAGCTTTTTGCGCACTGATTTAGAATCAACCAAGGCTTTTGTAAGCTGGATTTAGGATGTATGCTGTATTTAAGACAAACAACCGACTTTAGCGCTGTGTTATATCGGCCAAAGCCTTTCCGAAAGAACTTAGAGTCAACCAAGGCAACTAGGCGCTGTTTTCGACTAGGATGAACCCTTCAGTTAAGCTGATTTGGACTCAAACAACCGCGCTTTCTCTAACTTTAACATTACCGTTAACATTAACACTAACCCTAACCATGTCCCTAACCCTATCCCTAGCCCTAGCCGAAGCTCTAACCCTAATGTTAAGTCCAACCTAAACCCAACAATAACCCTGAATCTCTTCGGAGTGAGTGCTGTTTTCAGGTCGGACAAAATCTTTGCGCGCTGACTTGAGGTTAACCAAGGGTACTGTGTGCTGTTTTTTAAGTCAACCACGAATATTGTGCACTGTTTTCGTGCCAAGCGAGCTTGTCAAGTGTTATGATTTAGCAAAAACGACACATTGCACATTACGTCTAACTGAACAGAGATGTTCTGTGTCCTCTTAAATTGGTTACGAACATTTGGCACTTAGTTTTTCACTCAAAGAATACCCTTGGGCATTGTTTTCATGAATGTTAATTAGCATACTCCACCATATATAAAAAAAAATTAAGGATACGGGACAGATGCCCATTGACTGTTAATTGTCAAAAGTTTTTGTTAGCTGTGTCACCTGAGTACAGTATTTTTTTTTCTGTGATTATGAAATAAATTTGCACCCAGTTAGGGTTTTTGCTAAGCTTGCAAATTTATGCAATTTATGCAACTTGGAATAATGATAATTATGTAAAATAAATTAAAGTGCTTCTGCAAATTCTCCATCATTTTGTTGGTGTTACTAAATTAATACTGAAGTGGAGCATGACCTTTACTTGCAGATATTTGAGAGTGAGAGTGTTAAACTGTTGTCTCAAAGTGAACCACAGCAGTCTAAAATTACAAGCATCTGTTTTAACAGCAGTGGACAGCAAGTTGCCATTGGTTTGGATGATGGTAGCGTCAAGGTAAAGTTCCTATTTGTAAATGACTGTATTTAATCCCTTGAATAAATAACTAAATGACCTTTGATTACCCTCGGCAGTATTTATAGCACAAAAGCTAGTGGGGCTGAGCTAATGTACCTGAAACAAATAGACATAACAAGGTTAGGAAACACAACTGGCAGGAGGTGAACCAGTTTGCTATTAACAAGTGTGGCAGAGGAGTTGAACTCGGGATTACGTTCAGTGAAACAACTCCATCTAGTGGCAAGAGTGGGACTTGAACTTCATGGTGCCTCCAGATTGCAAGTCCAACACTTTAAGTGTGTGGCCACGCTGCCTCCCCTTGAAACCATTAAAGATTGCTGAAACATTTCTTTACAAATTTTTGCATGGTCATCATTAAATACAGTGCTCATCTTACCTGTGAACAGAAGTGTTTACAATACCTGTAAATGAATGTCTTGTCTATGAATAACTTTCTGGCATCTTGTAACCTCTAAGTACTGATTTGTTGCTCAGATTTTAGAGAAAACCTCTTGCAAAGTGATCCAACAGTTTAAAAACCATTCAGGTCGTGTAAAGTGGTGTGCATTTAGTAAATGTGGCCAGGCATTGGTGTCAGTTTCAGACGATTCGACTGCAAAGGTATTATGTTATTGTCATCTGCATGCATATTTAATGTTTCTATGAAAAATATATTTTTTTGATAGACATGCTCAGTGTCAAATGAAAGATTGGTCAATGTCATTACAAAATTTATCTTCAGCATAAAACCTGTTTGAAACAAATGCACAAATGAAAATTAAATTGTCAAATATGCCATTTTGATATCTCTTCTATAATGGTTTTAAGGTAATTTGTAGTCACCCTCACAAGACAATAATTTGGTGCCTTTAATACTGAAGATCCTTCTCAAATTTGTATAAGTGCCATTCTCAATGGACTCAGGAAGTTTTGCACCTCACAAGCTGAAACCATAGTGTAGTTGTAGATATTCTGAGCCTTGGTCGTGATCAGCAGTCACAAGTGCTGATAACTTGTCTTATTGCTTACTAGATTTACAACTGTACTGATGGTCAGCTATTGTTCTCATTGGAAGGCCATGCGGCTAGTGTCCAAAGATGCTTGTTTTTTAATCAGAACCATCAGCGCCTGCTAACATCATCCTTAGATGGGACTGTTAAGGTAAGGAATGAAATTTAACCAAGTCCAAGGCTGGTGCTTTTAAAAGTTTACGAGAGAAATTTCATGTATCTGCATAGCCATGTAATTTCCTCTCTATATAAATGAAAATAACAATAACAATATATATTATATGTTAAGAAAATCTGTCATCTATCTTAAGCTCAATTGGCCAGTAGAGTGTGCTATATGTGAAATGCTCGAGACAAGTCTAGACTAGACTAGACTAGACTAGGCTAACAAAATGTAGAGTTCTCTAACAAAAGGTTTTGAATAGGTGCTTTTGTCTGTTGCTTTAGTTGTGGCGAGTTACCAGTCTGGGCTGGCTTTTGCCAATTCTATTATGTGTAGAATGCTCTTAGCTTTTAATTTCTATTTTTAGGTGTGGGATGTACAGACAGGGAGCCTTCAGCTGTCTTGTCAGCACAGCAGTACTGAATATGTCCTTAGCTGCCATGTGTCGCAGGATGATAAGAGGCTGCTTTCTGCCTCAGTGGACAGATATGCCAAGGTAAACATCACCTACATGTACAACTTATTTTTTCCACACAAGTGAACTCATATTTATATTCCAGTTCTTGCCATCTGTTTCATAGTGGCTATCCCTTCCCATCAAGTTGCACGCAAATTTCAACCTGCCCAAGAAAATGCACATCTGCCCCTTTAGATTCTCTCACAATTTCCCTGCCTTTGAGGTGGTGGTGGTGGTGATTGGGGGGGGGGGGGGGGGGGGCAGTTTTTTGTGAACACCCTATTTCAAGGTGGGTTGCTAGTTCGAGATGGTATAGTATTTCTGTGGACTATTTCGTTTTACTGAGCCACCATTTTCAAGCTCTTTTCTGGTACTGATTTTCATGTACAGTGATCCTAAATTGTGATATCTTCCATATCGATTATGGAAGCTAAAATTTGAAGTCTGTTATTTTATGTGACGCAACTGCAAGTTGTCACCAGTACGACTAGAACATTTATCGGGGCACCAGAGAAACGAGCCTTTGGTCAGGAAGTTCGTGAGGATCTGGCCGCAATCCACCGTTTGATGAGTGACTTTGGTCATGAAATTTCACTTCCAAATGTTCATGGGCCTTACCACGTATCATTTTTTCGCTGAGCAATGAATGAGCTTCTCATCCTGCAAGAGTCTCTCGTCTTACACGTACGAAACAAACGACGGATCAGTTTCAACCAAACCCAAGAGCATTTATCAGCCAAGGCAAACAACTTCAGTCTTTACACCCAGGGCGGTTTATCAGGACCTGAGTTTGTCACGCAGGTGTTTTTTCCAACAGCAAAGTCGAAAGGGCCAGTGGGGTACTTGTTAACCTTAGTATTAGGCTTTTCGGGGGGGGGGGGGTGGGGGGGTGGGGAGGAGGTAGACAAGTGGAGAAGAACCCCGATCCTCCCCCTCCCCTTGCAATCGTGGCCCCTTCTCATTCCGAGGTTAGGTACTTGGTAAAAAGAGCTATCCTTAATATTCCTTTATGGTCTGAATAAAAATGGCTTTTCGTTACTGCTCTGGGATGTTTATTTCTCTTTAACCTTTCAATATATAGGTGTTAACCAGTTTCTGACTACCATTGATGGTCGCAATTGTTGCTACAAGAATATAAAGTATGTCAAATCTCAAGGTTGAAGGTAACCTCGTGAATTTGCCCGAGACTTAAAAGGGTGCAACCGCAAACGAGAACTTTTTTTGACATGTTCACTGCGCCTGCACGCCTTTAAGGATTGTGATACACGGAGCAACTATTACCGACAGTTTGTAAAGTAACACCGTTTAGCGTCGCATTACAACGTGGAGGCACGCTGAATTCGGCTTCCAGTTGGCTTGTTAGTTCAGTTGGTGATGCACTGCACCGGTGGGTCTTAAAGTAGACCTGTTTTCCCATGGCAAACGAAAGATAATAGCAAAATTTTCTTTAAAACGCTTATTTTCGCTCACGAAAACTTTTGAAATGTTCTAACTTACGCATAGCTAGGATAAAACTGAGCGTTAACTGGAAAAAGTCGGGCGACGTTTTCAAGTTCTTCCCTTGTGTCTTTGATGAAACTGAAAAAAAAACTTACTGTGTTTTGTTTTTCTACTTTAACAAGTTACTTGATTTCATCTCACTGGGGATCCGGAACCAGTTCAAGAATAAAAAGGCCTCTGAAAATCGATTTAGTAAATTTTTGGCCAAAATGTGGGATAATCCCCATGATACTGCCCCTGTAAATCTTAGAAAAATTTAAACAACCTTTATTGCTTTATTTACCCTCGGCGTCCTCGGCAGTATTTATAGCACAAAGGCCAGTGGGACCAAGCAAATACGTGAAACAAATAATTCAAATAAACATAATAATTAAGAAACCCAGCTGGCAGGAGGCGAACATGAGTGAGTTTAAGAAACGAGGACGCGATGGCAACGAAAACTTCATTTCAAAATATATCTTCTCGTCATTGTTAAGTAGCACTTTCGCGATTATTCCAATTTGTTCACCTTGTAAAATGTCGGTGAACTATCCAGGAACTTAATTTCTATTAACAGCGTTAAAGTAAAGAAAAAGAAAGACAAATTTGTCATCCGTGCTCCCGTTCTCGCCAAAACCTAAAATTTGGTCATTTCACGTTGTTGTTTTGTAGAGTACGCAAAGAAATGTACCAAATGTAAAACGCACGTGCAGAGAGATTGTTTTTGCTCATTAAACCTATTGTTTTGTGACGTTCTCGTTGACGTTCCCGTCCTCGTTTCTTAAACTCCCTTTACAAGCGTGGCCGAGCCGCAGTTCAAATATATGACAATACATTAATTTTCGAAAAGAGTGGGGAACATAGTTCCCGGTACTTATAGTATATCCCATCACACATATCAGGTAATGTGTAACGTTACTCTAAAAGCTCCTCCACTCGTTGTCAATACCCTTATTTCCTCCGTGTGGTTGAGAATAAAAGACCGTGAAAAAGGGTAAAAGAAAATGGACAAAATTAGAGCTACAGATAATTTTGAAGTCAAAAGTTAAAAGCTATCAGATATCTCCTATAATCGGTGCTGATGCCAGGTACTGTATTACAAAATAAATCAGACGGAGTCATTGGGTACTTTTTGTGGCGTGATGAATTGTCCGCTTTTAAATTCGGTTGCTTTTTATTTGCCAAAACTGGCCTGCCAGTCAGTTTGTTAATTAAGTGCACTAATTTCGATAACTGAAGCTAAACAAGTCTTCTGAACTCCTTCCAAAGAGGCCTTTCAATGGGTAGAAGCGACAAGCGACATGGCTCCGAAAATAGGCGACAATCTTCTCCCAAAACACCGACAGAAATTGGCAGGAAACGTGCGACATTTTGCGACAGCGACAATTCACTGTCCATTCCTTTTTGTTTTCTTGGCGACAGCGACGTTTGTCCATAACGAAACAAGCGGTAGACAGGGTCGTAAACGGGCAAAAAGCGACACCAGACCACCCCTTTGATAAGGCTTCTCCAAATGCTTCATATCATTTTCAGAATTTACTTGTTTGGGAACTTTGCCGAGCCATACTTTCAAAATAGTGCATTCTGTTTATAAACTGACCATCGGCATCCAGTTCTGTCAGTAGTAATCAACTGCAACGGAACATGGGACTGTACGGATCCGCAAATGATCCAGGATCGCAAATGATCCCGGACCGCAAATGATCCCCAAAATGGACCGCAAATGATCCCGGACCGCAAATGATCCCGAGCAAAAAATAAGGAATGGCATGGATTGATATAAAAACGACACACAAAAAACACGTTTTTCATTTTATGATAATTATTCCATAGTTCCTTTTTTGTTTTTGTTTTTTTGTTTTTCGTTTTTAGTGGAAAATCTGTGATCTTGCGTGACGTTCTGTCTGGACGCCGGCTGCATAGTACAGTAATTGATTTTGCAAAGACACTTGTTGTGATCGTGGACTGCGAGTTTCGCTTCATGTCTTCTGTTTATTGTGTTGTACATCCCAGGACTTTCGAGAACATGCTTAATCAGATTTCATTTCTGTCGGGTTTATGATCAACGCTTCGGTGCACGTGCCCAATTTCAGTGAAAATCAAGCATGTATAAATTAGCCTGGAAACAGGCTCCGCAGTGGGATTTTAAAGGAGCGAACGAAAAAAATCGGCGAGCGAAGCGAGCCGCCAGTCCCCCGCTCGGCTCGCTTCGCTCGCCGATTTTTTTTGGCCACGTTCCTTCTTTTCGCTCCTTAACCCCACTGCGGAGCCTGGTCCCTGGCTAATTCAATTGTATAATCACAAATACAACGGAGAATTAAAATACACACATACCCGTAAGGAAATAACTGAAAAATTCCGCAGTTGATTTCGTTATCTTTTGAAATAAAAGTTTTTGTTCACTGAGCACTCTCATTTAAAATTGTACCCAGAATACTAGAAGTGTTTCTGTCTCACATTCATGGGATCAGCCGACTGGCCTGTGGCAGGCGAGAAACGCGGTGATGTGGTTGAAATCGGAGCAGGAGTCAAAGATCATCCGAAACTTTTCACCGTCGTGTGAGCTGTGACTCCCACGCGTTCGGAAAATATGGCTAAACTGTCTTGTTCTTATTTCATTGGTATCATCTGTGAACGTTCTTGGAGTTACTTAAGATAAGAACAAACACAAAGATCTCTAAAGATGGAAGGAAAAACGAGATAGCTTTGGATCCTGGTGTGATAACACAGATTGACTGCTTCACATCAGTTGCACAAATTGTGTGACCACGTTTACCCTTTTAAAATTAATCAGATGATGATAGTTGTGAGCCATGATTTAAGGCTTTGATTAAAATAATCGCAATTCATACCAATTCCCTATCCATACCATTTCACCATCCATGCCATTCGTTATTTTTTGTTCGGGATCATTTGCAGTCCAACATGGTGCAATACGGGGATCATTTGCGGTCCGGGATCATTTGCGGTCCTGGGATCATTTGCGGACCCGTACAGTAGGGTGAGATACATTATGCTCGAAAATTTGAGCATTATGCTTTTGAGCGTCACCCTCAAAACAACAGCATTATGCCTAAAATTAAGCTTGAGAAGTAGCATTATGCTCGACTGATCTTGGTTATATTTGATTCCTTTTTCCATCCCTTCACTGCCCTCAGACAAAAAAATACCTTCATAAGTCAGAAACACGACATTTCATTGCATCAATTACAACTTTACAAGCAATAAACAACAAAACTGCTCAAAAGCACTCAAAATGTCTTAACAACTGGCAAGCCTTAGCAGCCTGGCATAATGATGCGACCAGGCCTTGAAAGTAGCAACCTTTGAATATGTTAAATCCTTACTAAAAGCACTTGAAAGTGAAAATTTCTCATTACAGTTATGGAAATATTAATTTTTCTTCTTATTATTATTCTCTTAAGTCTTAATGCTGAAAAAAAAAAGCTCACTATGCCAGCATTATGCTCGATGCTCCGACTATAGCATTATGCCCAAACTTATGCCGGCATAATGTATCTAACCCTACCGTACAGGACTCGCCTCTCGCCTCTCTTACCCAGAGTCCTCAAGCTCTTTGGCCAGCGGTTAGTCGCCAGGAGCCAGGAGAGGTAATGGGAAAAAAATCAAATTTTTTGATTGGCTGGCCCCATGACTCTGGGTACGAGATTGTTCATCCTCGGAGACCCAGGGGCAGATAGTCGGGGCGGGACAAAGATTCGGGACGAGCGAAAGTTTACAAGACAGTCAGGAGAGCCCCTGGGAACATTTCTTTATCGGACTCGTTCCGCAGGCTATTGAAATCCAGCTTCGTCACTAAGGATATCTTTGTTGAAAAGGAATTCGCACCTGTCCCTGATAGTTCGCCCTGCTGTCTGCCAGTTTTCAGGGTAACTCTCTTGAATAACTGACGAAGAAGCTATCGTTTTAACTCAGTTAATTACCCGGAAATTACTGAAAAGAAGCCAGCACCGCCCTCCTACAAAGAAATAAAATGCACTCAAGGATCTGGACCAAGTCCTACCTGGGGGCCAGTCTCCCATGAAACAGGTCCCTGCGCCATTCAGAACAATCTCCATCCTCGGAGACCCAGGGGCAGAGAGTTGGGTTGGGACGAAGACTCAGGACGAGCGAAAGTTTACAAGACGGACGGGAGAGCCCCTGGGAACATTTCTTTATCGGACATTGAAATCCAGTTTCCTGATTGGGCGGAAATTTTCTGGCAAGGAATTTTTTTCTGCCCAATCGGCGATCAGCTTATATATCGCACTCCTTTCGTGACTCCTTACACCAACAAGTAAGCGGTCAATCTCCTGTCGACCATATGTCGGCAGAGTAACGGTAGATCTAATCCGGAGGTCGTGGGTTCGATTCCCACCGAGGTCAAAAGATTTTTTCTTTGCCTCGTGTGGTTCCCTGTTTCCCTTTACTAGGGCTAACGCCCAGTGGGTTATTCATGGGTTTAAGTAGCACTTTAATTTACACTTCAGAGTTAATTCTCTATTCCACTATTTGTGTTCCTAGTGCTACGCGGCACAACATTCATATTTTTAGTGGTTCCACTTGTCTCTTTCGTTCGACAAATTTATCCTACGAGGAACATTTTGGTGGCAGGGGACCCACAAACAACAACAATCACTTGCAAGGAACTAGAAAAATCCAAATGAAGATCGACAGCAGGCATCGTAAACTTCACGCGAAGAACAGCACGTAACTCGGTCTCTTTCTGTGGTTAGGATCATTGTTGTTTGGTGTGGGCTTTTTTCTCTTGTTTACTTACAGGCAGTGGACCGCTCCTGAAACTCTTCGGGGCGATGAAATTTCTGTTGCACGGGCCGGAAAAGTTTGCCGATCGGGCGAGAAACACGCAGCTCGGCGTTTTAAGTTATCGAACTTTGCAATCGACCGTCTCAGCTCAATTTCGAGAGAGACCACAAAAAGGCCTTAGAGAAAGTGTACAGTTACACTGTGATACATTGCAATGTTTTGGTTTTCATATATTTGACTGGTATCTGTTGGCCAATATGCTTTTCTTCCCAAGGTGTGCATAAAAATATTGCAGATTGCCTTGCAGTTGTGATAATTGCTAATTGTGCTAATTGCTAATTGTGTGCACATGTAAGATGCATGGTTATTTGCACAAGCTTTCCATGAACTCTTTTACCACAGTGGTGCTGAGCTCAGTTAAAAATTTAGTTTTTAAAAGTTTTAAAAACATGATTTAGAGTGGGCCTTGCTGGAAACATTTACATTATGTTGACTGTGCTGCAACTTTAAGGTAGCAAAGTTTCAGATAAAGTTGTTTACAAGTTGATGCAGGATGTTTAGTGTCTTGTATGCACTCTTGTTTTTATAAACGCTCAAGTGTATCCATAATATAACAATTATTAAATTCCATTTTTGCATGATACGGTTGTAGTTGCTGTGATTGCTAAGCCAGTGGTACACCAGGAAAACACATGATTTCTCCTGTGAGACCAAACCAATTTTGGAATGGGTTCTTCCTATTACCGCCCTCTTCCTTGACAATTTTTAAAACATGAGAGAGTGCTTCCAGTTAATTAAGGAACCATGTTTTCAGTTCCTCACATAGTGTAAATGTGTCTTGTGCCGAAAGACCCTTGATAACCACCTATTGACAAATCATTCTCAACTATGCAGTTCACTGAGTCAAACAGGCTGATACAATGGTATGGCTAAGTATAGTTAAATTATTTTCAGGTAAGTTTCAAACTAAAGAACACTACACACAAACCATACCCATAACCTGAATACAGTTACAAAATATGTTAACATGGTTTCCTAGTAAGATATCCCCTTTAGATAAAGTGGAAACAAAAAAAAAAAAAAAAAAAAAAAAACAATAAAATAACAAAATAAAACTAGAAGGGATTGTTATTTCATTTAGTTTTTGTTTGTTTAGAAGTCCTCTTGATAGTGAGATGTAACTTTAAATTCAAGTTTTCAATGCAATCTGTTGGATATTGTAGTGATTATTTGTCACAAACCTTATGGCCTCAGAGTTTTTATTAGGTTTTAGAGTAGCTGACTGGAATCTAACAGAAGGTGGCTTGTTAATAATAATAATAATAATATATCACATTTATACTGCTTACAACGCAGTTTACAATTAATGAAGTTGAGTTATGAGTGCCCCCGTAATGTCATTATCAAATTAAGACAGACACTAGGGGTGGTCACTGCCAGAGTTTTGTTACGTCCCTGGTGGTTCTTTTATGCCCCACAGAATCAGAGAATTATGAAGAGTTGTGAGACGGGGCCTACGGTTTATCGTCCTTATCCGGGAAGACTAGAAAGTCTAACCGTTTGCAGATGACATTACAAAGGCAGCACTTTCTCCTCAATTATTTAAAGACCCTGAGTGTTGGTCCGGCCGGGGTTTGAACCCGCGACCTCCCGCACCGTAGTCCGGTGCACTACCACTGAGCTAACCAGTCAGCGGTTGATGAGAATTTAAACAGCCTTCAAAAAACGTTGGAAACTATTCATTGAAAAGCCAGTGGCTCAAAATTTAAAGACGCCACTTTTTAGCCAGCTGCCAGCACTTCAGGAGAATTCTACCTTGTACTAAATGAAATTTCCAATGAGTATACCCAAGATGAAATTACATCCTCAGTTTCAGAGGGGGCTACAAAAAAATTTAAAATTGTTCCTAAAATTTAATTGTCCATCTGTTATCTGTTGGTCTTTCACTTTGCTTTTCTACAGCGGCCCAAAAGGGTCAATCACAAATCAATTTACCAAAACAAAAATCAGTTTCCCATAACACGAAACAGTTTCTCAAAACACAAACAATTTCCTGAAACACAAGTCAGTTTACCATCATCATTCACTGAAACACCTGTAATAGGCTAATCACAGCAAGTGCACTGCACAAGATATTCAGCAATACCATATCACACTGCCTAATTCTTAGGAGCTATGAAAGCCCTGTAATGCTACAAAAGGTATCAGGTCAATACCATACGCCAATTACCATGCAAAACATCTGCCACAAATCTGCTAAGGTCTCAAAAAATTATGCTAACTCTACCAATAGTAAGGAAAACACTAAGTGTCTACATGCTCATGAGAGCAATGATGTTTGTAAAATCTGTTTTCATCTTAACATAATGCACATGTTATCGGCTTCCCTGTGGGGTCGACCCCTGGGCTAACCAGGGGGATTGTAAAATCAGTCAAGCAAACTTGGGGAATTTCCCTGGGGGGTCGGGTAATCTCTCAAGCCAAAGTTCCCTGGGTGAGGTGTTTTTCAGCTGAAAATGCCTGTGACATCCTTTTCAAACTTGTGAACTCCCCCATCCCCTAATCATTAATCATAAAACAATGTCAAGATTTTCCCCTACATGTACCCTCGGGGAAAGAATCCCATTCATCTCCTTGTATTCTCCCACATATCTCCCTGGTTGTCCCGGGGGTTGACCCCACGGGGAAGCCGATGACATGTGCATAATACATGCCATTTTCCATTCCTTTCCCCCAAAACACTGGAGTAGTTTTTATTCGAGTCTTACTCTATAACCAAGGTAATCACCTATTTCAAAAGCATAATCTGAACTCACATAAACGTCAAAACGGCATCTGTATGCAAGAGAATGTCAGAGTATTGGGAAACTGATTTTGATTTGATAAATTGGTTTGTGAATTCGTACTTTTCCACACATTAAAGCAGCCTAAAAGCCCAATGACCTTAACCACTGAACCTGGCCTTTCATGATTGCCATAATATAAGCGGATGGAGTGACAACGACGACTACAGGTAAATTATTTTAAATTGGATTTTCTCAGGCCATTTCAAGGTCTCTCGAAACTGAGCTGAGCTCATCTGAGACGCGACTTCGAGTCGATTGTAAGCAGTGGAAGGTTCGATTTCGTGAGCAAAACAAAATTCAGTGGCTGCGTTTCACTCGCGCGATCGGTAAACTTGCCTGGCCTGTGCAACAGAAAATCCATCGCCCCGAAAAGTTTCAGGAGCGGCCCACTGCCTGTGAGTACACCAGAGAAAAACAAAAGCTCATACCAAACAACAACAATTGTGGCCGAGTTGTCAACAATCTGCAACAACTCTTCGCGTGAAGTTTACGATACCTGCGATCGGTCTTCATCCTTGATTTTTCTAGTTCCTTACAAGTGATTTTTGCTTGAGTAGAAGTTGAATTTGTCGATATCTGGATTTTGTGGGCCCCTCTCCATCATAACTTTTCTCGAAGTGTCAATACAGCGATCGAAACTATGGCTGACAGCAGATTGGACGTTTGACCCTCGGTATAAGAAGTCACGAAAGGAGTGCGATATTTTAGCTGATCGCCGATTGGGCTTCTGGAACGAGTCCGATAAAGAAATGTTCCCAGGGGCTCTCCCGTCCGTCTTGTAAACTTTCGCTCGTCCTGAGTCTTCGTCCCAACCCGACTCTCTGCCCCTGGGTCTCCGAGGATGGAGATTGTTCTGAATGGCGCAGGGACCTGTTTCATGGGAGACTGGCCCCCAGGTAGGACTTGGTCCAGATCCTTGAGTGCATTTTATTTCTTTGTAGGAGGGCGGTGCTGGCTTCTTTTCAGTAATTTCCGGGTAATTAACTGAGTTAAAATGATAGCTTCTTCGTCAGTTATTCAAGAGAGTTACCCTGAAAACTGGCAGACAGCAGGGCGAACTATCAGGGACAGGTGCGAATTCCTTTTCAACAAAGATATCCTCAGTGACGTGAAGTTTGTTGTTCAAGTGGCGAGCGACGAAAGTGAGAGTAAAAAATCGAAGAAGGTTATTTCAGCCCACAAGTTTGTGCTGTCAATTAGCAGCCCAGTGTTTTATACCATGTTTTACGGTGAACTGCCGGAGACCAGAGACTTCATAGAATTGCCCGACTGTGATTATGACAGTTTGTTAGAATTTGTTCGCTTTATATACAGCGATAAAGTTGAGTTAAGCGGAAGTAATGTCATGCAAGTACTATACTTGTCGAAAAAGTACATGGTACCTTCACTCGCGGATAAATGCCGAGAGTTTCTGGAAAGTCACATGTATCCATCGACTGTATTCAGTGTTTTGCCATTTGCTGAGCTGCATGAAGATGAAAAGCTTGCAGAGCATTGCTGGATGGTGATCGACAGGCAAACTAACGTAGCTGTGAAATCAGATGAATTCGAGGCAATAGACAGGTCTTTACTTCAAGCCTTTGTTGAAAGGAATTCTTTAAACATCGCGGAAATTAAGTTGTTTGAGGCGGTCAGTCGCTGGGCAACCAAACAATGTGAAAAGCAAGGTTTAGTTGCAGAAGGACAAGTTAAAAGAAGAGTTCTTGGAGAACGAATAATCAAAGCGATTCGTTTTCCGATAATGGGAAAAGCAGAGTTTACTTCTGTAGTTGTCAAGAGTGGCATTCTCACTGATGAGGAAACGGGTCTCCTTGACCAGTATTTTAACTCAACCTTAAATCAGCCAGTGGGATTTCCCGAGGCTAAAAGAAATAGTTCCTCCCGAGGTGAAGGCGTACTACATCGGTGTAAGAGATTTAGAGACTACTACAATTCGGGAACTTGGATGTACAATGGCGAAACAGCGGATAGCATCCTTTTTGAGGTGAGCGAGTGCGTCACACTTCACGGAGTGGGCATTTTTGGAATGGGAAACAACAATTATTCAGTAGCTTTGGAGTTAGAAGATGTGAAGATGGGGTATTCAGTTCTGAAAAAGACAGGAAATTTTACATCAGAACCCTTGAATGGATACGAAGGGTTTGAATTTTTCTTTGATGAACCTGTTGCTTTAGCGAAAGACACTAAATACCGCTTGAAGGCATTAATTTCTGGTGATCGATCCATGAGGGGATCTACCCGCTACCCTAGTACTGGTTGTCAAGGTGTAAGATTTACTTTCCTGAAAGATGAGGGCGTAGAAAACCATGGAACAAATGCTTTTAGAGGTCAATTTCCTGAATTTATCTTCACTCATCACTGAAGGGCCTGAAGTACACACTTGATAGCAAATTACATGGATCTGGACCATTAGACTTTTACTTTTACTTTTACATTTTCTTGTGTTCCCTCAACAGTCTCAAGTTCATTCTTTTTAAGCTTGCGATAGATAGGATAGATGAATGGATGGAGACAGAATTCCTTTACTCCTCTCAGGCTTACAGAGGACACAGATTAGCAATACACATCTAGAAATAAATTCATTATAGATAAAGACTTAAGATGATAACGTTTAAATAGGGGGTGAGTTGGGATCATCCAAATAGCCAGGGATGTGCAGCGGGTGGGGCAAGTGGGGCTTTAGTGCCCCCTTTTACCCTCTTTTTTAGATGATTAAAAATTATGTCCTTTCTTTGCTTTTATTTTGTTCTATTTTAGTTAACCATGTATATCACTTCTAGAAATAGTTTGCATTACACATTAATAATAACATAACTGTCTGTGCTAATCGTCCTCGCAAAGTACAGCAAGGACGCAGCTCAACAAGGTCGAACCGTAAGCATATACAAGGCGCCTCTGGCAGCCGCTATACGGTCCATGTATGACCTTGGAGCACAGCCTACAGCCAGCTTGAATAAGCCGTATGTTGGTTTTTGCTGAGGGAGGAAAACCGGAGAGCCCGGAGAAAAACCCTCGGAGCAGGGTCGAGAACCAACACAAACTCAGCCCACTTATGGCGTCACCACCGGGAATCGAACCCGGTGCCACATTGGTGGAAGGCGAGTGCTCTCACCACTACGCCATCCCTGCTCCCCCCCTTGTCGTTTGTGTGACATGCTTGGACCTCAAAGAACACATTTCAATCCTCCTTAGTCTTTTGAGGGTTTTCTGGGACAAACCCAACAATTTGAGGCAGTTTGTTGCTAGGTTGTTAAATGAACAATTCGATTTGCAGCTGAGAAATAATAAAGTTAAATCTTTTGATTTTATTCCACTTGTGCATCCACTGTAAATATGCAATTTCTATAAATAAAGCTTATTAATCTTTTCTGTTTTAATTTGTACTAATTTGAACAGTTAGATTTGCAGCTGAGAAATAATAAAGTTAAATCTTTTGATTTTATTCCACTTGTGCATCCACTGTAAATATGCAATTTCTACAAATAAAGCTTATTAACCTTTTCTGTTTTAATTTGTACTGAATTTGTTGTTGTAACTCTTTAAGCCCTTGCAGTCAATGGCATCTAATTTCACCACACAGTATCACTTAATAATGTGAATGAAGGTGAAACGTTGATTTTTAAGTTCTCCCAACTAGTGCCATAAGAAAATGTGGATTTGATACCAGAACTTTGCTCTGCTGTGGGAGGAACTTCCATGAATGTCTTCAAGTGGAAGCTTTTTATAATTGTGTCATTTAGACTTGCATTTAGTGGCCTTCTAATTCAGTCTGCAAATGAAAGGATCAAAGGGTATGGAGCTTCTTGTGAAAAACATTTTTTTTGCCCATGTGATAATTGAATATGATAATTAATAGGATAAGGTGTGGGGGGGAGTGCGACAACAGTTATAAAATTGTGTGATTTGGTTAGAGTCACAACATGAATGTTGAAGCTATACGACTTGGTAGGGCACTGAACTACTGTGACGGAGGTCGTGGGTTCAAACCCTGGCCGAACCAACACTTGGGGTCTTTAAATAATTGAGGAGAAAGTGCTGCTTTTGTAGCGTTATCTGCAAATGGTTAGACTTTCTAGTCTTCTCGGATAAGGACGATAAACCATAGGTCCCTTCTCACAACTCTTCACAATTGATTTGGTGGGACGTTAAAGAACCCACACACTGTTCAAATAGAGTAGGGGACATAGTTCCCAGTGTGGTGGTCTACCTCTCATCTGATGTTTGGGTTGGTAAATGCTCAGAGATATTAATAGCTGTTTAAGCTACTCTTAAATCCAAAAAATAATAAAAATAATAAAAATAAATAATTAACACTTAATGGTCCCCAGGGGAACAGTGAATTTTGTTTCGTTGAGGGAAACATTGAGATTCGAGGGATACAAAATTCACTGTTCCCCAAGGGACCAGTCATTAAGTGATTTGTTATATAGCAAAACAAACAACAAACAAGCGGGAAAAACACCAGTGTATTTTATACTTTGTCAGATGTTGTGAGGAAATTCTATTAACTAATTTACGTGGAATACCTTGAATGTGTTTGTTTAGGTTTGGGATGCCTGTACGGGAGATCTCATTTACTCGCTTGGCCCACATCCTGACTGTGTGAGGTCTGCCTCATTCTCTCTGGACAACATGTTTGTGTGCACTGGCTGTGATGATGGGACGGTCAGAGTGAGTACCATAAAATTTACTGTAGTCTCATACCGTGAATAAAAGATTTTTCTTGGAGGAGTTTCTGCATTTCATACAGCTGCATATTACTTTCCATTGTCAAGAAAATCTTGGCTCTTCTGTTGTTGGGTTGTGCACAACAGTACCTATTTCTGGGTTGCTTTTTGTTTTTTTAGGCCTGATTCAGACGGCGATCTTTTCATGAGCTGAACTTTTACACCTGTTGATTCAGATGTTGAACTTAATTTGCTGTTCCATAGGTGTTCCTAATACATTTCCAGTTCCAGTTTTGAGTAAAACTGCTTAAATTCATACAATATAATAATTTATGCATTAGGTTCGGCACATGAACTGTTCCAAAGTCAAAATTTCCGCCTCATCCAGGCAAAAAGAATGGCCATTCCTAATTGATTCAGACACCTAATGCATTAGCGGTTCCTAATTGATTCAGACGCTGAATGCATTAGGTTTGGCTCATGAACATTACGGCATCTGAATCGGGCCTTACACTGAAAATCAAAATGGCTAGGCCATGGCCTTTTCTTATCTGAAAAAATATATCTTTATCTTCCCATGTAATTAGGATTGAATATTGTAAGAGTAATGTATTAGCTAGTAGTTGCAGTTACTAAAAAAATTATGTCCACATTGTTTATCTCAAACAACAGCAACAACAGCAACAACATTTGTTGTCCTTGTGAGTATCCCCATTTTTAAAAGAGAACAATATCGTTGCTATTTCACCATCCTCCTTTCTGGGCGTGCAATTCACTCTGCAGTGTTGTGCAGCAACATACATATCATCCAGTACTGGCACCGACTGAGAAATTTAGACAGTTGTATTGTTAAAGACAATAGCTTTACAAGAGCTTTCGTTACTAATTCTCTGTGTAGTGTGGTAAAAAGGAGTATTGTAAACAAATGTTTGAAACCTTTGCTTTATCATATTATGCCTCAAAGTAAACTGAAGAGTCTGCTTTCTTATGCAGATATGGAGTGTAGCTGATGGAAGGGAACTGACAGTTTGTAGCAAGCATGATGGATGGGTCACCAGCTGCTGGTTATCAAGGGACAGCGAGCTTCTGGTTTCCGTTAGTAACAACATAAAGGTAATAACACAGTTACCAATACATCTGTTACTATATATTGATGCTTCAACTTTCTTTTTAATTAATAATAACCAGATTAGATTTAGCAAAGGTACAGTAATAGCCCACGTATAAGAACCTGGGTTTTAAGAACCTGTTAGGCTAAAATTTTCATTTTAAGCCCCCCTCCACATAAGAACCTGATTTTAAGTTAGGTTCTTATCAGTGAGGTTGCTGTAGAAGTGTATAGGTAGAAACTGCTGAATTAAGATCATCTATTTAAAGTGCACCTAACCCCAAAATATTTTTTTCGCTGAAATAAATCTTTACACCTGTTCGAAACACACTGTGCCTTTTTGCGCCTTTTTAAACCAAATCTTGTCTTTTTATAGGCTGTAAAAGTTACGAATCATCTGTCCCACGACCGAGCTAGTAAGGACATGGGTCTATTCCTTACATGACGTCACAAACTGCTTTGAATGCATGTTTACAAAGACTTAATGCGATGGAAATCGGTTTGTGACGTCAGGTAAGGAATAGACCCATGCCCCTTACTAGCTCGGTCGTGGGACAGAGGATGGCTAAATTTCGTAACTTTTGCAGCCTATAAAAAGTCAATATTTGGTTTTAAAAGGCTCAAAACGACGCAATACGTTTCGTACAGGTGCAAAGATTTATTTAAGCGAAAACAATTTTTTGGGGTTAGGTGCACTTTAAAAGTAACTTGACATAACTTTTTTCTTTCAAGCTTAAGTACCATGTTGTATGTCTATTGTGTTTGCCATTCAAATATGTTTCGTTAGGGACACATACTGTACCTGCACTGAGCTTCCCATGGGCATTGCTCTATGGTACAAATAAATGATTTATACTGTATTATGAGATGATATTTATAATAGATATAGTATATTCAGATGAAATTCATATGAAAATATAAGAACCTATTTTAAGAATCTTGGTAGCCTAAATTTGCTTTAAGTATCATTTATATAAGAAACTATTTAGGCTAAATTGGAAAATTCAGGTTCTTATGCGTGGGCTATTACTGTATTACTCTCTTGGACCCCCAAAATGTCTTTAACCCTTTCCCTACCAAGTTTCTCAGGAGAATTTATTTTGAAATCAACATGGTTACAAACAAGTGAGCATCCTGAAGAAGATCCTGGTTAACTTAAAAGTAGTCATAAGTGTATATTTTTAACATCCTGGAGAGTTGAGCTTTCCAAAGATGTGTCACTTACAATACCTATTTGTTACCATAGAAACTGAGTGACCTGTCAATCAAATAAACTTATAACTTTTTTTATGCTGTGTTTTCTTGATCAAATCATATATTTCTTTTGTGCTGTTGCAGTGGTGGAAAAGCGATG
>JAEMWC010000080.1:1092500-1135000 GCA_016490735.1 Pachyseris speciosa | reverse complement strand
GTGACAATCTGCTTGCATGTTTTCAGCTCAGTAGCATGTTTTGTTTTGAAAATAGAGCAGCTTTAATTTTAAATGTTTTTCAAAGTGCATGACATAAAGATGGCTTGTACAGGGAAACATCAATTCACCATGTGTCGTTGAGGTCTGAAAAGCCAGCATGACAAGAGAGGCATCTAAAGTAACTCAAGTATGGGATACTGTAAACTTCCACTCATAAGCCTATCTGCCTGTAACAAAAAAATCCATCTGATTATAAGCTCTCCCAACTGCCCCCCCCCCCCCCTAATATAAGCCCCTCTCTAAATTGGAAACCAAAACTACCATAGCTCCCCCCTGATAGGCCCTCCTAAAACCCCTTATGAAATTGTATAAGCCCAGGGCTTATAAGCGGAAGTTTACGGTATCGCAGAGGCCTGAATCTTTGGCATGTTGTTTATTTAGTACTCTCCTACAATAGCTCCATTGTTTACTTTATCTATTGAATGGTTGACTATTTTATTTTTTTATTTGCGTGACCTGTGCATGGCTGAAAACCAAGAATATGCTGTGAAGTTGCGCGAGGTAGAGTCAACAGAAAAATATCTCAGCAAAACACAATTATTTCACTGCAAAGGAACTACACCATGTAATGACAGCCTTAGAAACTCAGGACAAATTGATTTAAGTTCTCAGTTGTTGGTAAAAAATTTAATTAGGAAATACCAAAGTTTTTAAACGCAATTTTTTTTTGCTTTATCTTGTAGTTTTTGGTCCACTTAACAGGCCTCTCCATAGACTTTGCTTGTGCTCATTTTTATGCTGGAAATACCCACAGAAATGCTAGACACTCAGGCCCACCTTTCTGGGTGTAATTTTAAGCCACCTGGGCCCAGTTGCTTGAAGCATGGTTAGTGCTAACCTGGGTTAAATACCATGACAACCTTTAGGTTTTAATACATCTTTACCAATGGTTAGTGCTAACCATGCTTTGAGCAACTCAGCCCTGAACAACAACACTGATTTCATAGTTCTTAGAGGCAGAATGGAAGTTACAAAAATGTGTCCACTAGCTTTTTATCAATGTCAGTTTCCATAATATCAAGAAAATGAGTTTTCCGAATGATGCTTGTACTGTGAGGCTTAAAGCAGTATTTTTGCTACACCAATTAGCTTTTCAATTCAGACTTGAAATAAAATAGTTTAAGCCACTGACTACTGAGCATTTTGCTGAAAAACACCTTTTGAAGCTCGTCGAGCTGTTTTCCGGCCAAAAAGAACCAAACTGCCCAAACCTCTGTTTGCTGGTGGAGTTCATTGCACCCTTCTGTTCCTGATGCTTAATATTAGCTTTCCAAGATCAGGCATGTGCAGAAAACAAAATTTCTCCTCTCCTACCTTTAGCTTTCTCTCCCCCCCCCCCCCCCCCCCCTTTCTTGCCACGTAGTGGAACAAGATTTTCATTCAAATTTTTGGCTCAACGTCACTTGGTACTTTGCGTTTTCTCGGGCCTGTTAAATGGAATGATGCTCATGTGGGTATGGTTTGAAAGATCTCTTCCCCCTACACATGCTACATGTTAAAGTTGTCCATGAGCATCAACACTAATGATGTCACAAGAGGTACACAGGATGTGGTTCTGTGTGGCCGGTTTTGGCTGGCACAGGTGCCAATGGGTTATATCCAACAGGAGTTCCTTCTCTTTTGTTCTTTGAATCAATGAAATGATCTTGGGGAATCAACGGGGTAAAAATAAACCAGAAACACTTTAATATCACAGCAACTACAACCAAGGAACACTACGGAGATTTCAGTGAGTTTTATTTTTTCATGCTATTAACAATGATCTTGCGGTTCTGTTCACTGCTGAGATGGAGCACCAAATCCACCACGGCCACGACCAAATCCAGCTCTCTGCAGAAACCACAGAAAACAAAAGCTGAGTATTTTTCACCAGAAGAAAAAAGTTGGTTTACACTGATAATCTGTCAGTAAAACTTTGAAAGGGCTGGCTGGTATTTCACCAACGCCACACATACGATGATTTGTAGGCATTCTTGGCACCAATCTGCCATTTAGATTCACCAAAAATATCCTGCTTTTTCTTAATATATTAACAGGGATGGCTCACAACAACAGCCCAAAACAACCAAAACAAAGGTGCCAGATACACAAAACAGGGTTCAGTTACGTTCAGTTTCCTTGCGAAACTATAAAGAAATTCTGAAGATCCTGAGAGAATTGTGTTGGATTTGCAAAAGTCTTCCAGCCCACTGCAAGCCAAGAGAACTTGAAAGAGTTTCTCTGGTATGACAATTATTTGAGATATTTGAGAATAAAACTGAACACAAGTTAGGAAATGTCACTATTTTAAGGCATTTAAAAATATATAAGCTCATAACTTTCCAGCCAAGAAAATTCAATTTCTGTGATATCAAGCAAATTGAACTCCTTCATTACCAGTTATCTTTCATTTTGAATTGTGAAAGTGGAAAATTAAATGGCAAATGCAATTGTGGAGAGAGAAATTGACAGGAACCAATATTTTATCCATCTGTGAAAAGTGAACTAGAGTAACTTGGCATTTCAAGAAATTCTGGTATCCTTATTTATTTATGTTGAAAGAAGTTAGCCTTAATCAAAGAGTAACAACTAGGATGGTTTTAGTTCTTTGACAAAACCAATGGAAACTTACGAATTCAGGCCTGAAGTCTGAGCCTGCTCCCCCTTAGGCTCCATTCCTGAGGAAGGGCCACGTCTGTAGGCCTCACGATCTGCAGAGTCTCCAGAGGGAGGTCCACGAGGCTGATCTGGACCTGGTGAAGTGGAATAAAGCAACATGTAAAAGAAATACTATCCAATTTCATTACGAAATATAGTGATGGTACCAGTCAGTGATGTTTATTTTCATGGTCACAATTTACAATAAATTATTATTATTTCTTCCAGAGACTTTGCATTAGTTTTCAAAAGCAGCTCACCTTTTGGTCTGGGTCTAGCTGTCTCAGTCCTAGCCTGTCGGCGAAGGGTAGCTGGAACAATCTCAGGGGGGAGGTGAAGGTAATCTCTCAGATATGTGATACCTGGCAAGTGAACAAATTCAAATGTAACCATTACATTAGTGAAAGAAGTTTTAAAGAGGAACAATCTTAAAACTGTCCGACTTTTATAAATGTTGTCATTGTTTTAATACTGAGTATTTTTATTATTTTATAAATTATAATTAATTTAATCCCCGATCTCCCTAAAATCCATTATTGTGAGAGGAGTCCGGCTAAATATCATTATTATTATTAATCACAGGGCAAAAACACCAACGGGAAACTTACCATCATTTGTGAGGTACCAATAGTAGTGTTGCCAGGCAAACTGCTCTTTGACGTATCCTCGAGACTTGAGTGACTACAAGTGGAGAAAAAAAATTAAAATTACTTGATCCAACTTACCACAGTTTACATATTTTCCATAGTGTACTATTACCAAGGAGCAAACACGATTGATGTTCAGAAATATTATTCTTCAATCCTAACATCCCAGAGATTTTTTATCACAGGCTTTAGTACCGTAAGTCAAATTGGATTGGAGATCCTTTTAGCAGATCTAGCATTTTGTCCAGCTTTCTTAAAATATAGGTGGTTTGCAGCCAATCTCAAGAGACACACATAACAATGGTGAAACGAACAAATGCTGGTGGACGAACAAAAGGAGCTAATGAGAGATGTATGGTTTACATCCACCAGCATAGCGGCGATGACGTAACGTGCAAACTACCTATTGGGAAAAAAATTGTCTTATGGAATGGACTGACTTGGACAGTAATATGAGTCAAATTATAGCCAAAAGAGCACAGAGCAGAGGCCAAATTGATGGTGACGTAAAACAAACCAAAAAATATAGAACAATGACCTACGGAATTTCGTTTATTTTTACTTCAATATTCCCAGCCAACAATGTGCACTCTGTTACTTAAGCTCATGACATACAGTTTAGAATTATGAGGACAAAATGAAAAAATTGGAAGTGCAAGATGAAGGTTTGCAGATTTGCATCACAGTTGTGTACGGTATTTAACAGCTTTGATGGTCAGAAGATGCTGCATCACTTGTTTACATATAGGAAGCACAATGAACTTGGAAAAAAGTAAAAAGTTTGGCTAGTAATAAAGACTGAAAGCAAGAAATTTACTTGGGGTACCCTTCATTTAAGGCACCATAACACTGGCTATTCCTGTTATTCTTGTGGTCAAGTGAGACCCTAAAAGACTTTGTGGACAAGATTTCATGATGTAAACCGATGGAATAATAACTTTTTCTTTACACACAGGGATTCTGATTTCTTCAATACCTGCATAGCTTTGATAACTTGTAAATTTGGAACTCCCTCGATGTCGAGATGCTTTGGGCTATTAAAATCCTTCTTCGCCACGGCAACACCCTCCTTAAAGAGGTTCTCGTAGATGATAACTCTATTTTTCTTGGGAATCAGCATCCTACAGAATATGGTAGTAAGAACACAATATAAAATCCAAAATTATGACAATACAAATAGAATCTCACCAATGACAACAAACCACTACTATGCAAGGCCTTACGAGTCACAACCTCTGTTGAGGCTTATTTCGGCTACAGTTGTCCTAAAACTGTACACAAGGTATTTCTATAGCAGTTGTTTTATAATGTCAAAAAAAAAAAAACAAGTGAACCAACTTTAAATAAAAGTATTGGTATTGCTTTCCCATGCAGTTACTAAATACTGCCACATACTGATTGTTTATTATTTCTGCAATGTTATTTTATTGAAAGATGGTCGCATAATCGTCTGATGGCTTAAAAATCCTGAGGATTGCAAGTACATTACTCACGTCAATTTTCCAAGATGGCGAACGAAGCAAAAAGAGAACAAATAGAGCATGCGCGAGTGGTAATATCCTTTGCGACCAGGCTTGGGCGAGGGAAGTGGGCAAACTGGGACAGAATGTTTACAAAACTTTATTTCCACTTCTAGAAACAAGAGTTAAAAGTTATGTTTATTGCATGCTAGGCTAATTTTTCTTTAAATGAAATACCTCATATGATACTCTGCTTTCTAGCTAAAACAGAGAGCAAGGTTACTTTCTATGAACCGCTTGTAAATAAAAACAAAATAAATTTACAACTGTGTTATTATATACTTCAATCAGAATTTAGACACTGGAGTGTGGTGTTACTTATTAAATAAGTTAATGAATGTAGCAATAATCTCAACAGCCACCTCCGACAAATGAACCCTTTTTGTTTTTTGAAAAATTATCAACAGAATATTAATACTGTACTACACTGAGCTGTTCCAAAGCTTTTTTAAATCATTCAGTGAAAAAAACAAAACAAAACATAACAAAAATCCCAAGTTTGTGGGTGGGCCTGGCAGTGGCATATAGTTTGAGAACTTCACCAAAAAATGTGGGGACTAACTACATTGTAGCCCATAGGGAAAATGTTTCATCCAGAATTTAAAGAGTTTTGGCTCTGACCTTTTAAAGACTGAAAGATCAGGAAAGAAAACAAAATGGAAGCACAAGTTGCAACATACACAAGACTCAAAGTTGAACTGCAGTTTTCATTGCAGTGGGTCACTGCCTGCAGCTACCAAAAAAGCACATAAATAAATTATATGAAATCTAGTACCAAATACACCATAAGTGGCCTTCAATCCCGTCAACAACTGTGCTTGAAGAGAGCTTGTTATGACCAAAGATTGAGAGAAATCCACCTTATCAAATACCTTGAAATCATGGTTGAGTTTGAATAGATGTACTGAAATAAATTTAACACAATAGAACATGAACAATTAATCCAAACTTTGTACATGTTTGTGCAAGTTGTTTGAGCGGAGCGAAAGTTTACCCGCTAAAATGGCAAACTCTTCTAGATGTATATTAAAGCCACGTTACATTGTATAAGCTTATGTTTTGCGTGGTTTATATTCGTCCATGTTCTCACTTAAATTTCCGGGTTCCATGGGCTGTTGAACGTAAGTGAAACTTCTAGCTACATTTATTTAGTCGAGCGCTTCCAATTTCTCGTTAAATAGGTACTTTCTTTACATTTTATCGATTTGTTAATCTTCGAGCCACGCTAGGAGAGGGATTCTCTATTTCTATATCTTTCAGGTAAGTCCATTGTCGATCGCAGCGACATTCAACACCACATTTTTCCGATCCACATGAGGAACAAGGAAAGTGACATCCTGGACAGTCAGTGTTCTGACAATCACATACATCCCTGCCATCAGACATTCGAACACCTGATCGATCGTGGAATGTCTGCTGGTGTGGCCGTTTTCTCTGTCTCTGTTGCCTTCTTTTAGCCCGTTTAGTAGGATCTTTCCATTCTTTCACATCTAGTCTTTTTAGTTTCCTCATTTCACGCCGACTTGTGTCCGGATTAAAATCCTTGAGCAGCGGACCGGGGTTCTTAAACTTCAAAGAGTTTAGTAACTTTTCAGTCCAGGAACTCTCTGAGCTTGTTGATCCCGTTCGGTTGCTGACTTTCGCGGGAACTTGAAGAGAAAATCCAGAAAGAATTGGGATGTCCTCAGCTGTCGAAACGCTTGCCTCTCCTACTTGCGGCAATTTTATCGTTTTCTTATCGTATTGTTTTTGAACTTCAACTGCGGACATTCCAGTGTTGACTTGGAGGTTTTCAGGCGCAAAGTCGTCCCTTTACTCACCGGAATAAATGGAATACGTTAAAAAAGAACGAAAAGGCGCCATATTTGATTAATGAAATTAAGTACTCGAACCACTCGAACCCACTCCCTACTACATAATAATTACTACTCTGACGACTTTGTACTTATCTCGGACTTCCGGTGACAATTTCCTCTTCCCGTGTGAGCTACCAATAGGAAAAAAAGAGAATAAATAAAATAATAAAAGCTTCATCAATTTCCCTTTTTCACTAATTTTAATCATGAGGCCCTACCGGGGGGGGGGGAGGGGGTTCCCGTGTCGCTTGTCTCAATTTTAAAATCTCCCATGTCGGTGTTTAAATCACTGATTATCTGCCTTGATCTCACCGTCGGAATTTTTGCCGGGAATGATATCTGTCGTCAGGATTTCATTTAATGTCCTGTCGCTACTTTTTGGGCCATGTCGCTTGTCGGAGTTTACCCTGGCAGGGCCTCAATCATGGATGATAAAGAACAGATTCCAGAAATACGTGGGTCCCAAAAACCTTGTGAAGCCAACCAGAGAGACCAGACAATTGACAACTTAACAGTAAATTAACGTATAGTTTGGTGGCCGATTGGTATCAGCCAGCCCCCATTAAAAAATCTTGGATCCGCCCAGAGTCTTCGTACTTTGCATTTGTTATACTGTACCACATTTCTATTTTTGTTCAGCTTGCATGCAAAATAACCGGGATATCCTGTTCAAAGTCCAAGCACTTGATTGGTCGCCAGACAATGATCGGTTGTTTAAACTCATTTCCGGAATCGTTGCCTAGATTTGTTAAAAATTTATTTCCAATGGTGTCCGACAATAGCTCCCAGCAGCAAATCGTGGTACGAGGATCTCTTTTGTATTTACTTTTAAACGAACAATTTAAATTTAACTGCGTCAGTGCTTATGGGAATAATTTTGTTTTATTTTTGCATATTTATTTCAGGCTCGGCGTACGAACTCGACGTCAGACAGTGGCGATAAAAAGTTCACCATGAAAGAGGTTCGTTGTTTATCGCGTAAATGTTTTCATAAAACTTTTATCAGAGTGTAATTGCGATAATCATGGGACTTTAAATGACAAATACTGTGTTCATTTGCTCTTTTCAAGTCAAGATTTTTTTTTCTGTTGTAGAGAGACGAGAATTCTAAGGAAATGTATGTAAAAGGAGAACCTCCACGGGAAGCCATAAAAGAAACTTGTGAGGAACCTCAACCGGGCTTGTTGTCGAAAATATCTGGTGGGGTTTATAGCAAGGCCGCTACAGTTGTTGGTGGAGTTGGCTGGTTTGCAGGGACAGCTTTATCGACAACCTACACCGCCGTATCTGCCGTTAGTGGAGTTGCGCTAACCCCTTTCAGGAAATCCCCGAAAGACAAGTCGGATTGAATATCGACGTGTGTTCTCCGTGAAACGAAACTGCATTTTCTCCATCAAGTTGCAATGGCCTACCATTTCTGTTATCGACATAGACTTTTGCTGTTATGGTCGGAAGGTAACGTATCTTTTATTGATTGCTGTCGATGAAAAGACCGTCTCAGGGCAAAAAAGACTGGATTTTGGAAATGGTGACTTGTGTGAACACGTACTAAATGTATCCCGTTACAGGATACATGTACAATGTTTTTCTTTAATACTATTTCGTGAAAACCGTTCTTCATTTTTCTAATCATTATTCATACAGAGGTTAGCGTAGTTTAGAAATGTATCGAAAACCGTACAGAGACTTGCATTTGTTTCTTAAATAATTGCTTACTCAGCTGAGTGCGCCAGATAACATCATTTAAAATCTTACAAAATTTTGTAAAATTAGCTTTTTGAATGCAAAGGCTTTTTGCGTATGGTACGAATTATGACATTGTCTGTGAATAGATTCTCGTAGAAAATTGTAAATATACATCAAAAAATAATGTTCAGTGTATGAAATTTAATATATTACTATGTGAAAGAGAGGGCTGTTGCTTGGAATAATAAATTGATATTGTTATACGCAAGCAACATGCAAATGTTTTATTTTTCTGTCTTATCACTTTAAAGGATTTTCAGAATTTGATTTTTCAGCTTATTGAGATATTAAGGCTCAACTGTCCAGTGCCGTGTTGATGGGGCACTGAACACATACAGCTTATCATTAGCTAGCACACCTGTAAATAGTGTCATTACCAATGCAAGCTCATCAAATCCTATCATTGAATTCATGGAATCTGGCCCAAACTACTTCAAGTCTCAGAATTTTGATGACATCCTTGGGAGCTGGTAAAGCTTACGACAACATGACTCCAATTTGGCTCAAACTGCCAAACTCCTTTTCAGAAACCACATATGAAGATGGACATTTATTACAGAGGTATTATGGTGATCCTTTCAATTTTTCTGCTTTTAAACACATTCACATGTGGGAGGTAGGACAAAGCCTGTCCAGATCTGAGTCCAAGGAGGGATGACCTGAAGGTTGGTGCTTTGTGGTAGGTAGGTTCTGTTTCGTACTTACCATTAGCCTGCGTAACAGGCATATAGGGACGAACAGGAAGGAACAGGGGCTGCTAGAGAGAAGGTGTATGGGTTAGAACATCGTTGTCTCATGGGACCTCTCATCATAGGGGGCAATTATGCAGTAGAGACACTTTTCAGTGTAGTGGCACAGGGTGTGTTTATCATATGAAGTTTCTTCAACCTGCAAAATTTAGAGGTTAATTTCTTGACTTAAAATAATAATAATAAATAATAATTTAAAAACTTATATAGTGCATTTTCTATGTAAATATGATCAAATGCGCTTTACATATCGCATCTTAACTGAAATTAGCTCTTGCAAATAAACTGGCGACTTCCCGTGGATGGTCTTGAACGTCGAAAGCAGTATCTTGTAATTAATTCACTGTCTGACCAGTAGCCAGTGCAGCTCGCGCAAAAAGGGTGTTACGTGACAATAGCGCGGTGTGCGGCTTACCAGCCTCGCAGCAGCATTTAAAACATGTTGCACTTTGTTGATTTGTATGGCAGGCAGACCATATAAAAGACTGTTGCAATAGTCTACACGTGATGTGGTAAACGCATGCACGAGAGCTTTGGTAGCATCTAGACTTAAAACTTACGAATACGACCTATATTATTTAGATGGTAAAAGGCCGAGGCACAAAGCTTACTAATGTGGATAGACATGTTAAAAGGAGAGTCAAACTATGACCCAAGATTCCTAACTTCATATTTAGTTTCTATGAGTGCGTCACCAACGGTGATACTACTAAAGTTAACCTTCTCAAGCTGCTGTTTGGTGCCTATAAGTAAAAATTCAGTCTTATCGTCGTTCAGCTTTAACTGATCCCTGATCATCCAATCCTTTAGATCTTTAATGCAGTCATACATAGCGTTAAGCGCGATCTCATCGTCACCTGGGACATTCGGGCTGAACGCCAAATACAGATATGCACACATATAGAGGGTATTACATGGCCACGCAGAGATATGAAATTTCCAAGAGTGTTGAAAAAATATTTCATGAGTGAGCGCAGCGGACAAGTGAAATTTTTTTCAACATAACAAGAGAAATTTCGTATCTCTAAGCAGCCATGTAATGTTCTATTTATTATAAATAAACACCAATGAAATACCAAACCATTTCAGTTTCACTGTGTAAGGTATGATTTATTATGTAACCATAGCAATGGTGATCTTTTCACTGTGAAGATAACATTATTTTCACATGAAGATATCATGTTTTTGCATGAAAAGTCACCTGGCATTTCATTGGTATAATTTACATATTAATAAATGTAGTTAGTTGGTGCCTGAGTAGAGGTTTATTTCCTTCTATCTGACCATGACTTCGAAAACTCAAATACTGGATGAGGGAAACTCCAACCGTTTGAGGAATTTCGGTACACGAGGTAAATGCTTTTGATTTAATTTGGTGAGAGTTGGGCTTACTTCATTGTAAAAATCCCCACCAAGAAAACACACAAGCATTTATGATATTTGTGCACACAACTGTTTATTCTGCTGTTTAATTTGCTTTGATGGATTATGTTTACCACAACTTTGTACAGGTATGAATTTTGAGGTTGGTAAGGAAATTTGGAACATGTTTGCTCCTTTGCATTTGTAAAATGTAAAATAATTTTTACATTTACAAAAGTAGAAATTTAAAATCAAGATCTTGAGGCACAATGCCTCAAGTGCCAAATCTCAAGACAGACTATTTTCTCAGGAATATCACCTGGTGCTTAAAATAATAAATAGACTCACTGCAAACTGCTGAGGCCAAAATTAAATGTCACAACACATAATACTGTAGTCACATTGAATACAATTTCAAGTTTCAGATAGCCATCAAATTGGGTATCGCATTCAACTTTGAGGTCATTTCCCTATCAAAATATAAGAGTACAGATGTTGATTTTGTGACAGTGTTGGTGAGGTTAGAAGTCCAGTAACATTACAAAGGACATAATCATAATCAATGTGAACTAGATATTGGTCCCAGAGGGAGGGGCACTAGGGGGATATTAGAGATGGGAGGTGCAAAGGCCATTTTTTGGGAGAGGAGAGGGGGGTGATAATGATGATTGGCAGAATTTTTGTGGTTCCAAATCACTCCCTCCCCTTCCCAAAAAAGGTCTTTGCACCTCCCATCTCTAATATCCCCCTAGTACCCCTCCCTCCGGGACCAATATGTAGTTCACATTGATTACGATTTTAACCTCACCAACCCTGTCAAAAAAAATCATCATCAGTTCTTTACTGGGAGTGGCAGAGGGGTATTCTAAACTTTCCTGTTGGATTTCTCACAAAATAACAATTGAAGAGGATAGTGGAAAACCCTCCTAAGTGACTATTTTAGGTCAAAAATTTTTTTTCATAGAAAGTGCCCGAGTTTTTGCATATGGCCTTCAATTTACTTACTTAACCCATTGGCCCCCGTGCCGGCCAAAACCGGCCGTAAAAAACTCCCATGCTTCAAAACATTGCAACTTTCTCAATCGCACGAATATTGCCTTAACTGTTAGTTGTGAGCACGAAATGGAATGCCCTTTAAATTTGGATATCCAATAAATGCAAGAAACGTAGCGCTTTTTACCAAATATGGCCTTTTGAGTTTGGACAAGAACGAAACTGGCCGTTTTTAACATCAAAGAGAAACAACAAAAATGCCCCTTTTTGCCTTCATGTTTTTTAGGGAAATCATCGTCGAAAAACCAAAATTCAACCATCATAACGAAATTCAGTCCTTTTTCTAGCTTAGATATGACTTTTTTTGTTCATATTCTTCTCCCAAGCATAGATACAGCCTTTTGTTCCAGTGCATTCGGGCCTTCCCGACATTTTCAACATCTTGAGCGCATTGCATGCTGGGAACTAACGAGAATTTTTGACAGCGCCCGTTCCTTCCCCCAATTCTTTCACATAGCCACTCCGACCTACCGCCAAAATTTCCTGCTCGTGGTCATCTTCAGTACACAGAAATTCCAAAATATGTGGCAGTAGGTCGAGAAATTCATCAATAGTCGAGTCCCAAAGGTACTAAGTGTTCGACCGGCCAAATTCCCAGTTCGTCGAGTAACGAGCCAAATTCAACAACAAAGTACATCACCTTGCTCGATTCCTTGAGAAAGTGGACTCTTAGCTACCGTCACGCTTAATGATGTTCATCAGGCAGCCGCTAAAGATGAAAAATGGCTGTAAATTTAGCAGAAATCGCAAGCAAACCGAACTTGGGCCATTGTTGTCGCTTCACGGATAAAAAATAGCTACGTCAAAATGACGTTTTCAGAAACCTTGAGCCTCTGGTGGCTTAGGACAGCACCACTTTTCCCTGGTAGTTCAAATAAAGAGTCACGAATTGCTATTCATCGTTTATAGGTGGAAAATCACTCTGAAAATGTAAAAACCTGCGGTAGTCAATGGGTTAACAATGCCTTGCTGTTTTTTTCGCCAATTTAAATACGTAAAATATAAATATAAATAAATAAGTAAATTGAAGGTCATATGCAAAAAAAGGGCACTTTTGACGAAAAAAATTTTTGACTTAAATAGTCACTTAGGAGGGTTTTCCACTAGCCTCTTCAATTACTATAGTTTGCATTCAGTTTTTTTTTATGAATATACAAGGTACAGAAATTTATTGTCCTTTTTAATGTTACTGGACTTCTTTTAGTTTTCGTTTGGATCATTGGAGGTTACTTGGGTCCAGCATGAGCTTGATAGGACTTTTTGTGGGGTCTAATAATTTGGCCATATTCGTAACTCCCAACATTCATATCCCAGAGTACCCTCTCCCCCTGTTCCCTAGGAACCTTGCTCATGCTATCTGAGGCATTTTTCCTCGTTTTCAGTCTGTGACTTACGTACCTGTCTAAATGAAACTTTGGATTGCAACATTTTCAACCCTCAAAATCATTTATATACAATATAATAAAAAATTTGAACACAACCTAGATTATGTGCTAAAATCATGGCGAGGTATGCCCTTTAAAAGTGGCTATAGCTTGATTTCCAGGTGTTGTTTTCATAAGTTTAAGATTCATTGTGTCAATGGCTTTTTCTCCAACTCCATCAGCAGTGATTTGCACATTATAATTGTTTGCCTACAAGAAAACAAAACATGTTACTGTTACAAGGTATTCCTGATGATACAAGTTCATTTTGTCTTTTGTTTGCATTCTTTTGCCTTTTTGTTGCATACATGCTGTAAACATAAATTATTGCTAGTTCTCATCACACCTGGTAAGCCTATTAATTATTGTTGCATTCAAACTTATTTAATTCATGATTAGCAACTGATGATGGATGAAGTTTCATTCATTCACTCTTTTGCCGTTTGAGCAGTATTGCATGTTTTTTTTTTAATATTACTGCTTCATAGAATGCATGACATGGTAGAATGTTTGATAGAAACCCTGGTTTAGACTTGAGGCTTTTTCTCAGTTTTGTTGACACACCAAATTTCGTAAAAGTTTACAAGTCAACTCTGTAACTACTGACTATTGATCTTGTTACTCTTAATATAACAGATTATATCTTACCAGCTGTAAAGAGGCTAGGAATAGTCTACAGATTTCAAATGCTTCCTGCAAAAGATACATGTATAATAATTATCAAAACTGTTTAGAACCTTTAAGAATCCTTGCCACAATTTGGCCACATTTCTGAAGTTACAAATGCAAGATATTACAGAACTTAGCACACTACCTTTCCACTTGACATCTCTTTGAAAGTTCGATTAGATCTTCCTGAAAAGAAAAAGATGGATAGGAAAATAAGTCAATATTTTGTTATTTTTGTATATCATCTAATGGCACAATTTGTTAATTTGACAGGACTAATAATAATGACAATGACAATAACAACAATCTGTCTCAGTTTCAGTTTATTTATTTGCCAGAAAAAAAATCTGTCACTAGAGAGCCCACTCATCTTGGTGGTTTTCAGTGGGGCACTTGCAAATGAAGGCCTCGGTGCATAACCATCCTATGTCGAATTTTGGGTTGTTTTTCGATTTTGCCTGGATTTGCCCGAATTGTTGCATGTAAACTGCAATTCGATTGAAAGAAGATGTAATGCAACTTGCAAACCACTCCCATGGAAGGTTGGTTTCTTGGTGTACGTAAGAAAAAATGCATTTCTGGATTCTGGATGAATCAGTCAAAAAAATACCATACAATGTGTTTCCATCGAATTGCAGTTCACATGCAGAAATTCAGACAAATCCAAGCAAAATCGAAAAACGACTCAAAATTCGACATAGGATGGTTATGCTCCGAGGCCTTCAAATAATGAGAAACAGAAATTTTACAACAAAATAGAAAATAAAATTTATGCAATTACTTGATATTTACCTCTAAATGATTCCATTATTTCTTCACCATACTTGTGGATGTCAAATGGTCTGTGAGTTTCCTGTGAACCAAATCACAACACCTTTCAGTTAGTGCTAGAAAAGTACAACTGAGCTGCTATAATCAAACACCAGCAAGTTCACCTCTTTGGATAACACTGGAAGGATCCTTTCTTCCCAGTCTCGAACTCTTCTGCTTAAATCTGTTTCCTGAGCGTACTGCTGTGCCTCCAAAAGGTACCCATCCTGTGCAGGAGGATTAATGAAGATAGATTGTCAATGCTAATTGGCCTTGAAGTAAAATCAAATGTATGAAACAACCCAGAAGTTTTTAACACAAACATTTTTAGTTCTTGTCATCCAATAATTCTTCCCCGATGTCATGAATAATAATAATAATAATAATAATCACAGACTTTGCACAGACTTTGTTTATACTTCAAAATATTTACAGTAATTACAGAGGGTATAATAATAATAACAATAATAATAATAATAATAATAATAACAGCTTTATTGAAGTGTCGATGTATTTAGTATTGACTACTAATTGGGGACACAACAAAAAAAGTTAAAATTATTTACAATTAAATAAAGGCAAAAAAAAAAAAGAAGTGTATATACAATCAGTCAGCAAAATCAGCCCTCACATAAATTCATGAATGCAGTGTTCCAGATAAGAGGGAGGTCTCAGTTCAAAAAACCCAACAAAGTCAGCTTTTAATGGTTTGGTGGAAACAGTGGGAATTTGACCTGTTGGAATTCCTTGTCGACACCTTGCCTTAAGAAAACTTATCTGGAACCCTGGTCATTGGATTTTCCAATCGAAGTGCAACAGAAAACTATGATGTACACAACTTAAAAAATTCTAACCACCAAGTAGGCCACAATAACTCACACACTTACCACATGCTTCCGAACCAGTTCTTCATAACTTGAAATGACAATACCGTCTGCTGGATCATCTAATGCTGAGAAGAAAAAGCATAAACCTTGAGGTGTTCAAGAAAAGTAATCCACCCTTAAGGCAGCTACTACCAGAATCCAGAATTTTCAAGCACCAATAATTTGATGGATCATTACTTCCAATCTTTATAAGTTACTACCTTTAAATTTGGAATCAAAGAAATGCCCAATCATTGGTGAACTAGTTATGAATTTTGTTTGACATAACCAGTTACCATAGCAACTTTATAGCCAGTTGAAAACACGCCTAATTTTAGCTTTAAGGTGATTCCCTACAATTGCATGGCGCATCCTTACTGCGCATAATTTATGGCGTCATTTAGCGCACGCACGAGCGCGCGCGCATTAGAAACATGGCGTATTTGCCTTGACATTGACTGTTTGTCAGCCGAAATTTCCCTTTGCGGTCGTGTTGCAAAGAAATGAGCACGGTGACCCCCATTCTTTATTTCATAATTTCAATAAGAACAGTATCCTCTACAACTGAGAAAAAAATTAGCAGAAATCTATGGCTACTTTTTTGGCAAATGAAATAAATTATACAGAGGGAGACATGACGGGCCCAACATCGCATGTCCAAATTATGTTTCCTTTAAAGGATAAAAAATGCAGGGTATTTGAAGACATTTTTTTCCGGGACATAGGTGAATAAACAATCAAAGAAAGTCTAACTCTGTGTGATATAACACGCTGCATTTAAAAATAATGGAGCTTATTTGTTGCACACGGAAATCATCAAAAGTCACCTAAATAACCGTATTTGTCAGCATTGTGGCGTGAAAACAAGCACGGTGACCCCCTGTTGTTGTTGCACACGGAAATCATCAAAAGTCACCTAAATAACCGTATTTGTCAGCATTGTGGCGTGAAAACAAGCACGGTGACCCCCTCTTTTTATTACATTTTACTATCTCCTTGTCCTGTAACAACAGCATACCAAGTTTCATCGGAAATTTATGGCGGCTTCTTTTACTAGGGAATCACCTTAAGTGACAATAACTAAAAAACAAGCTCAGTGACCCCCATTTTTTATTTTCGGGAAATAATCTGAACATAATTATTAGTAGGAGCAGATTCAGAGCCACCTTACAAAAGTTGGCTCTCAACACACATAATACTTTTCAACAATAAAAAATGGGGGGCATTGAGCTGGTTTTTTAATTATTTTTGTTTCAAGCTAAAATAGGGTTTTTTTTAAAAAAGGTTATGGTGTTGCTACCATGGTAACCTGTTATGTCAAAAAAAGTTTCATAACTTGTTCACCAGTGACTGGGCATTTCTTTGATACCACTTTTTAAGGTGTTAGTAATGATCCATCAAAATAGTAGTGCTTGAAAATGCTGGAAACTGGTAGGAGCCACCTTAAAGATGTTTCTGATATAAAAAATTGACTTTGATAACCAAGAATAAATATCATACCCATAGGTTCAACAGGTTCAGGAACATCAGCATCCCCAAGACGTAAATTGTCATCGCTTCCACCATCAAAATCATCATCATCATAATCACTGACTGCTTTGTCATCTTATGATGCAAGGAAACAAGAAAATATGTTACTAAATTACATACGAACAGGAAAAAAACATGAATAAATTCTCTTTGTAATTTTTATACCCAAGACTACATCCTCAGCCTCTTCTGGTTTGACCACAATGGATTTCAGTTCTTCTATTTCTTCAATTTCTTCATCAGTTGCAACTTGTGACTAGAAAGAAAAGGTTCATTGAATACTCAGTTGGTACAGCATATTGAAAACTTAAGGGATTTTGCACTCTGGTGAGGGTAATACCACCACATCCTACATTCAATATAATTTAATTTACCTATCAGGATATAATTATGGAAGAGCCTAAAGAAAATTAATTATCAAGTCAAAAACATTGGAAGCTATTGTTACTTGTCTGCAGGGCAAGTTATGAGAAAGATCTACCAGTCTGAAACAGAGATACATTGTTTGTGAATAATAAATCTAACATTTCCACCTCACCAAAATTTGTTTTTGTTTGACCTGTACTTTTTGCTGTCTTCTGAACTCTATCCAGTACAAATCTTCAAACTCTGACAAAATAAGTAAATAAAGTAATGCAAACATTTATCAACGTCTGGGTGAAGCAGCAATAACCAAACAAATATTGGCATTTAATTTGTCAGTCATTATTATTTTATAAATAATATAGTAAAATTCTGGTGCAAAGCAGAGGGCTTATATTTATCCAAAAGGTTATTTGGTGGACTTATGATTGGAGGTTGGGAGGTTTTTGTAATGAAAATGGTGTGGCATATACAGCACTTGGAAGAGATTTTGTTTCTGAAAATATCAAGGTTAAGTTTTGGAGGGCTTTTTGCAAACAAGGTGTTGGGTTTTTTGGGGGTAATGTTGCATTTTACCTTTTTTAGTATGGTACAGCATTAACAAAGTTACTCACAGTTACACCTACATTAAAAGGCATGTTAATTCTTTGTATGGATAATGCACAACGTAAGTCTAAAAGATTATTTAATTTATAACAACAAACTAACCTGGAAACGATGGTGTTTTCAAAGGGTTTTTCAGCATTTTGGATGCATGTGAATAAACTGCAAATGAAAAAAGGCATGCTCAAAGTTAAACCCTTCACCCTCACATGATAGGTAAACAAAATAGGTAGACTGACGACGTGCAGTCCAATAAGATATACATACCCAGCACATGGAAGGTCGCTGGAAATTCCAAGAGGAGGGGAGGGGGGTCTTAAAAGTATGAAGGAAAGTTTGGAATTTCCAGGGGGAAGGAGTGGGTTGAAACCAAGCAAATCTTTCAGTGGTGGGGTGGGTATGTGAAACTGTTACAATTTGTCAAAAACTTGTCTCTATTTGAATAATTATTGTGGATACAAAGTGACAATCTACTTGTGAACTCAGCAGTGTCATGTCACAAAACATCCCCAAAATTTGCAATTGATGTACACAAGATTTGACTTACATGCTTGAGTTATAAACTGATTAATAGGAGTAAGAAATGGTTCCATCTTCTCTTCTTGTCGTTTCCTCTTTTTCTTGTGCTGCTTCCCTAAAGATGGTGGCTTCTTGAAAGGTTTACCTGGAAAACAAACACACGTACAGCTGTAATGCACAAGCCATAGGACACCCACACCATTTGGATCAACTTGGGTTTTTCATTTTCTTCCTCCCACATGGGATACAAGTCTTTTGCATGGCAGGGCCTCATCATTCAGCTTCCTCTAAAAAAAGGAAATAAAGAAACAACTCCTTCCAAAACTTCGCTGATTTCACTATTAATAGTAGCTGGCTATAAAAGCCAGTTGCCGGCTTCTTATAACGACAGCCCTGAAAGAACGGTATCCTGGCAATGACATCAGGGCAGAGAAAAGGTCTGATTTTAAAGTTATCTTGCTTTTCCTTTCTTCTGCAGGTTTAGATGCAGTATTTGTTGACAATCCATTTATACACCTGATTAGAAGTGCCAATGTGACGTACAGCTTCTTGTTTAAAAGAGAGTCAAACACAATGCAGTGGCCACTAAAACACCAGACCTTAAGCACCGCATTTCATGGCAAAGGCATTGCACAACTGTAGAGCTTTCGAGATGTGACTAACGAGTACACGCACCTTTCTTAAAAGGCTTGTTTTTGTAAACACCAGGGTCATGGGGATCCAACATTCTCCAATGATCTTTAGGCTGTAGAATATAAAGGTTACCCCCAAATAAGTGTGAACTCTCAATTGCTCTGTTAAGCTAACAGCAAGGATGTTTTGAGTGTTGTTACTTTTACTGTTCTCAAAACTGTAAAACCTAAGAAAAACAAACTTCAACTCACAGGCAAATTGTTTACTTGTGCTGGCTGTGCCCCACCCCTGGCTCTCAGTGCCCTCCTTTCTTCATGATCTTCCTAACATTTAAAACGTTCAACATTAAAAAGAGTCCACTTACATAATTAGATCTACAGGCCTGCGTTTTGTACAAATAAAATTAATAAAAGAAATTCATTTGTACATTTGTAGAAGCCTTGTTCCCAAGGCTATCCAAAGGCCAATTTAAATGCTACGACTAAATTACTAAGCTACAACTGTTGTGTGCAGCTTCTGCAGGGCGCCCTGCTCGCGCCCTACAAAAAATCATACTATCATATGGTTTTAAAAAAAGTTTTAAAATGCTACAGCTGTTTCCATTATTTGTACATCTGTCATAACGATGAAAGCTAATATTAAGCATCAGGAACAAAAAACAGCGTTTTGGGCAGTTTTGGTTCTTTTTGGCTAGAATCTGGCCAGAAAATGGCTCGACAAGCTTCAAAAGGTGTTTTTCGGCAAAATGCTTGGTAGTCAATGGGTTAAGCAAAGGATACAGTTTTTTTGAAAAAAAATCCACCTTTGAGCATAAAACAACCCAATTTACCCATAAGGGACCGGTCATTATTTATGTAGAGGGGGGGAGGGAAAAATATTTTGATAGGTGAAAATTTTTGCCTGGCCCTCCCTCCTCAGGTCTAAAAATGGCAAGTAGCCCCCCCTCTTAATTCAATATTTCATTGATGACCCCCCCCCCCCCATTTTTCCACTTATGATTTTATTTCTGTATTTTTTCGTATTTGTGTGGTTGCTGGAAAAGTACTGGTTCTATAAAGTAGTGTTTTGTTGCAGTACATGCAGTATAGGAAAATATTCCTTTCCAGCATTGGAAAGGTTATATATCTTCTAAAGTTGCCATCACAAAATTTGCATTCAAGGTGCCACTTTTCAGATGTTGGACACCAAATATTAACCCATTGACTACCGCAGGTTTTTACATTTTCGGAGTGATTTTCCACATATAAACAATGAATAGCAATTCGTGACTCTTTATTTGAACTACCAGGGAAAAGTGGTGCTGTCCTAAGCCACTGGAGGCTCAAGGTTTCTGAAAACGTCATTTTGACGTAGCTATTTTTTATCCGTGAAGCGACAACAATGGCCCAAGTTCGGTTTGCTTGCGATTTCTGCTAAATTTACAGCCATTTTTCATCTTTAGCGGCTGCCTGATGAGCATCATTAAGCGTGACGGTAGCTAAGAGTCCACTTTCTCAAAGAATCGAGCAAGGTGATGTACTTTGTTGTTGAATTTGGCTTGTTACTCGACGAACTTGGAATTTGGCCGGTCGAACACTTAGTACCTTTGGGACTCGACTATTGATGAATTTCTCGACCTACCGCCACATATTTTGGAATTTCTGTGTCCTGAAGATGACCACGAGCAGGAAATTTTGGCGGTAGGTCGGAGTGGCTGTAGACTTAGTTTATATGTGAAAGAATTGGGGGAAGGAACGGGCGCTGTCAAAAATCCTCGTTAGTTCCCAGCATGCAATGCGCTCAAGATGTTGAAAATGTCGGGAAGGCCCGAATGCACTGGAACAAAAGGCTGTATCTACGCTCGGGAGAAGAATATGAACAAAAAAAGTCATTTCTAAGCTAGAAAAAGGACTGAATTTCGTTATGATGGTTGAATTTTGGTTTTTCGACGATGATTTCCCTAAAAAACATGAAGGCAAAAAGGGGCATTTTTGTTGTTTCTCTTTGACGTTAAAAACGGCCAGTTTCGTTCTTGTCCAAACTCAAAAGGCCATATTTGGTAAAAATCGCTACGTTTCTTGCATTTATTGGATATCCAAATTTAAAGGGCATTCCATTTCGTGCTCACAACTAACAGTTAAGGCAATATTCGTGCGATTGAGAAAGTTGCAATGTTTTGAAGCACGGGAGTTTTTTACGGCCGGTTTTGGCCGGCACGGGTGCCAATGGGTTAAATAAAACATAATTTTTTTTTGATGTTGATATTTTTTATTGCTCACCTACTTAAACAAACGCCTTTGAGGCTAGTAACATATCAACGCTATTTTATTTGAAAACAACCATATGCTGCAAGATTTGGGGGGGAGGGTACCACTTTCTGGCCAGTATTTAGCTTCAAGGTTGAAGTTGCATGAAAGCCAACTTGAGGGGGTGGTGATTTTAAAAACTAGACAATGGAGGTCGAGTTGGAGCCACTAGTGACAGTCAGAAGTCGATGATCATCTCATCTAGGGTAATTGAGTTTGATACTGTGGCTTGTCACGTGACCTAGCCAACTGCAAACCTAGGAGGTAACGTGAAATGAAGCCTGGCCCTGCTAAGTTACCCACCCCCCCTAGAAACTGTTTTAACTGCAGAATCTTAACTCTGACCCTGGATTTAAACTACCACCAACCATGACTTTCACTGGATAGTGTTAAAAGGACCGGTCACGTGACCTCTATTTTTCTTTGTTAACCCATTGACTACCGCAGGTTTTTACATTTTCGGAGTGATTTTCCACATATAAACGATGAATAGCAATTCGTGACTCTTTATTTGAACTACCAGGGAAAAGTGGTGCTGTCCTAAGCCACTGGAGGCTCAAGGTTTCTGAAAACGTCATTTTGACGTAGCTATTTTTTATCCGTGAAGCGACAACAATGGCCCAAGTTCGGTTTGCTTGCGATTTCTGCTAAATTTACAGCCATTTTTCATCTTTAGCGGCTGCCTGATGAGCATCATTAAGCGTGACGGTAGCTAAGAGTCCACTTTCTCAAAGAATCGAGCAAGGTGATGTACTTTGTTGTTGAATTTGGCTTGTTACTCGACGAACTTGGAATTTGGCCGGTCGAACACTTAGTACCTTTGGGACTCGACTATTGATGAATTTCTCGACCTACCGCCACATATTTTGGAATTTCTGTGTCCTGAAGATGACCACGAGCAGGAAATTTTGGCGGTAGGTCGGAGTGGCTGTAGACTTAGTTTATATGTGAAAGAATTGGGGGAAGAAACGGGCGCTGTCAAAAATTCTCGTTAGTTCCCAGCATGCAATGCGCTCAAGATGTTGAAAATGTCGGGAAGGCCCGAATGCACTGGAACAAAAGGCTGTATCTACGCTCGGGAGAAGAATATGAACAAAAAAAGTCATTTCTAAGCTAGAAAAAGGACTGAATTTCGTTATGATGGTTGAATTTTGGTTTTTCGACGATGATTTCCCTAAAAAACATGAAGGCAAAAAGGGGCATTTTTGTTGTTTCTCTTTGACGTTAAAAACGGCCAGTTTCGTTCTTGTCCAAACTCAAAAGGCCATATTTGGTAAAAATCGCTACGTTTCTTGCACTTATTGGATATCCAAATTTAAAGGGCATTCCATTTCGTGCTCACAACTAACAGTTAAGGCAATATTCGTGCGATTGAGAAAGTTGCAATGTTTTGAAGCACGGGAGTTTTTTACGGCCGGTTTTGGCCGGCACGGGTGCCAATGGGTTAAACCCTGGAAGATAAATACTTTTTCCAATATATTTTCCAAGGTGGAAAGCAATATTTTAAGTGTTATGTTATTCATGTTTTATTACTTCATGGGCTATTGAACCAACAAATATTTTAAAACGTCTTTTACATGATGAAGCTAAAAATGCAAAAGTTTGTTTAATTTTGAATTTTAGTTTTTTATGACGTCATGTGAAAACCAAGAATATTCTAGCCTCTAACTGGGTTGTCCATCTTCACCACCTGGATCTTTGAAGTTAATTTTGTAAAAGTAATCCCATTTGCAAAAGCACAGACAAGACCCCTTGCAAAACCTAAAAAATGATACCCCCCCCCCCCCTATTAATTGTTTTAAAAAATTAGCCCCCCCTTCTGCCAATCTAAAACAGCCTTGACCCCCCCCTTCTTTTTTCCCTTCCCCCCCCCCCCCCCTCTACATAAATAATGACCGGTCCCTAAAATGCCAAATCGAGTGGGAAAAACGAAAAAACCCACAAATTTTAGCATTTTTGATGAACCCATTGGCACCCATGCCGGCCAAAACTGACCGCGCAGAACCACATCCCTTGTACTGCTTGTGATGTCATCAGTTTTAATGCTCATGGACAACTTTTACATGTATCATATGTAGGGGAAAGAGATCTTTCAAACCATACCCAAATGAGCACGATTCCGTCCAGCAGGCCAGAGAAAAAGCAAAAAAACCAAGTGATGTTAAGCCAAAAATTTAAATGAAAATCTTGTTCCACTAACCACCTGCACTTCCTTTCACCTAATCCTATGATCCTAAAAGTTGACCACAAATCTTTTCCCACCGGGTAGTCAATGGGTTAAGGGCTTCAAAACGTACAAAAAATGAAGCGTCGTTTGGTACATGACCGAGTCAGAAGGGGCTTAGGTCTATTCTCAATTTGACGTCACAAACTGCTTTGCATGCATGTTTATAAAGACTTAATGCAATGTAAATCAGTTTGTGACATCAAATCGAGAATAGACCCAAGCCCCTTCTGACCCAGTTGTGGGACAGGCGACGGCCAGATTTTGCAACTTTTACAGCCTATGAAAAGTCAAGATAACTGCTCAAGATTTGGTAAAAAAAGGCAAAATGTGTTTCAAACAGGTGCAAAGATTTATTTTAGCGAAAATTTTTTTGGTGTTACGTGCACTTTAAGGGGGAAGTATGAAAGACCAAGAGAAGGAGGTTGGAGGATATTACTTAAAATTCCTTTTCTTTTGTATTTTACCTGCTCATTTTCAGCAGCAATTTCTTTATTCTCACCAACATCATCAGGAAATACATCATCATCCATTAATTCAGGTGTATCAAAGTTACTGTCAACTTCTGCAAAGTTATCATTTTCATCAAAATTCAGTTCACACTAAAATACACATAACACTGAGGAGACATGAAAGCTCAATGAAACAACTACAGTACCCATTTAAACTAATTCAAGTGTACACAAATGTAACCTAAAATGTATATGCTGTGGTTCAAATTTTTCTTTGGTTTAAAAATTTTCAACCCAGTTTAATTTTGCTTGTCCTTCGTCTCAGATCCATTACCATAATCTGAGACAAAGGAAAACAAAACCTTAACTGTTTTAAAAATATTTAAACCAAAGAAACATTTGAACCACAACATAAATTATATTCTAAACAAATTATATTGTTTCACAGCTTAGTGGCTCAATGAGAAAAAGCGACCAACCATATTCCATAACTTCACTTTCAAAGTTAGAGTCAATAATGAAAAGCTCAATGGCAGTAAAAGGGAAGACAAGAAATACCCTGACCAGGCAGATCCACAGCTTCTAAGTTTTCATCATCCACCACAACTTGATTGGCAGGTTGTTCTTCGTTTGCAGGCTGAGGATCTTAATTTTAAACGACAAAATAAATGTTAAACTAATTAAAATAAAATGTATGACAAAGTTTACTTACATGTATCAGAAAACAGTTAATAATATTATGCATAGTGGTAAGGATGCAACTTAGATTCCTGCGTGGCCAGTTTCAAACCAAGCTAGACTGGGTCTGTACCAGGTTAAGAATGAAATTGACACCTACGTGGTCTGCAGTCTCAGTGTTACTCAATAAAAAAATTGTACATGAGGTTAGGATATTAGCACACCCATTCAATGCAGTTACTTCCAACTGACCTTGTTGAGCTAAGGGTGTAGAAGTCACCAGTTGCTTAAAGGTGCTGTCTAACAGCGACAGGTGCGTCAGATCTAGCAGCAGTGCTCCAGATGCATGCACTATACAAGTGTTCATCTGTGTGGTACAAAAATTAATAAACCAATTAACAATTTTTTTGCAATGTCACTGACATGGGACACATAGGAGGACTGTTTTAATAACTAACTTTTTCTTTCAGTGCTTTCAAGGGCTTCACTTACACTAGATGCCACCAAGCAAAACTGAGTATTTTTGCACAAGTTTCACCTACAATGGGCAGCGTTTTGTATATGAAATTAAAAGCAAATAGTCACAATGAAAATTTAGGTACTTTTGAGCAAATAAGGGAAAACAAGGGTACTCTAAAACTTAACTAGAAGTAAAATTTTACCTTAAAATCATTCCGTCTTCCTAAAACCTCACCGGTACGACTGTCAAGAATGAATAATTTCTTTAGTAACTAAAAGAAAATCAATATAAAAGTAGAAACTAAAAAAACTGATTTAAAAGCAAACCAAAATAATAAAGTAGAGCTGGCCCAGTGTCAAAAGGGTCATAACTTTATAATGTGTTGCAGGTTAGTTCCCTTTGTGGAACAATGACCCTGGAGCTTGCAACATTAGTTTATACCAGTACATGGATGTGAAGGCCAACATGACATAGAGTCCAAAATTTTGGCATTATCTTTGGGGAACTGTCTTTAAAAGACAAAGAAAAGATGGGTGATAAACATAACAAAGACTATCCAAGTGCAAAGTTGCAATTTAAACAAACCTCAAGAGCACATCTTCCTTGTCTTTCTCTCCCAAAGGCAGCAATGCAAGAGGTGTTCTTGGAACAATCTGTGAACTCTGACAAAGACAATAAAACATTGGACATGATGTGCCAAGAACACAAAGAAACAAGAATTAAGTTTCAAATACCTTTCTTTGGAAATCATTTTCATCCTCTTTCAAGTCAATGTTTTTGGCTTCTTTGATGTCATCTAAAGGCAGGAACTGAAATGCACAAAATGAAATGTAAGAAAACTTCCTTAAATTTATAAACTACTGTATATAGTGAGGGAGGATCACCTGGATGCAAGGAATAAATTTGCACTGAGCAACAAAGCAATTTGGGCTGAGTATATGTACACTGTACCTCCTCATTGTCATCCTTGAAGGAAGCGTCTTTGTCTTTCCCCTGATCATCAACTGATGAAGCTTGCTGAAGTCGTCTGACAAAAGTACACAAAATGAATACTGAAATTATACAAGGGATTGCCCTGACATTAAAATTCTAAGGAACATGGGTAAAGTATTATATGCTATATCAGTAACAACTTACTTTTTACTTGCTATAAGATCCAAAGTCTGATACACCAGTGTGTATAAATATTCCACCTGAAACAATGAACCATGTTCTTATTTAAAGTAATCTGAAGCATGACTCCTGGCTCTTCCAACTCCCCTTCCCCCACCCACAGGGGTGCTTCCTTAAAAAAAAAATAGGCAGTCGAGGACCGCAAGTGGCTACTGCTGAAGCTTTTTTCTGGGATCCGAAACATGTCAGTTGTTATGCTTGTAAGCTGAGTCACACAAGCTGTTTGCAACCCAGCTATACACAAGCAAGCTGTTTGCAAACCCAGCATTGTCTGATCAGAGCATTTGTTAGAATCTTCACTCAGTTAGTACAGAACTTATCTGTTGTTTTGGCAGGTATAAAGTACAGGTCACATTCCACAGGTCAAGATACAGGTCGCCAGTCGCTACAAATAAATAAAGAAGCCCAAAAGTGGCTCCTTGCCCTAATCACTATCCAAAATTTTGTTTTAGATTAAGGAGAAACTGTTTGGCTTAATTACCAATCAATAAAACAGTGACCTGTACCTGTGACCTGTGGAATGTGACCTGTACTTTATACAGAGAATCATCGTATAAAGTTATGCATCAGTGTAAATAATAAGCTTAACTGCAAATTCATATTTATTCAACATAACTCTTCACTAACCGGACAATGGTCCTTCAATCCATTTGTGTTTTGAAGTAAAAATTGCTTAGTGCTAATTACCATTATATCTATATTCTTAATGCCACTCTTATTTTGACCCAAGGAAAGAACTCTTGCTGATTTTAATTAGCGTTATTTGCCATTCAAGAACGTTTCCAATAGACCTGTTTATGTTTGTGATATCATATCACAACTCTGGCTAGGGAAAACAATCAGCTTCTTTGGCCCTTGAAATAACACGTTTTGTCTTTTCACAAATGACCCCATAAAAGAGTTACTGTTCGACAGATCTTGTAGTACATGGCTGGTTCAATTGTCATGGATGTTGATTCAGAGAGCACTCTTCAGCTGGAAAACCTCTATAACCATCAAAAGTGTCTAAAAAAAACTCGCCCATTGTGGCTGTCAAACAAACACATTAATCCTGTGATTGTCACTTTGCTGATAGAAACATTTTCGAAAATCGTCTAGCAGCAAACTACGACCTTGCCTGCCTCGCTGGACGAAAGGCAAACACATCCTTTGAGTTGAGCAATTCCACCCAATGTCTGATTGAATTGCGCCAACGATAAGCGTCCAAAACTAACCTACCGAGTGAGTTTGTAGGACTAGTCCTTCATTGATCGCATATCCGAACACTTTCCGATTCTCACCCGAACTAACTTACTTACATGTACTAACTTCCACAATAAAAATTATTGATAACATAGTGGATACTGTTGTTGATACTGTTGCCAAAGCAGTAGCCACAACAGGATATAGAAGTATGTACCCGCCCAAAGGGTATGTTTTTTTTAGCTGTCATGTATCAGTCAATTCCAACAGCTCCCATCCCCCCCCCCCACCCCTCCCTGGGCAAACACCCGGCCATTTGACTTTTTTTGAAATTATTTTGACCAAATGCCCCACTGTGTTTCCAGTTTAGACGGTCAAATGCCCCACCACCAAGGCCTTAAAAAGCGCAAATCAAGTGTAAATCTATAGCAAATCACCCGTTGCACGATGCATTTTGGCACGCTCACCTCTCATAATGAATATTTTAATTTATTCTAAAATCGCTTACCTTTTTCAAACCAAATCCTAAAAATTGCAACGACTGAATAACAATAGTGTCCATTGTACCTAATACAGCGTACGTCTCGTTCTTCACAAGCCTCTGACACGTGTAAACAAAGTAGCAGGGTATTCTGCAGTTACTCCAGCTTACAAACTACTTGATCAAGTTATTAAATGATTGTGAAGTACCTTCTTACTGTAGACACAAGCTGAACCTTGAATAAGAAGTGCTGCTTCTGCAAAATTCATGCTGGTCTTTCCTCCATCAAAGGATATTTTGATCCTTTCAATCTAAGAAAATAAATTTGAGAGAATTCGAACCGCTAAAACACTGGCTAAAAGCGTCGATTTCTTCATGCATCATTGAACTGATTGAAGACTGAAACCAGTCCCTTAGCCTAACTCAGCAAGTAAGTAATGCACCTATCAATGGTTTGCCCCAGGATGGGGGGGCGGGCAACCCACGGGAATTTGACTTTGTGAGGCTCTACCTGGGTAGGGATTTTGATGTCCACAGCGATCCCCTGGGTGGGAAATTTGACTCTGTCGCCATCTTGGAAAGTGGAGAGGGCCTGGAGGGGGTGGGAATTTGACTCTCATTGGAGACCCAGGGGTAGGGAAATTGACATTTCAAGACCTGAAAATTTCAAATTCCCCTGGGGTTGCCCGCACCCCCCATCCTGGGGCAAACCATTGATAGGTGCATAACTTTATTCATGTGTCAGACGTTCTAGCTTTCGCTAATTGGTGACACAATTTAAAAGTTAAACACTGAAATACCTCTATATACAAATTACGACAAAAAAAATGACTAAGATTCCTATAAAATTTGCGAATGAAATCTAGAGAAAATTCTATTCATATCCTAAGAACATAAATATATTGTCAGCTTGTGCATAAATTACAATTCTTGCATCCTTCATTTTCAATCAAAATCGCCAAGTCTTTCTTCCTTATTTGTCGTTTAAAAGAGTTTAAACTGCTCAAGGTACGCTCCTCCTTTGTCTTACTTAATAGTATTAAAACGTGGTACAATAAAATCAGCGTTCCTTAAGTTATAGCGCTTTTCCGTTTTTGCTGTACATTTAAAAGGTCCAGAAAATGCTGTGGTAGAAGTTTATTTTTGGCCTTGAACATCAAAATCGCTATGTCCTGTAACCTTCGGTTATACAGGTTATCAAGTTAGCCTGCGTAAGTAAATTCTCATAAGAGTCTGATTTCCTATTAAATACCATTCGTAGAGCTCTCTCCTGTAGCCTTTCCAGTTTACGCCTATCTGATACTCTACAGAAATGCCAGCAATGCTAGATCAATTCCGATAACTCTGAATGACACACAGTTTTCTTTTTTGCTGTCGTAAATTCAGAGCAAAAGTAACCTCAGCTGGCTTGAGCATTCGAAATTCTTACCTCGGCCAAATACTCCTCGAGTTGTGCGGCGACATCTATATCCCAGTTCTTGGTCAGATCACGGATTGGTTGTAATAAATGACTATACCTGGTGGCAAGGTCGCTTGAATCGCCGCTACTTCCATGAGGGGGCATGATTAGATGGAAAATTTCAGCCAAAAGTCAACCATGCTTATAACACACAAATAACAACGAAGTTGACAGAAGAGAAAATTTCCCGCCATCAGTTCTGTCAGGAAAAAGAGCATGCGCAAAACATTGTGCCGCTGACTGGGTAACGAAGAGAATGAGGGCACAGGAACAAACCAAAGATCAAAGGGGATTAGTTTCTAAAGAAACTGTGGTGCTGCGTCGGTGGGGAAGTGAGACACGAAAATTTGGTTTATCAACGGAGTTGATAATGTAAATTGACCACCGTACAGGGATTCGATTAGCTGACGTTTCGAGCGTTAGCCCTTCGTCGGAGCGAATCGAGGAATTGTGGGTTGTGTATGGTTTATATACAGAAAATGGAGCTACGCTATTGATGGTAACATGGTAACGTGAAAAACAGGAATAAATTAATTGAATGAAAAGCGCTCGTTGATACCGTGGGGATTAAGAGTGCCAATTTGAAAGATCAGTTTTTGCTCGAGATTTTTACGGCTTTCCGTGGTACCTTGATGTAGGGAAAGGTCGGAGATTGACATGTGTTGTTTGGAATGGTTAGGGAGATTAAAATGCCGAGCGACAGGTTTGGATGCGTCTTTGTCATCTTTCTCAACATCACGAAGATGTTCTCGGAATCGGTCACCTAGTCGTCTTCCTGTTTCGCCAATGTATAACTTTTTGCATAATGTGCAGGTTATGCAATAGATAACATTTGCGGAGGTACACGTGAAACGATCAGTGATCTTAACAGATCGCTTAGGGCCCGATATTTTGTCAGTGTTTTGAATGAAAGGACAAGTTTTGCATCGCGAGCGCGCGCATTTAAAAGTGCCAGGTTGTTCAGTTGTTTTGAATGCGCTTTTAACTAGAAAGTTACCTACATTTTTGTCGCGTTTGAATCAAATCAGCGGTGGTTCCGAAAAGATTCTAGCAGTTTCTGGATCATTTTGCAGTATCTTAAAGTTGTTAAGAATGATGGCTTTAACTGGGTTATTATGCGGGTGAAATGTGAGGGTGAATGGAATTCTGTCATTCTTTTCCTTTTGTGACGTCTGTAGTGCTGACTGTTGATCAATCTGCTGAGCGCGGTGATGGCCCGATTGAACTACAGAATCAGGATAGCCACGTTTCTCGAAAAAATGGCACATTTCCTCTGATTTGTTGGAAAAATCAGAGTCATCACTACATAGACGTCGAAGTCTAAGAAATTGAGAATAGGGAATGGCGTTTTTGACATGAGATGGATGTGAAGATGAATACAACAAATAACTGTGAGAATCGGTGGGTTTGTAGTGCACACTGGTACATAAACCGTTGCCGCTGATAAAAACTTTGATATCGAGAAAGGCCAGGGAAGTTTCCGAAATTTCCCAAAGATCAGGCGCGAAGTAATATCTCGTCTTGAAATACTACGATAAGTTCAGCGCATTTATATGACGAAAATTGTTTACACGCGCCTTTCCCATGCAAACATTTCAAATACGGAGTCTTATCATGACACAACGCGTCTCTGCCGTACCCCCTGCAGGGTAGGCCTCGTAAAATTATTGGCATATTATACTTTTAGCACTGCTCAGAATTTTGGAAATTATGCCAAAATTATGCTAGTTTCTCTAAATTATGCTTCCCACCATCAAAACTATATTACTTCTTTTTTAAGCAAAATAAAGACCAGGTTAGTTTGTCAGTAACAAATAAATCCAACAATTTGTCGTTGGATGTTTTACGCATCATCTATAGTATAGTTAAATTGTTCTTCAGAATCAGGAAAATGCTTATCTTTTTTTACCTATAACATCAAAAAAGATTCTTCAAATAGTCAAACTAAGGACGAGCTTAATAATCTTCATCATCGCTTACTATATTGAAGCATTACAATTATCATTATCATCATCATTATTAGTATTAGTATTAGTAATAGAGAGCTTTTCAATTGAGTATCGTAAAACCAAAACCAAAGCAATTACTCCAGCCAATCACAACAGAAGTAAGGAATGCAATGAGCCAATCAGAATACGAATCAATTACATGTAGCTAGCGTAAAGCGCGGGAAAATACGCGCGTGCAAATCACAATTGGATTTGGTTTTGCTTCTCATTGGTTGAGAAAGTGGCGCGAGTTTTCCTGGCCAATCACAGAGCGAAGCAATGCAAAACCAAAGCAAAACCAGAATTACTTTCGACACTCAATTGAAAACCGCTCTAGTATTAGAATTAGTATTAGTATTAGTATTAGTATTAGTATTAGTATTAGTCAAAATTTATCTAATTCCACAAGTAAGATGACCCTTGGTAAAGTTATAAATCCCGAAGGCAAGCTGTATCCTACAGCCTCAGGCTTCGAGCTCTAGCTTTCCTTAGCAGTCTTCCTGTTCCAAGGAATTAAAGAACGCCGTCTTCTGTACCAATTCAATTATTATGCCTGTTTTCACGATGTTTCCCCCTTTAGCCACCCGTGGAAACATTGTTGCGGCAAGAAAAAATGTTACGTTTCTGATAGAGTACAACATTTCCCCTACACGACCCCACAAGCTAGCAGCTTTAAATTGTAACCGTGTATAAATAAAGTTTCTTTACCTTTTTTTACAGAAATTTTTTTTTGCAGCAACAATGTTTCCTGGGATGGCTAAACGGGGAAACTTCATGAAAACATGCGGGAGCTAAATTTGCTGCCGCAACATCGTTTAGCCAGAGCTTTATAGAGCTAAGTCGCTACCGAGCGGTACGCGCGGGGCCTGAAACCAAAAACGTCATACCGACCACGGGCAGCACGGAGCCAACAGTTAAAAAAGCGTTTTAGAAACAGAATAAGTAAAAAGAAGTATATTGAAAACGAAATTATACGTTACTTCTTCATTTCGAGAAAATCGAAAAAGCCAGATTATGCTAGCAGTGCTAAATTAGATGAAAGCTAAAAATTATTCTCGGTTTCCTTAATTGTGCTAGCACAATCGACAAAAGCCTACTTTTAAACAAGGTTCGGGATAATCGAATAGATTTTTTAGTTTTTTCAGTCTCATTTAAGCCCGATTGAATATCCAAAAATGTGATATTAAAAACGGTTAATTTTATGAAGGACACAGACCACATACGCACAAGGAAGGGTGAAGGAAGACAAGGCCGACCTACATGACGAAGTTTCTTCGTCTAAATTTTTAATTCGACAAATGAAACTACTAGATAATATACATGTACCGATGTGGACACAGTAATTTTTAACTTTTCCTTTTATGGATAAAAGTACCCTCTTTACACAAAGCAACAAACTGATGATACGTGAAAACAGCCCCGCTGCCTCGACAGCTTGATCACTGCCTAACTGATTAAATCAGACTTAAATTTTAAGCGCGCGTGGCCTTTTGAATTATAATATCTCAGATACCCCTGCTCCAGGGGTGTTGGTCAGAGATTCAGTGTAAAAGGAAATGTGAAAATACTATTAAAGGAAAGAAGGCTGTTGAAAGGTAAAGACTCGCTCTGCCTTGTTCTATTGTTCCACCGAGCAAAGACGTAAAATCATGTAAAAGTTATCCCGTCAGTTTCTGTTCAAGCAAATTTTCTGGTGGGAACTAAACTGTGCAGCTGTACTTTTTCGAGACCATGCAAGTATGAAGACCTTTCTGTCATGACGCGTTTGACATTTATCCCCTGCTTGTAAGGTTTCCTGTTTTGGTTCCTTTGTACCCCCTTCCCTCCTTTTGCCTAAGTCTTTTTTCAAACTGCTTGGCACGACTGCGTACTTAACATTACTATCAATTGGTATGATAAGTAATATTCTAATCATCATTTTTCTTTCTGTCATTTCTATGCGTGCCCTTTTTCCATCTTGAGTAGACTTTTTCTTCTGCCGGTGGAAGCCATCTTGTTGTGTCTGAAGGTTTTCAACGCGGTTTAATGACACGGATCACTGTCAGCCCCGCAGGTGACGTGTACGTTAGCCACTCCCTCTGCTGGCTCGAGGTACAGAAGCTACTTCCGGGGGATGCTATCCACCAACATTTAAGCTTTTTTCTGCAAGGAATAGAAAACAATAGAAATAAGGAAATTTCAAACCACTCGTAAGATAAATTATCTCACCAACTGACTGCATTTGTACTCTTCAGGGGCTCGGTTTTTCGAAAGCCGATTAACTTAATCCAGGATTAGGGTAAACTTTGGTTGCAGTTTTTAACCATTTGGGTGAAAGTGTCTATTTCTGCTTTTTGCTTTTCAGGATTAACGTCCTCTACTCTAACATTTTGCAGAACATCAGCGTTGAACAACGTTTGTGGATCGAGAAATAAAGTCCTTAGTTAATTTTTAATCTTGGATTAGGGTTAATCGGTTTTCGAACAACCGGGCCCAGGGTGATAGATACATCTCCCACTATTTTTAGATCTTTGTGCATCAAAATAAACTTCTGTTCAACAGAGTACCTTGACTGAAGACAGTCGGCTTTTCCACCAAGCCTTGCATCTTTGATAGATTTCCTGAAGTTTACAGTACATCAGTGCACACCACAGCGCTATTTTCTTGTGCGCGCTGCTGGAAATTGCGCGTAATTTATCCATGTATACAGTCCAGTAGTGACATTTCCCACAAGTCTTTGCGTCCCTTTTCACGTGATTTTCATCCACATCGGCTCGTCCTTTATTGTTAGTTGCTTTCGAGGAAGGCTCACTTTTATTACGCACCCGGAATATGGATAGAGACCTAGGAGGAGAAAACGAAGGTGAAAGAAAATGGCTACAGCGTTCCCTTTTAGACACTGTAGTAAAATCTCGTCTCTAATGCACCATTTTGCTAATGATCGGTCCTGGTGAATTGTGGGTAGATCCAGTCCTTTGTGGGGGCAAACGGCCATTTCTGGACGTAATTTGAAATTTTAATTTTGACCGTTTGCCCCCACAAAGGACTGGATCTACCCACAATTCACCAGGAACTGATCATTAGCAAAATGGTGTATTAGCATGGGGCAGTTGCTGGTTCATAACTGGACAGTGTGTTCCCTTAGGGATCCCTGAGTTCGTCTTTTCTCACATTTTACATGATTCACAACCATTTGCAAGGGAGAATGGGGAATGGTAATAGTAGTTTATATAACATTTCTTTTACCAGAATTTCTTTCCAGTCTTCCTCCACCAAGCCTTGATTACAAGACACGTGACCACCGTGAAGAGCAGCACATTGATCAGAGTGGTAGGCGCCACCCGTCTGTGTGCTTCTCTTAAGTCCCGGATGAACGGATGGAGAAATCCCCACGTGACCTCTGGAGAGAAATTCGGCTGAAAGAAATAAAACTTAACCGTCAAGCTACGTAAATTGTTCCACACGCTAGCTGTTTTTGTGACGAAAACAGGACAAAAACGTTCAGCTTTGAAAACTTTAATAAAGTCCATGGCTATCGTCAGGCAAAGCTATGTGGCTTAGTAGCGTATAGCTCAAGATCTGAAGGTTTTGTTCCTGTAGAAAATTTGACTCATTATCTTTGACAAATTGGTTACAACGTTTAAATCTGTGGATGAAATCCGCAAGTATCACATTCAAGTCAAACGGTAATTCAAGAGGACGTCCTTTCTGTAACTTCAGTTGACATCAAAAAGAATCTATAATAATTTGATTTGTGTTTCTTGTTTACCCTGTATATTCCGTATTTCTCCAACAATCCTTCCAAGATCGACAGCGAGCTGTCACTGACGACAAATGGTAAATATTCTTTGGTAAATTCACGCGTCCACCAGGCTTTCTCATTGCTGTTGATTGTAACATTACGGACAAAAATGTTGCAAAGAAATGCATGACATCTGACCAAACGCCGGAAACAATAACGAACCAATGAGAACAAGGGGGAACAAAAAGTGCCTTGGCTTATTTAAAATACCCCGCAGTGGACATTTCCCACAGCGTTTTCATCATTTCAATAGTTGTGAGAAAAGATTTGACGTTTAACGTTACCGTAATTTTGTAACCGCTTTAACCAAGCGCTTACAAAGCAAATTCCTTTAAGTCTTTCGTCCTTCCGGGGGGGGGGGTACTAAAGAAAATTTTGTACGGGGAGGCTCCGCCCCGAGGTCCGACCCCTTACCCTTTTATATACCATTTTTGACAGCAAAGGTACCCCTTTCGTATACCTTCCATTGATAAATGTTACCCCTTCCGTATACCTAAAACAGGAAGTCTTCTTATCATTTTCATGTAGCGTTCAATAAATTAAAACAGTACAGTTGTAAGGTATGTGTGTTCGAAATATTTTAATGAAAAGCCCTTTTAAATACCTAAAATGACAGATTTCCCTATCCTTTCATATACTTCGACTCATGAAATCCCTACCCTTTCATATACCCGACGCGGGCGGAGCCTCCCCGTATAGGCCATTATAGGGTGTACCCCTCTCCCCGGGTTCGTCCTTCATTCCGACTACAGTAGGTCGGTCAGTCTGTCAGTCGTTAAGTCGGTCGGTTGGCCAGTAAGGAAAAGAGCAAGAGAGCTTGTTTATTTCTCACCTCGGATGCAGAAGAACTTGCCATAAACTAGAGGTGTTTTGCGTATAGTGATACAAATACAACTGGGCTCGGAGAAAATGAGGAGGGGATTTATCAAAAGGACCTTTGCCCATGAGTTGCAACACGTCTTGTTTTCCTAATAACAACTTATGAAGCAAACTTAAGAACCAAAGGTTTTCACTGTAGGATCCCAGCGCCGCAAACCACATTTGCCAATCCAAACGAGGCTGATGAGGCGCTGAAAGAAAGAGGGAAAAATTAGGAGAGCAAGCCAACGCGGAATGGCCATGGTTTCATGTTTCCTGTACATGAAACTGTCTACACTTTTTCCCCCAGCCTGCGTGGCGTTTCCGTGGGGTTTTCTGGCTACAACTTGGCAACAGAGGAACTTTTCAGTGTTTTGGCCGTGCGAAAAATGGAGCGAGAGCAACCCTTTCCTTTATTGTGCTCTCGCCCATGTTCCACGCCGCCAAAACACTGAAAATCTCTTTGCTCGGCCTTTCTTTGCTCGAAAACCCCACGGAAACGCTTGCTACGCAGGCTACTTTTCCCCGCGCGCTTATCATCGTTTCTTTATTTTGCCCTGATACATAGAAGCGCACTATTTTAGCAATGTTTTGGTCTTTCCTATTCCGGCACATAATAGGAATAACAGAACGCACGGAATAAGGTTTATTCTATAAACACAACACTCCAGGCGGAATAGGCCATTTCCGAATTCCCTGTTACCTCTTTTTCAAAGCGAGGCCTGGTGCACAACCATTCATATGGAAATGAGTTTAATTTGCATGTTGGAAATGAGTTTAATTTGCATGTGAATGAAAACTTACTTTCATACGAAAAGATGAGCACCAGGACTCGCTTTGAAAATGAGGCCAAACGTAATTCGAAAATGGCCTATTGACCAAAGACCAGCGAGCAGAACAGTATGGACTGAGCGTGTGAACCCGGACTACTGGTGCAACGTTACTTCACAAATTAATGTGATTAAGTAAGCTGAAGCCACTCAAAAGGCCCTAAGGCCACAAGGTAGCGGGCATTACCCCTTAAATCTACCAAAGCAAAGATTGAGCCCAAGCATTAGCAGCCATGGACAGCTGTTTCGGCCTTGTTAGGCCTCATCAGCATGGCATAGCTAATGCTCAGGCTCAAGTACCCACATATCAAAATATGTGGGTACTTGAGCCTGAGCATTAGCTATGCCATGCTGATGAGGCCTAACAAGGCCGAAACAGCTGTCCATGACTGCTAATGCTTGGGCTCAATCTTTGCCTTGGTAGATTTAAGGGTAATGCCCGCTACCTTGTGGCCTTAGGGCCTTTTGAGTGGCTTCAGCTTACTTAATCACATTAATTTGTGAAGTATCCTTGTCACTCCAGCCACATCCCACAAGCTTTACGTTTTCATTACTGGTGCAACGTCACGGCTTGGTGAGCCGTCCAGGAATTTCCCGCCAAAACTTTTCCCAAAAGAACGCGCATTCTGGATATTTCGTGTTAACTGCATTCTAGAAAACGGTAAAAAACAAGCAAGGCTGGTTACACGGCTAGGAATATATATATTTAAACCAATATTTCGGGAGGCACAGCCTTCCTTCATCAGGGTGTTACATATAATGACCCTAAGATGAAACGACGTTACAATTTAAAAAAAGTTGTAGATGTAACATGATATTATAATAAAGGTAAACTGCATTCTGTTTATTCTGTTCATACGGAATATTTCAAAAACGGAATAGGTCTCAAAAGAACGCAGGTACCGTTTTTATTCCGAGTAGTCCTTTTCCCGAATATCCCCAACAGAGCGAGCCCATAATTTTCCGTGCTTCGCGCGACTGCCATTTTTTCTCGGGCCTATTTCTAGTTACACATTATACAATTGGTGGTTGGTTTACGCGGGAAAACAAGTAAGCGATGTGAAGCGCGGGAAAACATGGAACTAGATTCAAATCACGGATAGCCTGCAGCACTGACGTTTTTTTTGACGGGCGAGTGCTTGGTGTATTTAAGGCCACCTTTTTGGATTTTCTACTCAACTGTGGAGAGTTAGCCATCCCCTTGGTCGCATTTGTTTCTTTCCCTAATCTCCTTGTTCATAACCCATCGCGAAAAGCGCTCAGCTCTCGCTGGCCCGCCCATGATACGCCTGTTGTTCAGGCTAAAGCACGGAAAGACAATGTAACCGACGACTTTCAAGCATTCTAAGCGAAATTTTCAAATTAGTCTGATGTAATACTTGCACATTCTGCTCACCGACAAATGGAGGAGGCTGATAAACATTCCCAGGCTTGTATAGAAAGTTGTATTCCTAAAGCAAGGAACAAAAACGTGAAAGACCGGCATTAATTACATCATCAAATTCTCGGCAAGACATGTTCGGAGAACACCAACTTACTTCCCAAGGTCCGTCTAGTGAATTGCTTCCAATGATAATAAGCTCGGGTCGGCCGCCAACACCAGTCATACTGTGATAATAAGCAACACATGTGAGGGTCAGTACAGCCGAGTTTTCGTAAGTCCTGATACGATGCTCATCTTAATTTAGAGAGGACAATAGTCTGGGTTTCGGAGTCATGCACTGTCTCCTCGGGTCACTTCACCAGCTAACAATATAGCTAATCACCTCAAAGGAAATTTAGATATGCCGGTTATCTCACGGCTCTTGTGCTTGCCTTTTGTATGTATACACATGCTTGAGCCGTTTACCGCACTAACTATTGAAAGCCAAACTGATGCGCGTCACGAATGGAAACTGTTATTTACCCGTGGATAAATTACAACAGAAATCCGTACCTTCTGAACAGCCCGTAGGCATTGGTGAGTTCCAGATAAGCAGTACTAGTATACAGGTTCACAAACGCTTTAGGAAGACTGCGTTGAACCACACGATCCACAGCTGTGAAGGAGTACTGCGTACGAGAGAAAAAAATATTAGTCAGCAAGGTCAACTTTAGTTGGGTTTCGTCTCACCCGGACGCTCTCTAATTCTTATGAACTTTCGAAGAGTTTTAAAACCATGAACGCCCTTCCTATTTTTTTTAGTTCGTTTCACTGAGACAAACAAAGCCGTTAAATGATGGATTACGAGATCACTCCCTTTTTTTCCATTCTTTTACTGATGTACCTTAAAGAATTTTCCAACAACTTTACATAGCCTCTTGAGTGGTTATCGGATTACTTTAGACAACTTAATCAAATGCAAAGCCCATAAGCTCAACTCTCTGTTTTCTAGCTAAACAGTTTGCTCTCTCATTGGTTCAAGACTAGCAGTTTTTGACAGCAAAAGTAGTGTACGGCAGTATTTAGCTCTACTCACCAAACTAACCACAAACATGACCAAAGCGACGACGGAGAAAAGAATACTCTGAAACAGCTTCCACAGCTTGGAACGCTTACTACATTGTTCTAAAAGGCACCTAGATTATCAAACAACAAAATCAGTGCCAACAAAATTGAAATAACTCAGAGTTTATACAGCTTGAGTACTCAGAATTTTTCTAGTCCTTAGTCTGATTGACCTAATTATCAAACTTCATTTAATATTAGGGGAGATTAATATTTTTCGATAATGAAATAATTTTACTTTTGAAAAAAGAACTTTTCATCATCGACATAATACAAGCTCGTTATTTGCTCCGTCTTAATCCTCCTCAGAGTTGATCATCTTTGTTCTTTTATGGTCCAACAGCACTAGTTCTGCGTATATTTACTTAAAACACAATTTGATGTTCCATTCATTTGAGAAACTGCAGATGGCTTAACCCAGGCTCTCAGATTAGCGGATTAAGGGACTGTTTACATGGAGGCAGGAAGATCCTAGCACTAGGAAGATCCTAGAAGACGAATCAACTTTTCGTTTGGTTTACATGCAGAAATTTCGGTCGGAAATTTCGACGAAACTTTAGCCGCTGATCGCCCGGCCGCCGCCATGTTTGTTTGGTTTGTTGTTTTTGTCCCTGGTCCTAGGATCTTCCTAGCGAAAGCAGTTTACGTGATGTTATACCTCTCAGCTAGGATGATCCTAGGACTAGGAAGATCCTAGCGCCAGGGCCAAGTACAACCCTTTGCATGTAAACTGAATACAGAAAACATATGGCACTAGGATGATCCGCCTTCTAGGATCTTCCTAGTGCTAGGACCCTCCTCCCTCCATGTTAAGGAGCCTAACATAGCGGAAATTAAGCTAGTAACGATACTTTCTTTGCACCCTTTTTTTAATTTTTGACGGAATGGACGTTTTGCATTGTTCAAAATGAGAGTATGGTGGTTAAAACAAAACAGAATTCCGTGGTTATGGAAAAAAACGGGGAATGGTAAGAAACAGAATGATTTCGGTGGCTGGTGAGAAAGAAAAACATGGCGGTTAAAACCAAACAGATTTCGGTGGTTAGTGAGCCTGATGTACCTGGTAATTGCGCCCAGTATTTCAATGATTAGAGACACAAAGCCCATCCATATTGCCAACTGTGTGGCAAACTGAACTGTGTTTACAAGTTGTTCTGGAGTAAATGCTGAAAAAGAAATGAAGAATAATCTGTTAAGAATAACTGAGGAGACATGTATTGGAACTCACTCAAGAGACAAAGGCAGGACAATAAATCGAACTACACGCCAACCCCATTTTTCCCACCAATTTGTTGCATCCACGGATTTCGCTTTCCTTGAATTTTGTAAATTAAAAGCTTTATGGCGAACTTAAACACAAGAGAGTTAATTTGGTTTCTTTAATTTCTTTTCTTAACCATTATTTCTTCACTTTTTAGCTGTTCCTACGAATCTTGATCTTTGGTAGTTCAGTCTTATTTCAGACCAGGAAGACTTCATCGTTAAGTGGTCGAGAAGCTTCGAGATAACGATCTGCATTTTCACGCGACGTTTCTGTGGCGCTGCCTCAGTGTCTGCTTATGATCTATACTGCCTTGTCATTAATGCCGCGCTGATACCTGTCTCGCAGTGGATTGGTTCCTCTTTCGTAATCTTGATGTTAAACCACTTGACAGTGCAGGCTATCATAATTATCAGCACGACCAGGAACGATACTGAGATACACACCAGCTTGATCCAACCAAAGATCTGGCTGTGCAGGAATTCTTTGGCTTGTGTGAATTTCGAATTCTCATACCAAGTATTCATCCAATCTAGCACATGTTCCACGAGTTGTGATGCTGTCGAATTCTCCTCTGCTGTCAAAAAGAAGAGTCATTTGCTAAGCAAGATCATTATGAGTACCGTATTTCCTCGAATAAGCGCCCACGCTCAAATAAGCACTCATACCTCGACCAAAATAGCAATAAGCGCCCCCCACCCCTCCCCCGTCACTTTCTTAAAAAGTAGGGATACAAGGACACCCTGGGCGCTTACCATTTACGCATTCCATCCGGGGGGAAATTCTAGGTGTAAATATTCAGTGCTGCAGTTTGTCAAACGCAAAATGGAGAAATCACAAAGTGTACTAGTATCAACTGGAAATTTCAAAAAGAAAAAAAAAAGTCCGTTGATGAAGCTGATGGCCTATTATTTCTGAAAAGTTCCAAATGGAATGGTGTGTACCATTTCATTTTCCCACCAGAATTTCCTGGTATACCGTGTAAATGTTAAGGACCCCCTGTTTCCATTGTCACTTTATTTGCAATCTTTTAAGCTTCAACTACACCGGCATCAGTGCATGTAGGAAAACAGTCTATTTTCCGCAAGTCCCTTCCAGTTATTTCCATCTCCTTGTGCTTGCAGATTTCTTTTATGTCCATTAGCTAAAAGATAGAGTTACAGTTCGTTTTAAGAAAAACTTAATAAGCGCCCCCCTCGATTAAGCGCCCCCTTGATTAAGCGCCCCCTCGATTAAGCGCCCCCTCGATTAAGCGCCCCCTCGATTAAGCTTAAATTCTCAATAGGCGCCCGGACGCTTATTCGAGGAAATACGGTAATTGGCTTGATACTGCGTGTCTTGTTTGCTACTTTCCATCTTATATCCGGAATGAGCGCTTTTTGAATAATTGTAAATACAGTCAGGTCATTTAAGTTTAAAATTATCTCATTAAATAGAGTGATGTACACAAAAAAGACCACTACGCGCCACCCAAAGATATAAGCACGCAAATACGATGTGGAATATTGATCATAAAAGGGATGTGCTCGCTACATCAGCAATGGAATCCGGATAGTATTCGGAAACCATAGTTTACGACTCATATCAATATCGCACTTTTGTATTGGATCTCTGAAAACAGGTAAGGAAAAAGATGTTTTTAGTTTTTTCCATCATTTTATTCTTACCCGAGTTTTCGTTCTTTGATGAAGAAGACGATTCATTTGAAGCTACTTCTGTCTTTCTGTCTGAAGAGCCGATACTTCCTTTCTCGATATCTGTAGAAGTTAGCAACGCAATGTTAACGAGTTGAGGTTCTGGCTATAATTATGATGCGGATTATTTCCAGTCTAAAACAAGAAAGCATCTGTATA
>JAEMWC010000080.1:1057500-1090000 GCA_016490735.1 Pachyseris speciosa | reverse complement strand
TCAGAATAAACGGTGCTCGGACCTACAACACCCTTCCGAGAAACATTAGACAAGTAGAGACGCTCAGTGAATTTAAAATCAAACTGAAGCTCCATCTTAAACAGTAACGCCTGCGGTACATGTTGGTTTTAAAATTTTATTGATTGTCTAGTTTTTAATGTCTTTATGTCTTTGTTTTTGTGTTGTGTCAGGGCTCCATTTAAACTATAGCCCTGCTAAATTGGATGCCCCTGGACAGATAGATAGATAGATAGATAGACAGACAGACAGACAGACAGATAGATAGATAGATAGATAGATTAAACCCGAGAGAGCGGCGGAAATCGATCCAACTAAATCGTATGCGCACAAAATAACCTAGGATTTCTTAAAGGAGGTAGATGTCGGCATTTTTTATTGAACGACAACAGAGATGGGTGTGATGACGAGCAACGCTTGATTAGTGTCTGGGCGTAAATGGCTCTGAAACCGAGAAAATTTCCCGAAGCTTCACCAAGTATTAAGTCCACTCGCAAGCTATCCATGATTGTTGAGAGAAATTCCTACCCAGAGGTTCTGTAGGACGGGTTTTGTAACAAACTGGGTGATCGGGTTTGGTTCCCTGTGCAACCTACAAGGTAGTACTTACGTTAAAACAACACTCAGTTTGTGAAACCACGCAGGCAGTTTTTGAAAGTACCACGCCACAGGAGTGGGAATGCACTGAAAGTGAAATGAAAAGATACTGGGACTGTGTACACGTTAATAATGAACACTTTGAGTCAAATGACGCTTCTTCCTACTGAATCAGGGGCACCCAACGACAAGTTTCGGTAGATACCTGTTCGGTGTTCGATACTAGTTCGGCGTCGATCAAAGAGTGCACTCCGATTTAACTGAAAGGTGGCCTAAAAGATTCGCAGTGGGGAAATCATAGCCCCTGAGGATTTCGGAAAGGTCGTACATGTATTTGTTGTTTTTGGCAGTCAAAAACGTCTGCTAGCATTGTCGGAAAGAAAATAGTTTTCTACAAAGTTCGTGGAAAGTTGATTTCACCTTGCATTTTCTCAACGGAAGATTTTTTTTCCTAAAACATTTTTGGGCAGTTAAAATTTCAGCTAAGAAATTCGAATAGATCAAATTCTTCTAACATCACTTTAAAAGGACTTCAAACACCATAAGTTACTTAAAAATGCCTTTCTACAGCTTTTGGTTGATTTGGCTCGTTGGGAGTCCCTGTGACATCCCATCCCGTACCTGTGATTCGTAGTGCCAGTTCAGGGCGCTGAGGTTCCACCAAGTTTTATCCATGTACGTCAGCTTAACAACACCAGAAGCAAACATCAGACGAAACAGGAGCCATTTAATTAGCCACATCATTACGGTATCATGCTGCCTGGATATGTTTCTACAAGAAAAACACACGACAAAAAAGAACAATGATATTGATCATGACTTTATACAACAAATCCCTTACAACCCAATTCCCTGAAATTTTGTACCTGGATCGTCGTAACTTGAAGAAAAAGCAGTTGCCAAATTTCCAAGGAACGAGAACAATGTTCCAGGGAGCTATGAGGAAGGCGAGGAATCCGGATTCCCATAGCAAGGCATCCCTGAAAATAAATGGAAAAAAAATCGTCCCTTTAGTGAAGAATGACTGTTTTTATTCCAGAGACGCATAATCCGTCTGGCACGAATTTGGGCAAACATTTGCAGTGCGTCTGTTTAGCTGACGACGCGGATAAAGACGGGCACAAGACGCATTATGCGTCTAGACGAACTATCTGATTTAATGCGTCTTTTTGCGTCTCATATAGTTCGTCCCTCTAGCTGGATAAAATGACAGACGCATAATTCGTCTGGACGATAGTGTGTCTCTAGTACAAAAAGGACCAATCAAAGCAATTTCTGAAAAACGAAAAATAGATTTAAACTGAGAAGAAAGCTCCCAACAGCTAATCAATGTTAACTATTCTCCACTTACCACTGATAACGTATGAATACCTGACCAACCTGTCAAAAATATGGAGAACACTGAAGTGAGATGAAATTTGTTTTTACAGGGAAGAAAAGTACCAAAGTAGCTCTTACAGAAATTCATTTAGCGATGGTCATTGTGATAATTTTCCACTTGTTACCTGGTGGATATGTTAATTAGTTGTTCAATAGAGATAAGGTTGGGAAGTCACAAAATGGTGTTTATAGGTGGTTGGAAATCTCAGCTTACAGGGGTTTCCTACTTTAGAAGTCCTTTACTGCCATAAAAACTTTGATGCTTGGATTTTATTTTGAGTATAGAAAGTAATGTATAGTGTTTAGTGTAAATATGTAGTCTTTCTTATAAATACGGGCTCATTACCATTTACATGGAAAACCCGGAAATTCCGGTTGGAAAATGAAATGGTACATACCATTCCATTAGGAACGTTTCAGAAATTATTGGTCATCAGCTTATTCAAGGCACTTTTTCTTTTCTTTTTGAGATTTTGAGATTTGTTCATTTTGCGTTTGAACAAGCTGCAGAACTGAATATTTTCACCTAAAATTTCCAGCCAGGTGGATCATGTAAATGGTAAGTACCCACGATGTCTGTAAGTTTTTTTGTGTGTTTGAAAAAAGAAGAAGCGCTTTCACTAGCCTGTGAGCAAGCTCTCCTATTTGTTCATCAAAATAAAACACACACAGTATCCCCAAAGAGGAGAGATTCCTAGCAGGCTAAGCTTTCACTTACATACTAACTCCTCATGTTGGCTACTTTATGTTCAATTAACACTTATCAATAACAGAACTCACTGGCAACATGGAGTAGTAAAGAAACCACAGTGTCAGGAAACCCAAGAAGTCTCGGCATCTTTGTGAAACAAGGAGAACAAGAGACACCACAATACCAACAATACAAAGAAACTCCATTCCAGTGGGTGTGTCTAGTCCCAGGTACAGGGTCACCCATAAAAGGGTGGGTGTCTTTTGGAACCGTGAACTCAAAGATGTGTCTAGAACTAAAGCAAAACAAAGAAAAAAAGTTTAAAAAAAAATAAAATGGAAGCACTTAATACCACGGTACAAGCTAGCCTCCTGTTCTTCACTTTCGTACTTAAGTGTATTATCATCTGTCTCACGATGTAGCCATTTGAGAATACACAAATTACAATCTTATGTTTCAATCTCCTTCTGCTGGCCCTAATCAGGCTGTAAGGTGCACTGTTTACATGCCACCTTTTGTATCATGGTGGTTGCTGTGCTTAGTGCACTGAACAACAACCAACTTTTTCACAGCTTAAATTTTCTCTCTCCTCAAGCTCGAACCCAGCTCTCTTCTCTTTTCCTCCCTTGTCGTGAGAGAGAGACACTGGTTGGACCTGATTATGTGACCAGTAAAAACAACCTTACCACCAAGATTTTGGGTGGTCACGTGATCAGGTCCAACCAGGGTCTCTCTCTCGACAACAAGGGGGAAAAGAGAGAGAGCCTGTGTTCGAGGTTGTCTCTTCCATGTGAGTCATTAGTCAAACTTGGCTAATGAAGAAGCGCAAGCTCACTCAGTTCCTCTACTGCACTCTGTTAAACTTGTATAGATTTATTATCAATATCACTAATGGTCTCATAATAGTTAAGGATTAGTTTAAACCTCCCACACACACAACCTCAACCATGGTATTGAATGATTAAGAGGTTAATGTCTCTTATCCATAAATGATGATGATGCTGACAATGATGATGATAGTGGTGATGATGATGACTATTATTATCATCATTATTATTATTATTATTAATTCATTGAATCAAATGTGAAAAGTACCAGTTTATGTTCATTTCTGAACTTGTGGACCTGACAATGTGGTCTTTTTTGGATGAAAAGGCTGTCAATTTTATGAAACAAAACAAAATGCATTTTACCAAACTAAGACTCACTATGGCAACTGTTACAAGACTTCATACAGTTCTCAATCATCCATCCACTGTTTCTAAAGCACTCTCCTGATGCTGCCCACTTAGAGCATGAGGAAGCCTTATCCATACATGCTGACACTGAAATATAATATGGGAAATAATATGGATGCACTCACTTTACTTCCAAAGACATAATCCAAATCATAATCAAACAATTAGAGAGCTTTTCAATTGAGTGTCATGAAACCAAACCAAAAGCAATTGCTCTGACCAATCACAACAAAAAAAAAACAGTGCACAATGAGCCAATCCGAATGTGAAGCAATTATATGTTGCCGGTGCAAAGTGCGGGAAAATCTACACATACAAGTCACGATTGGCTTTAGTTTTGCTTCTCATTGGTTGAGAAAGTGGCGTGAGTTTTCTTGGCCAATCACAGAGCGAAGTAATGCAAAACCAAAGCACTTTCGACACTCAATTGAAAACCACTCTATTGGGAAATTGTACAAATATTAATCTGATAAGGGTGGGTTGGTGGGTGGGTGTGGGAGAAGATATAACTTCAAACAGGGTAGGGAAGGGAAGGGCATCCAACCTGTATGATTCGATGTTTTGCTTGCGAGAATGATGGTCTTGACATTTTGGTAAAAAGCAGTACAAACAAAATAAAATTCAAAATGTTAAATATTTTATCTTAACAAAAACCCGACTAATATTATTTACATGTTAAATATTAAATATATTGAATGTTTAAAAACTAAATATTCTAAATGTTAAATAATATTTTACCTTAACAAAAGACCAACCAATCCAATATTGGCTGCACCTAGATAAGCCAATAAGCTATATAGTACTCACAGTCGTGTAATATGAAACTAGCAGGGAGAATTCCGTCATGACCATAAAGACCTGTCAACAAATGAAAACATGTTTTTACCCGCAAAATATCTTCCAAGCAACCATAGATAATGCGGTTTTAATTATTGCCTGATCTATCCCTTCAGTTGTCATGATTAATTACACCTGGTGAAGAGAAATTATAGAAAATATTTCCTGACCTGGTATTTGCACGTACAGGGAGGTGAAAGCAAACAAATAAATAGCGGCCATACACCAGAGGAACCCTTGTCGCACAACCTGTCGATGTTTTGTTGCAGCCGCCATGAGACATGTCATCAAGGTCTTAACTTGGAGATAACAAGACCAATTTGCGCTTTAAGCTTCTCTTTCTAAGTGGTACCAATTTCCCTGTCATCACCGATCCAGGACAGGAAAAATATTTCGGTTTTCATTTCAAATACGGCGCCAACAAGATCGCCAAACAACACTTAAAACAATGAAACGGATCAGCTGTCATTTGGATGACCTTACATGAAGGGGCCAACAGTGATACCCCAGTAGGCTCAGGGGAAATCCAAGATGGCGGGTTATGGCAAACAAGTTCTTGTCCGTAACACATTTTTATGGTTTATGTCCGTTATATATCTTTTTGCTTTTTCCTCTTTTTACGTACAGATACCAGGTAAGTGCTACAAATTTGTGTTAATTTTTTTGGTTCCCTGGAAAATGTACTCTGACCGGGGATCAATCGCTGATAATTTATAAGTTAATTTTGTGCCATGCTTTCTAAACAAAAGGTCTCTATGGTCGCAATGGTGTTCTTCCAGCGAAGCTTGCCCTTAGAGAAGGTGAGACACTCAGCTGCATTAAAGCTCCTTTTTTGAATTACCATTGTTAACCAGCTGTTAAAAATACAGGTGACTGACGATGACTGTGTTTCGCACCTTAGACAGACAAAAGAACCGTTATTAGCGATCCGTGATTCTTGAGACGGAGAAGCAAGTTGTTAATTACCTTCGATTATCTCTTAAGTGAGATGTTTACAATCTTAAAGTTTCATTTCGATGCTTGTCATCTAATTTTTCAATGTACAATGAATCTTGAAATTTTGTTTATCTATTTAAGCTTATTTAGTTAATTGTTTGCTTAGTTATGTATTCATTATTTTATTGAAATCAGTATTTTTAACTATAGTACGTATTTTTCTTGAAAATCAGACCCTTTAATCAAGTGCAACATCTGTGCCAACGAGTTGTCTTGTTGAAATGACTTCATCTTACTTTCTAGAGAGCCAATCAGTAGAAGAAAATTTCTGGCACAAGCCCACACTTCTGTGGTTCACACCAAACCTTGGACTGGACACAGAGACTGGAATGGAGTTTTTGTGTTTGGTCGGAATGCTTCTATCGCTTTTGGCCATGTCACTCAAGTCCTGGAGAGACTCTATCACCTTTTTTGCACTTTGGTTTCTTTACTATTCTTTATATCAGGTGGAGAATGGATCTTGCTATTACCTCAGTGTAATAATCTATTTTATTATATGGCTAGTATACTAGCCAATATAACTCACACTCTGATTGGCTAAGCACAGCTAAGCGCTAGGGAATTATTCATCCGTAATGCCTATGGGCCAATTACAGATTATGAAAATAATTTAGGAAAAAACAAAACAAAAGGAACATTATGTTAGCCATGTAATAAAAAACTTAATAACCTTGACTGTTCAGTCATTACAGGAAAATCTCAAACCCCTGCCTTGCTGTTATATTGACCGAGCAGTATGGCAAGGCCTCAGTTTGAGATTTTCCCATAACGACCTCACTCCTGGTTATTAAGTAGTTATTAATAGCTGTGGTAATTATGCAAAGAAAGCCAGGTTTTTAGAAACTTTAAGCCAGTTACACACAAGCAAGTTTTCCTTGACACGTGTCATTGACAATTTTCATTTGCTCATGTCTATGAACGACAAGTCTTCTTTGACAAGTTTTATTTGCTGCTGTGAACGAATGAACAAGTTTTCTTTGACAAGTATTTACTGTAGCCAGCAATTCAATTACACAGCGGACAACAATTTTCTTCACAAGTTTTCCTTTTCTAACCATGCAGACGAGCAAGTTGTGCAATGTGTCAGGTTTTTCCTTTACAAGTGCACTTGTTCAAAAGCTAGCATGTTGATTAGCATGTTGGCTAAATGTGGTGTTATTAACTTTTTTCCGGTTTGAATCAAGGACAGTGATTCTTCATTTTAAATATTCTGTACCCCAACATTATTGACCTTTAGGGTTTGATCTAATTAATTGTTTTTCTAAAGTGACTACACAAGCAATAGTAGTTGTTACACATCCTTTGAACATTAACACCCATTTCAAAAAATACAGTGGGAATTAAGTCAGTAATTTGTGATAAGGGGTGATAATTATGAATATTTTAATAATAGTGGTAAAATTAACCAGTTTTACCATTATATTTTCAGGTTGGTCAAACGTTTGTTTATTTTCAGTGGTAAGATTTCACAGTATTTATTTTTATGCTGTTTATAATAAAATTAGTTTTTTTTAATAAAAAAGAAGTCATGTGTAAATCATGTTTTAAGTTACAAATTACCCCTGAACCTCTCTAGAAAACATACCAGTTATTATTATTTACTGTTACAACTTGATTCAGGTTTTTGAACTTTGTTTTTATTCAGGGATATTCTTCTCATGGAAACAGGATTTTTAACAATCCTTGTGTCCCCTCTGAATCTGTTCAAGTCGAGAAGGCATACCAGGTACAGTGCCTGCATGTATAGTCATGGGTTTCATTAGAAGCTGCTAACTGTCAAAAATCGCCACCTAATTTTTCAGAATTTACCTCTTACCACCGCCTACTTTGTCCATATTTTCACTTAAATTATCAAAAAAAATTCATCAGTTTGCCGCCAATTTTAATTAGCTCAAACGGCTATTTCAAAACGTATTGAAAACCCTGTATAGTGTACTACGAAATTTTTGGAAAGTGGCAATACTGTACCATAACATACTGTACCATACCATTACTGAACAGTAAAAAGCTGCAACTAAGAACCTGAAAATTAAGAACCTGTTAGCCTAAAATTTGGATTTTATACCCCCTATAAACAAGAACCTATTTAGCCTAAAATTGAAAACAGGTTCTTATTTTCTAAAATCATTTTAGTACATTACAGCTGCAGTGTAAGAATCCTATTTGAAGAAAAAACCAGATTCTCATTACTGTAAAAATGAGTTTTTTAATAGAAAAAAGAAAATAGGCCAATAACCATCTTGTTTTGCAGCTGAGTTTTATTTGCTTTTCTCCAGAATTAAGAACCTATTTTAAGAACCTAAGTTGCCTAAAATTGTGTTAACTACCATTTATATAAGAACCTGTTTAGGCTACTTCCCAAAAATGTAGGTTCTTAGTTGTGGATTTTTACTGTATACTGTGCTTACCATACCATACCATACGTTTACCTTAGACCCTAGCTACAATATATAAAATATAATGAAATGCAATGTTGGCAGTGCTTGAAGTGATTGGTAAAATGGTCTTTTTCCATAGTAGGGTGTGGGATGTTATTGCATGCTCACACCCCTTGCTGGTGGCCCTCTTCAAGATCATTACTGATGTATTTTTTACATGATTCAGTTTTCAGGGACACCATGATAACATAAAACTATGGTTAGTAAAGTGGCTTGCCTTTAGGCTAATGTTCTGCTCTGGCGTTGTCAAGCTCAGCAGTCGATGTCCTACATGGTGGGGATTAACTGCACTGGACTGGCATTACGAATCACAGGTACTATGATGAAATAGTTATTATCAGCAAGGTAGCTACAGTAGGTTGATGAGACTGGCAATTAATGCATCTGGCAAGATAATGTATACCTGAGATAAATGCCTTTTAATGAACTGGCAGCTGTAGGGTCTGTCGGATTATGCTCATAAAAATAGAGTAGCTTTTGGGCGTCACCTGTGAAAGCAGGGTATTATTCTCAAAATTATGCTCTGCTGGAGGTATAATGCTCAAATTATGCCGGACTAAAATGACACTTCCACCCCACCCCCTTAGGCCCATACCTATTATTAAACATTCCGAGTCTTTCATTTTTGAAAGATGATGAGCCAAAGTTGTAAAAACTAACAGCATCGAAAAGTAAGTTACAAACAACAAAGTCTCTTTGAAAGTCGTATGGCTCTAGAGCTTTTGCTTTTTCAGCCCCTGAACTGTGGAACAAACTACCTGATGTCATCCGTTCTTGTGACAATTTAAATCTTTTTATAGTTACGTGAACTTAAGACACATCTTTTACAAACTTATTTTTAACATGTTTGAATTCTTTTCTTATCTTTGTAAAGCGTTTAGAACAGGACTGGATAAGCGTGAATCCAGTGCTGCGTATTATTATTATTATTATTATTATTATTATTATTATTATTATTATTATTATACCAAAATGCACTGGGTACAAGTCTAAGGTATCCAGTTCCTAAAACATTCCCGCTTTTATCAACTTTGTACATTCTAGCTGGATTGCTGGCAAAATTTGCATACACTTTTCACAGTTTTTAGAAACAACAGCATTATGCTGCAAAAATATTAGTATTATGCCAGCATTATGCCTGATGCTCCAGATATAGTATTATGCTCAAAATTATGCCGGCATAATCTGACAGACCCTAGGCAGCTGAGTATCTAGCAGCAGTTATGTCAAAGCAAGAGTATTGATCATTTTGAATCATTTTGTTTTGTTTTTTGCTCACAGTGTATTCCTACACCACTGGCTTGGTATGCCCATCAGCTTCCTAAATGGTTTCAAAGGCTCAGCATTGTTTTAACGTGAGTGTCGTGTTTAGTAAAAGGGTCTGAGCTCATTATTTTTTCTTTACTTGCCAGAAAACACCATTTTTTCGTCAACCTTTTTGTTTTATTTTCATCGTTTTTTATTTCAGATATGTCATTTTAATGGCATTATCTTGGTTGTTTTTTGTTCCTGTTCGATCTTTGAGGATCTTTTCATTCTATTCACAGGTAATTTTAAAGCATTCAATCTTGCTTTGTTCATACCTGCATGGTAGATTTTGATAAATTCCTTACAGCTATATGTTGTGCTTCAATTTTATCCTTGGTTCAATTTTAATTTTCCTTTGTTTTGTACTCATTATCACACAATACCATACACAAGAACAAAAGAAAAAAAACTGAACCAAAGATAAAATTGAACTACAACTTATACACCCATAAAGTTGATATTTGTGATTCTGTCTACAGGAAATTTACTACCTTATAGCAAGATAAAAGTAAATATTTCCTTGAAGCCTATGTAACTGACAAGATTAATGACATATATTATTATTTGTTGGTGATAATGTTAATTAAAATTATGTTGTTTTCACCAGATTTTCTTTCAAGTCTTGATCATTCTAACTGGTAACTACAATTTCTTCAACCTTCTGGCAATTGCACTGCTGATACCAATCCTTGATGATGAGCATCTGGCTACAATTCTTCCATCTTGGCTGGGTGAGGACATTATACTGATGCATTTTATTACACAAAATTTTTTTCACATCTAATACATAATACATAGAGCATATTACATGGCTGCGTGGAGATATGAAATTTCTCTTTGTCAGTGTTGAAAAATATTTCATGAGAGAGTGCAGCAAACGAGTGAATATTTTTCAACACAAGAAGAGAAATTTTGTATCTCCAAGTGGGCATGTAATGTTCTATTTATTATATAAACACCAATGAAATACCAAAGCATTTCATTTTCGCTGGGAAAGGTGTGATTTATTATGTAACCATAGCAACAGTGATCTTTTCATGTGTGAAGATAACATGCTATTTTCACATTTGAAGATATCATGTTTTCACACCAAAGCTCACCTGGTATTTCATTGGTGTATATATAATAAAATATTAAATTATTTCAAGGACTTTGATATTTTGCTTGATCTTCACTGCACTCGGAAAAACAACATGTTTTTTATCGGTATAAAGCTCATTGTGACATACCGGTATATATAACTCGGCCTTGATACCCCTGTGAAACAGATTTTTTTTCCCACTCTCCAAAATTAAATTAGCATTTGCCCTTTCAAAATCAATAAGATTTCTTTAAGGGTTTTGCTTCATTTCCTCTTTAATCTTCACTCTTTAAATCCTCGGCTTAATTTCAAGGATACTCTGCATGTTTTAGGTAATTAAATTCCGTTGAACATAACCTGACTTCAAAACCAAAATATATAATGAAACCTGTTTACCTGCCAACTCTCATGCATTATGTGTGAGTCTTGCACCTGTGGACCAAAGACGTCAATCTCATGCATTGAGGACAATTTCTCACGTCTGACTTAGAAATCCGGATGATTTGTCCTTTAACACATTAACAACAAAAATTCAATTCAATATTCTCCTGTAAATGTTCCAACAAATGGTGCTTAATGTCAAGTTTGAGTCCTGACTGTATCAGAACGTGCTAAAATGTCGTGTTTCAGTTTGTATTTGAGGGACTGGAAACGAACTCAAAAACAGCTTTCAATTGGAAGTGTTTGGAAGTCATCAGAACATCTTCTGACATGTTCGGTAGCATTCGGAAATCTTCGAGAAGTCGTCGGAAGTTGCCGAAAATCTCACACATTTGACTCGGAAAAGTTGGCAGGTATAAACCTGGGAATAAAAAATTACAAAGAACTATTTAATTAATAGTTGATTCAAGGTCAATAGATCAGAATAGTAGGAGTGTAGTTATACCATTTTCACACCAGGGCTGCAATCTCTATGTTTGTAACTTATTTCTTATTAGGGGGTCGTACTGTCAGACCAGCCCAAAGAAGTACAGTGATGAAAGTGTCAAGCCGAATAGTAGCATTGGGAACAGTGTCAGCTTTAATTTATTGGACAATCAAACTGTTTGCTTTAGAGATCTCTCCTACAGAAGTTTTGAAATCCAAGATAAGTATGTACTTGTTTGAATTATTGATTTTTTTATTTAAAGATTTTACTAATAATAAAGTTGTTGTTGTTGTTGCTGTTAATAAGTGCGCAACCCATATCCTACAGTAAATGTGTGTGAAATATGCTCGAACCTGTAGATGAAACTCTTAAAGTGCACGTGAATCGAAAATTAACTACCAATTTTTTTATGTTTTTAGATAGCTTACAATCCCCATATTTCATTTTCAGTCATTTCCCTTCTTTTTGTGACAAGGATTTACCATTTGTGGGAGTTCCAAAATTCCTGCCATGGCCTGAAATTTGAGACATTTTGTGCATGGCCAAAAGGTCACTGTGATGTCATTCATGTGTAATGTTCAAGTGTGTAACATGGCTGAGAAGGCAAAAAAGCTTAAACTTGGAAAGTTTTGGGCTGCTTAGCGCTGCCCCGGTAGTGGATCTTGGTAGTTCTCCAACATTTTTATTCCACAGAACTCACAAAAACAGAGTGACGCGCTTGACTGAGTACGCACGAATGATGTCATGACTATTCACCAGACCCCAGGTCTTTGTCTAGAATTTTAGTGAGAAAGGCCCCACTTTCGTTGCATTTTAAAATAATTTCCTGCGACTTTTATTAATAAATTATTTTCACCTCAAAATGTTTCTTAAAACACCAATTTTCATACTGGAGAAAAAAAAAACTGGCTTTGAAAATTCGATTCATGTGCACTTTAAGTATGGCAACTCAGTTGAAAGCTACTGGGAAATACTTTTATAATGGTGAATTTTGTTTCCCAAAACTTGAGTAAAATGTCTTTTTTCCCCTTGCACATGTTTAACAATCTCTTCATTTAAGTGTTTATGTTTCCCTGTCTGTGTCCAGCTTTCTCACAGGGTGCATTCTTCAAGGCTGTAGATCAAGCTGTGCCAGTTACAATATGGATTGCCACGGCTTCCTTGGGGGTAGAAATTATTGCATCAATGATAGGGTGAGCTTTGCGATACAGTGTCAAATACATATTTCAATAAATGAGAAACTTTATTTTTAGAGCCAAATTAGGGTCTGCCAGGCTATCGCATATCCTCTGTTTTATTGTTATAAGCCTTCCAAAATTGCCTTTGATTTTGTTACTTATCAATAGAGTGCTAGTCAGTCAGCTGGTTCCACAATAGTTTTTTTGGGGGCTCTATCTCGGTGTAAAAACCTGGTGAAACTCATGAATGACGTAAAACAAAGAAAACAAAACATTCCAAACAATAGCGCACAGCAAAACAATAGGCCATAAAAAATTATGCAAACAAAGCGTCACCAGGTTTTTACACCAAGGTAAACCCATTTTTAGTTTCTTCAAAACATTCTTATTTAGTCTTGATCCCAGTCCTTTAAACACTGATCAATTTATGTGAAGTAGAGCTAGTAGGAGGCTCGGGGCTAAGTACATGATCTTCCTGAGTGAGATCATGTTGATTACCCCTGCCCCCTTAGGAGAACTAGGACCAGAGTTGTATCTCATGTAAATTTCAGCTATGTGTGTCTTTTGAAGGTGTGTTATGGAGAGAGGTGTGCTCAAGAAGTTGTGGTCTTTGCTGCAATGGACAATCTTCAGTTTTGCAGCACTAGGAATGTTTGCCATCAGCTTGGTAAGGAAAGAGATTCGAAGAAAAGTGCAACTAAACCATAACTATAACTGAAAATAGCTGAAATATGATTCAAAGAGATTTGGGACATTAATCAAAAGATTTGTCATTCAAATTTAGGTCTGCTCCTGCAGTAACTGCACAGTGCTTGATTGGTACAATAAAGTTTAACTGGACCTAATGAATTATTGTTTGAGAATGTATTATTTGTAATTATCTTGTAGCAGCTCTTGCCTGGGCATAAAAAATTGCTAAGATATGAGTATGACCACTGAATTAGGGATATTTTATTTTTACATGCTGACTTGCATAAATGACTCAAATTGCAGCATGCATGAAATGGTGTTCACGTTCCTCGAATAACAATAATTTCTTTATGACAATCTTTCATATTTCGTGAATTTTGCAGGTCCCTTACACAGACATTAGCCACAAAGCCAAGTCAAACATATGGCCAGTCATACACAGATGGCGACAGAAGACGGACTCCTTTGAAATTGTCAATGCATATGGCTTATTTAGAAGGTCAGTGTTGGGCGTCGTTTTTTGTCCCAGAAAAAAAATCATGCAGCACTGTGTTTTACTGCTATTTCTCTGTCTTCCTGTCATCTTACATTACAGTCGAAGCTCTCTTAACAAAAACTCTCGTAAGCGGACAGCTCTACTAACGGCCGCCTTGTTTGAAACCCCGTTTTAACTCCCATACAACAACAACAACAACAATTTATTCCGGTATTCCCATATATATATATATATATTATTACATTATTATATTATATATGGTATTACCTCTTAATATCCAACTAATTAAAACTTACACTGATTGTCGATTTAACATTGACTCATAAACAAAAGCAGGAATAGTCCTACAGATAAAAGGATCAATGCTATTGAAAAGAAATAATATTCTAGAGTTATTATTGAGGTTACTAAAATTTTTATATTTCTCGTTAATTTCTCAGAAAATTTTCTCCCTTATATTGCGATTATGAGTGCAAGTAAATAAGAAATGTGATTCGTTGTCAATTTCATTTAAATGGCAAAAGGTGCAGATTCTCCTGGGTTTTCTGGTATCTTGGAGTGTCTGCCAGTTTCCATTCGCAGGTTATGATTTCCAAGACGGAATTTATTTAATAGCTTTTAATGAAAGGGATTTTTTATCGGATCTAGAAATTCGGTTTTTTGACAGTCCTTTCTGAAGGCAGAGTAGAATTTAAGTTTTTTATTCAATTTTAAGAGAGTGAGTTGATGGCAAGTTGCAGAATTGTTACACAAGGAGTTAATCATGTGCATAAGACCCGACTGGTTTTTGCCTGCCAGATCTTTGGACAAATAGAGGTATTGTTTGGCAATATTATCCTCTGGAAGACTTTCCAAGTGTAACCAAAACTTAGTGATATTTATGCTAATTCTTGTTTTCAATGGTAATCTACCAAGTTCATTTCTACATGCTACACTTGGGCATTGCTTATTTACTCCGAGGAAACGTTTGCAGAAATAGACATGTGTACGTTCAATTACGTCCTTCTCCCATGAGGCATAATCAGTTTTGTCATAAATTCCCCATACCTCAGAACCATACATGAGAATAGGGCGAAATAACGAATCGAATAGTTTGTTAACAACATCAATTGGTAACATGGAGAAATCTAGATAACGACGTGTAGCAAATATGGATCTTCTAGTCTTTTCTTTTAAATTAACTTTGTGCTGTCTAAAGTTTCCATTCTTCGAAAAATTAACACCGAGATAAATATAGTTATTAGAAGTAGAAAGATTCCTTAACTAACGAGGATTTTCTGACTTTCTTTTGAAAAGTAACCACCTTTGTTTTCTTGGTGTTAATATTTAGTAACCAGTCGTTGCAAAACTGGGATAGGGTGTTTAATGCTGCTTGTAGTCCTGTGGCTGTATTTTTACATTCTCGTAAGCGGACATTCCCATAAGCGGCCGCGGACACTTTCAGAGATTACGACTTAGACTTTTTCTTCGTTTTTATGCTCCCGTAAGCGGACACCCCAAAGAAGATCCTAATGACAACCTATGTATCTTGTTTTTATTAATCAACTTCACATCGCCGTTCGTCACAATGATTTTAGCGTAATTACAGTACCATATTTCAGTGTCTGTTTTGTCGTTCCACGTATACACTGTAATACTGTTCTATCGTCATTTGGGTTGTAGGGTTGTATAGGGCACAATAAAACAAAAATAACATTTAATACGGCCGTGTTGTTTGTTTTTCCAATACAGTACTGTATTTATTGTTAGCTGGGCAAGCTCCCGTTAGCGGCCATCCATCCCCTACACCTCTAATGGCCGCTTACGAGAACCATTCTCGTAAGCGGGCAGCTCCAGTTACGGACACTTTTTTGACTCCCGAGGGTGTCCGCTTACGAGAGCTTCGACTGTACCATGTTTCTCTTTGGCAGACAGTGAACAGCCATTGATACCCTGCCTTCGGGTGCTTGGGTGTGCTTTTATGTAACTTGCTTTATTCTTGTTTTCTAATCTCAGCTCTCCTGGTTCACATCCCTACCCCCCCCCCCTCCCCAACCCCTCCCCCGACCGCCAACTACTCAACAAGCTTCACTTTAAAAAAATATATATTTCTTTAGCACATTACTTTCTCATACGCCTACCAAGAGAAATGAAAGTGCCTCAAGGCTTTTCATGTGAACTGCTTTTCTAGTTTGTTTGGTTGCAACTAAAAGTACAGGAATGTTATTTTCTCAATAATCTCTAGTCTTTGGTTTTCCTTTATCAGCATGACTGGTGTTGGTGGCCGACCGGAAGTCATTATAGAGGGCAGTAACGACCTTGATGGACCCTGGCTGGTACCGTATTCACTATGCTCTTTCAGCCCCTCCTTTCTGCTACCCCACAAACATTCTCGAGTTGGAGTTTGCAATATTTTGGTTTCTTTTGAACATTGCTTGTCTTTTTTCAGGAATACAATTTTCATTATAAACCTGGCAACGTCTCTGAATCTCCTCCAATAGTTGGTAAGGTTCTTCTCTTGTCTGTAAATAGTTTGCAAAATGTCACAATATTTTGTTGACCAGTATGTCAGTGAATAAACTAAATGGTAATGAAAACGTCGCGATCCACATCTTTGTGACTCAATCGTGAGACAAAAGATTAACTCAGCTATCATTTGAAACCACGATGACGAACACCTTTCGTAATAGGTCAGTGAATAGTTTACTAAATTCTAAGCTTTTGTGAAGTCTGAAGAACAACAAAACCACAGCATCGTTGGTAATGTTATATCCTTATACTATAGCTACCAACTCTCAGGCATTATGCGTGAGTATCGCGCCTACAGACCAAAGACATCGATCTTACGCATTGAGAACAATTTCTCACACCTGACTTAGAAATCTGGATAACTTGTTCTTTAACACCCCACATTAAAAACGCAATTCAATTCAATATTCCACGTAAATGTTCCAACAGAACAGAACGCGCTAAAATGTCATCGGAACATCTTCGGGCATGTTCGGTAGTGTTCGGAAGTTTTCGAGAAATCGTCGGAAGTCGCCGGAACATTTTTGGAAATTCCGGTCATGAGAAGACGAAAATCTCACGCATTTGACTTGGAAAAAGTTGGCAGGTATATTATACCAAATTTAGAATCACCTTATGCAGCGTGAGAAACAGCACCTCATAAAATTGCTGCTCAGTAGATTTAATTTGAATCTTTGCACTTTAATATTTCATCCACAGAGTCAAAATTTAAAAATTATACCCCCAACCCTCCTCTGTACAGCATGATAAACAGGACCACATTAGGCTACTGTTCAGTAGTTTTCTCATATGAAGGGTTATTTTTTAATTCTTTGAGATTTTACTCACCCTCTCGAGAGCTTTAACCACCGTGGACGGTTCATAAAAAGGACTGAATGCCATGAGAAAATGCGACATGATAAATCGTTGGTAACGGTTTTTATGTCCATTTTATGAATTGCTTATTCGTCTCGTTATATTTCAGCGCCTCACCAGCCTCGCCTGGACTGGCAGATATGGTTTGCTGCGCTTGGCAGCTATGAATACAACCCTTGGTTCGTGCACCTTGTGTTCAGACTCCTCCAGGGAAAGCAGGAGGTTCTTGATCTTTTGGCTAAGAATCCTTTCCCCCGCAGACCCCCCAAGTACATTAGAGCCAAGCTTTATAAGTACCATTACACGGAGATGCCCAAAAATACATCCTCGCTCTCTGATGTCCTGCATAACAACAGGTTAGTGGTGTAGGCGCGGTTCGGGGAAATGTAACCGGTCCAAAGCGCGTAAATTGAACAGCTGATGTAAAAAAGCGCGGGAAATTACTGGGAAAGGCGCATAAAACATGTCACTGGTGCAAAGCGCGGGAAATTGAGTAGCTGATGGAAAGCGCGGGAATTATATATATCCAGAACAAGGTGCATAATTATAAAATATGTAACTGGTGCAAAGCGCGTGAAATTGAGCAGCTTATGGAGCAAATGAAGCGCGGGAATTATATATATCAAGACAAGGCGCATAAAATATGTAACTGCTACAAAGCGCGGGAAATTGAGCAGCTTATGGAAAAAATGCGGGAATTATATATATCCAGGACAAAGTACATAAAACATGTAACTGGTGCAAAGCGCGCGAAATTGCGCTACGCTGCCAAACGCGGGAATGCGACCAGGAATGCATGAAGACGGCATAAGGCACAGGAAAGGGCTGGAAATTTTGCAACTAAGTGCGATCAGTGCGCGGGAACGAATGCAGCCGCTTAATGCGCGGGAGAACATGCAACCGATATTAAAAACAAGTTTCACTTGCGTCCTGTGCATTTCTTTGTAGACTGGTAAAGAAGTGGTGGTGGCGGGAAAGTGTTAAAGAGTACTTACCTATCTTGGCTGTAAATGAACCCTCGCTCATCAACTGGCTCAATCGATATGGATACGCTAAGGTTTGTATTCCTGTCGGGAATTAAATAAGAAAGGTTTCGCTGGTTTATACGACGCGATTTGAAAAACGATGTTAGACGAACAGAGAAAGAGTAAAAAACTTCAAAGAAAGTTTCCTCTCCGAATGAGCAGAAAAGGGAATAAGCAGCAGCACAGAAAAGTACTCAATAACATTCATTAGACACAATTCATACGGCATAATAAACAGAATCACAGAAAAGTACTGCTCAGCAACTTTCATATGATTTTAGTCACAGGTTCAAAAGTACGAACGGCCCTTTACAGCATAAATAAACTCTTAGGTAAAAGACTATGTTATTAACTCTTGAAGTAGATTATCTATGAGTATGTCTCCAGAAGCTAATCGCCCCTTCTGATGTCTCCCCATTATTTAGTTACAATTCAATCTGCTCTTCCCACAGGACGGTCCATGGCCAGAGCGGCCGGCATCAGGGCGACTCTACAGAGCGATAAAGTACCTTCGGTCAATCGTCCGAACTTTGGACACAGTTCGATTCATGTGGGCGCTGTTTGCGTGTGGAGTGCTGATGAGATTTTTCAAGTTCCGCAAGCAACGAATATGAAGACGTAGTTTTGTGAACGTGGTTTAATGCAATTCTGAAATAGAAGGATGAAGAAAAATCATGGCTTGGACACGTGCGCAATCTTGAACCACTTGTGTAGGCCATTATTCAAAAGCAGCGAAAATGAGTCAAAAAATAAACAGCTCTATGTGGGTTGGGTTTCTTACGTGAGAAGCAGCAACAACAACAATCTCTATTTGTACTCATTCTTGCTAACAAAAAAAAAATAATTTGACAATGAAAATATCGAAGGTAAAAATTTAGAGTACTGGCTGCCTGGAATAACCATAAGGGCTAGCGGAACCAGGCAGCCAGTTGACATCAGCAATTAATAGAAATAAATTATAGGTCAGCAAGAAAACTGAAGCACAAATACACACATAAAAAGAAAAAAAAAAGAGAAGAGAAGAGGAAAAACGCTATTTCTACGCTATGAAGGAAGCCTAAAATAATTAAATTTATATATGAGTACAGGCATTAATACTGAGAAAAGTGACAGAATTTAGCAAAAGACTAGTTTACAGCAGGTAATCTGGGAAACAACACAACTGTTAATAAGAATACAAGTAACTAACAATCACTGACAAGATCGCTTTTTGCTGATTTCTTGAAGTTTGAAATAGAGCAGGTTTTCAAATTTTCACTGATTGAGTTCCATACTTTGGGGCCCTTAAATCTTATGTTAAATATTCCATAATTAGTTCTTACTCAGTTAGGTAAAGCATAGGACATATTCGAGGTACTTCTTGTATTATAATTATGTCTTTTATTGACTTGTGTGAAGAAAGTATCAAACACCAATGGTAATCGTCTATTGTGAAATTTATGCATAAAGACAGCAATATTAAGAAAGACAAGATCAGGCAGTTTAACAATATTTAAGCGTTTGAAAATTGGACTGGAATGCTCATGAAATTTAGAGAAAGTCATCACTCGCATTGCTCTCTTTTGTAAAATAAACAAAGGGTGGGTAGTTGAAGAATAGGTGTTACCCCAAGCGGAGAGGGAACCTCTTTTACTGAAGTGCGTAGCTCTAGCTCGCATTTCATTATTGACGCATTACCATAGATTGTTTCATGTACCATCGCCAGGCGGAGCCATTTTTTGTTTCAAAACGTACGAAAAAAAATTTATATAAGCCTTCTCCTACTTCTCCGGTTTCCCCCAGAGTCTATAGCTGCCTTTGGATACACATGTTAATGTTTCTTTTCTCGAATTTTCTAAACTGACGAACTGACCGTCTTCCAAGACAACGCGATCAGACTCGAAACGTTTTCCAGGAATAGCCGTATAATGGAATTTAATATTTAGAGTAAAATCTGGCAATTCCAGCGGCATGTACTGATTTATGAAGTGACACGTGAAGGAGATCCTATAGAGCGTTTTCACATGACGTCACGGCGGCCATGTTGATGTTCCAAAACAAAGGAACGGCGGCCATGTTGGTGTCCCAAAACAAAGAAACGGCGGCCATGTTGGTGTCCCAAACTAAACCTTTGGGAATTGAACTCTATTTTAATGCAAATACTTTCTTTTGTTTCAGTAAACCAATATGGCCGGTCATCACGTGAATGAAAACGTTCTATATGAGGATTCTTACAGAACTCGTCATTAATAGCATTATACACTGAATAAAATACATTCATTTTGAAAAAAAGTATCTCAGTTGTTTAGTTTATTTCTCTTTATATATGCTGCCGAAAGCAAGTAACAGTAGATACCGATCTCCTTTCGATAATATCAAACGAATTTAAACAAACTTAAAATTTGTCCCCTTAATCTGTACAAATCGGAAGTTTGTATTTTATTTTTCAATCAGAGCCGTGGACTCATGAAAATCAAATACTGGTGCCCAGGCCCAATTATAGGTGCTAATGAAAATTATTGTCACGTGTCACTGCTTATCTCTGCTTCCCTAACGTGGGTTAATTCTTTTAAGCGACCGACCTTCCTTTTTGAGTTAACTAAGACAGAAGTCCATCTTTGAAGAATTAAAGACACAGCACCACAGTTAAATAGTTGCAAGGAGCCGGGGGGAGGCACTTCCTAGTAACAGGCTAATGGGGATGACCGTTGCAAAATAGAAGAGCCGGATCCTGTAATAGATCTAACCAGCTATAAAATTGTAAACTAGAAAACGGTAAAAAACAAGCAAGGCTGGTTACACGGCGAGGAATATATATATATATATATATATATATATATATATATATATATATATATATATATATATATATATATATACATAAGTTGAAGGATTAAAGAGGACGCATCGATTCTCTGTGACTCTGAGTTTCGCGCCTAAGCGCTCGTCGTCTGTCTGACGAGCGCTTAGGCGCGAAACTCAGAGTCACAGAGAATCGATGCGTCCTCTTTAATCCTTCAACTTATGTATACTTAGCTCTGCTACTACAGCATTGAGCACTTTATGCCAAGGTAGACTCTACCTCCACATTTATATATATATATATATATATATATATATATATATATATATATATATATATATATATATATATATAACAATATTTCGGGAGGCACAGCCTTCCTTCATCAGGGTGTTACATATTATGACCCTAAGCTGAAACGACGTTACAATGTAAAAGAAGTTGTTGATATAATATGATACTATAATAAAGGTTAACAATACTACGGAAAATGAAAAACATTACAGTTTGGATATTTGAAAGATACGTAACATGAAAACAAAAGGAAAGGTAACCCAAGGTATAATATTTCTTCTTTTCTTTTGATACCTAAAGGTTCAAGAGTTTGACCTCTATCAATTAAACATGCTTCTCTGGCTTTTCGCACACCATCACGATTAGATTTAGAGATTTCTAGGGGAATTAATTGCATGTCAGTAGTGCTGTGACCGTTAGAGAGAAAATGTTCTGATACTGCAGTTGGTTTAGAGTTGTTGGTTTGTTTGTCAACTGTTCTACGATGTTCGTTGAAACGGTCCTTTAGTCTTCGTTTAGTTTCGCCTATGTATTGTTTGTGACAGTGATTGCATTGTACCATGTATATGACATTTTTAGAATTGCAGTCAGTGTGATGTTTGATAAATCTAGTTTCGCCGGTGGAATGAAAAGTATAGGTTGTAAGTCCATCAGTTATGTAGTTGCATGCTAAAGTTGTGGCCACAGCGAAAGGCACCAAAGGGTTGATTATTTTTAGCAGGTTTACGTAGTTTAGCACTGACCAATAGATCGTTAAGATTGTTAGAACGTCGGACAGCAACAGGAGGGGCAGCCTTGAAAACGTTAGCGCAGCGGGGAGATGAAGATAAAATGTTGAAGTGTTTGTGAATAATAGATGATACAGATGATACGGAGCGAATAGCTGGATTGTATGTAGTTGCATGCTAAAGTGTGGCCACAGCGAAAGGCACACGTGTAGGCTGGTTAGTATTGGGGGCAAGTGCTTCAGTACGTGAAATGTTGTAAACGCGTTGTATTTCGTTGTTGAGGAAAGAGAGATTGTACCCACGTTTGTTGAGACAAGACTTAAGTTCGTTAAGACGGAGTGCGAAAGTTTCGTCAGAAGAGCAGATGCGTCGAAGTATTGCTTCCGTTGTATTGTTTACCTTTATTATAGTATCATATTATATCAACAACTTCTTTTAAATTGTAACGTCGTTTCAGCTTAGGGTCATAATATGTGACACCCTGATGAAGGAAGGCTGTGCCTCCCGAAATATTGGTTTAAATATATATATTCCTCGCCGTGTAACCAGCCTTGCTTGATTTTTACCGTTTTCTAATGGGGATATGCATTTTCATTTTGGGGTCGCATTTTCACGACTAGATTGGCTATAATGGGGTTACATTTTCAATAGTTACTAGAATGGGTTCGCACATTTTCAGGATTTTGGGGGTAAATGTAGCAGAATGTTTGTACTGTAGGTGAAAAATAAAGTGCTCTACATTCAGTTTAACTAATGCGTCAATTCATTTTAGGATGACCTAGTTGAAAGGCTTTACAAGTTAGATAAGTTATAAACAGAAAGTGACTTAGTTGGGATCACGAAAATTACATTTGCCCAAGTTGCTAAGATGGGGTCTATATTTGGCCACAGAATAGACTATAATGGGGAAGGGGTTCCGAGAGGCCAGTGGCACATACCCAGCAAACATTTTCCCAAGTCCCCCTTCCCCTCGGGGGGGGGGGGGGGGGGGGAGAGACGAAGTTTGTGCGGGATTCGAACCCATCACATCTGCGGATACCGGTGCAGTGCTCGACCAAGTGAGATGTCAAGCCAACTGGTGAGTTTGTTGTAAACCCACAGATAATAAAGGAATTAGAGTTGGTGTAGTCACAGAAGGCTAATAGGCTTGAAATGTGGCAAACAAGACAATTCTAATAATAAGGCCAATATTCTGAACATTTGCCAACTAGTGTCGGTTCCTGGAGTCAAGGGCTATACTGATCGATACGTTGGCCTTATTAAAATTGCCCTTTTGATTTATTTACGCTGAAAGTGCCCCCCTGGCACTTACAGCAAGGGCTCCGGCAGCAGAAAGTGCAGGCTCAAAAGATCTTTCTTGTCGCGTGGCACCCAGCATAATGTTTTGTCATGGCGGTTTGCTATTGGCTTAATCTCGTGATACGCACATTTTTAACTTTGACGAGTCGATAACGGTAAACGCGGGTAGTAAATGGACCATAGACAGCCGACGTACTCGAGCACGATCACGCGGGAAACACGAGATTCCAATTTGGTGACGGTTTTCCTTTCACTAAAGTACAAGTGACACACACAACCTGACTAGTACCTTGCGCATGCGCACAGCCATGTCCTTTGAAAGGAAAAAAATCTCTTTCAAGTTCTTGTTTTTTGTAAGCAAGTGTCAGATAGAGCGGTTTTCAATTGAGTGTCGAAAGTAATTATGGTTTTGCTTTGGTTTTGCATTGCTTTGCTCTGTGATTGGCCAAGAAAACTCGTGCCACTTTCTCAACCAATGAGAAGTAAAACCAAAACCAATTGTGATTTGCACGCGCGTATTTTCTCGCGCTTTTATACGCCGACTACATGTAATTGCTTCATATTCTGATTGGCTCATTGCACTGCTTACTCCCGTTGTAATTGGTCAGAGTAATTGCTTTGGCTTTGGTTTTACGACACCTAATTGAAAACTGCTCTAATTGAAAAGCGCTCTAGACCTATTATGAAAATAAATCAATACGGAAATCACGCCGGCGTTCGCGCGCATTAACCGCGGTCAAACGCAAAAAAGTAAGAAAAGTCCTGAAAAGATAAGGTTTTTACGTTGAGAGCTCAAAGATGATAAGTTTTTCTTCAGTCTGTGAGCTTACTAAATCATTTCATGAATTACGAAAAAAGTTTTAGGAACAATAAGGTGAATCGGTTTTCCTAAAGTCACGCATTGAAACAGAAAACAAAAACACACCGCGCCGAACAGTTTCCCCATTCTTCGCTTTAAAAAAAACTTTAAAACTTTTTTAGTAATTCATGAAATGATTTAGTAAACTCACAGACTGATGAAAGACTCATCATCTTTGAGCTCTCAACGTAAAAACCTTATCTTTAAAGGACTTTTCTTGTTTTTTACGTTTGACCGCGGTTAATCGCGCGCAACACTTAGTTGCCTCGCTCTCACGACGGCTGTGAGAAACCTGGGCACTAGCCAACTGGTCATACTCAAAATGGTCGAAAGAAGGAAACCGAAAAGAAGATATGTGTGATTTTAATTTAGCATTTTATTTTATTTCCTTGGCGATTTTATGCACTTATACATTCTGCAACGGAGCAACACACTGGTTCGTCACGGAAGATGGAAGAATACAACGGCAGGTACGCATCTAAACCAATTATCTTGTTAATTATTCAAATATTAAATAACCAGTTTGTTTAATATAAAGTTCGATTTAGCTCACGTATTTAGCTCACGTATTTGAGTTACACTAACATGTAATCTGTTTTCTTCAGATGTAAGTGTATTTTTACATTTTTTTCGATTTATTGAAAGACCTATGATTCGCCGGTCGTGTTTTTTGGACTGCGTCGTGTTGTGTCGACAGTGGTTTCTCAGGGTATAATATTTTGAAACAATTTTATTAATATTCTGGTTGAAATGGAACAAATATTGCTTCTGGCCGAGGAATAAAAGAGCACTTTGAAATAAATAAATATTTTCATTGTTGACAAGAAAAATAGGAAATTTATAGACACGTTTTAAGTAAGTTTATTTATTATTTATAACCATAATTCAGGTGAATATTCAACCATGTAGACTGATTGGTCTAACTTGTAAGTTATCAGGTGTTTCCAGCTGGTCACCTTGTTTTTCACAACAGAGACCAGTTTTAAAAATGACACTTGCTTTGTTTAAATGTAAAAAAATTATTGACCAAGTCGGTTTGGTTGAGTTTTGGATAATTTTATTTTATTTATAAAAATTTGTTTTTGCTTTTCATGTTATTGTGCAGATTAATCCTCATAGCACTATCCTCAATATTGTTATCCCTTTTCATGCCACTCCATACCTTTCTCATAATACTAATGGAGAGAATTCATTTAAACACTGATGCTGTTAAACAAATCGAATGTGGTTTTGTGTTGTCTATACTCTTATTGACAACCATATTTGTCATCACAGTGGTCAAAATAAAATGATGTGGACTCATGCCGAGTGAGTCCACAGCAAATTTTGACCACTGTGATGAAGAATATCGTTGTCAATAAGAGTATAGACAATGCTAAGCCACATTCTATTTGTTTTTTTTTTTTACCATAATATCAACGTCAAAGAAAATGTTAATTTCAGAGCATGAGCTGAAAAAAGGCCTGGCGCAACATGTTGTTGTGAGTAGTGTTGTCTAGACTCTTATTGACAACAGCAAATTAGCCAATCAGATGCAATTGTGGTAAAAATCTTATTTAGTGTATTATTTCCTTAATAATAATAATAATAATAATAATAATAATAATATGGGCAATGAAGTAGTAGCATTGTAAAAGGAAATTTGATGCAGATCAGATTTTGTTAGATAAAGGGCAAAAATAAGCTCTCTCTTTATAGTTGGAGTCCATAGCTTATGTGCACAGTTCATGTGGGAAACAGAGCAATAGCTTGATTCTTGTTTGTAACTTGTACCTGTCTCAGAGAATCCCTGTGTTTAAAGTTTTAGCATCAGTGCTTCTAATTTTTCTTCTCTATCTATTTCAAGTGTTCTGGATCAGCAGTAATAACTGACAATGTTTATTGTTTTATTGGTTTCTTTACTTGCTATTTGTACTTTGATGTTACTATCTCCTGTTGTAACACAAGTCACAAAATCAATCATTTGATGACAAGGAAGTATCAGAAGGAAACTCCTCACTGATGCAAAACTAACAGGGCTTTGAGGCAGAGTGTGGGTGTAGTTTGATGCTAATATTTCATTAACCTAGTTCTGGAGAAATTTAAACATTTATATTACAGAAACTAAAGGATTCATAGTGCAAGCAATGTAACTGGAAATACATGTAATAGCAATGAATTGGTGACTCCTTCTAAAGCAACCTATCAAAAAAATCTAAAAAAAAATTCACTCTTCTGTGGGGTAACTAAGGCTGGGCAAAACTCACCTCTGAAAACTGTATTTAGAAAATAATAACAGTGGTTTTGTTGACTTCACCTGTATTCAGGCATTTACTGAATGATTAAGAGTTTCATCACTAGTTCTAAAGTGTTAAAATTTGCTTTCAGGCTGACTCCATCTTTAATCTCAAAAGTCCATACGATTTGGTAACCTTCATTCGTCAACAAAATGCATTTGAGAGGCTTCAGATTTTGCGTGAAGAATACCTCATAGAGAAAAGAAAGGTGATTGAGGCAAGAAAGAAAGAGCGTAAGGTGATACAGAAGTCCTTCTATAAAGTGGATCCTGATTGTATCAATGCTGGAAGACACATTGCTGAGTTTGAACTTCATCTGGACATGACTCTTCCATTTACCAAGAAGGGCATCAAGTAAGAACATTTTGTTGTGTATGGGTAAGATTGTCAATAATAATAATAATAATAATAATAATAATAATAATAATCACTTTAAGTCTCAAATCTATCTAGCCGAGACAGATGCTCTACTAATTGGGGAGACTAAATCAAATCAACTCTAAATAAATCAAATCAAATCAAATGTTGGTTTTTGGGGAGAGGGGAAAACCGGAGTACCCGGAGAAAAACCTCTCGGAGCAGAGTAGAGAACCAACAAACTCAGCCCACTTTTGACGCCGAGTCCGGGAATTGAACCCGGGCCACATTGGTGGAAGGCGAGCGCTCTCACCACTGCGCCAACCCTGCTCCCCAAGAAACTGTATTAAAGAATGTTTTGTTTTATGTCTGAGCACTTCAGATTTCCAGGTTATCACAAATAAGTTAAGCTACATTCATTCATAGATAATTTTGGCTCATATTTATCTGTGTGAAGTTTTATTTCCTAATTTTTTTCACTTAACAAAAACATTTATGGTAGTTTCTTTGCATTATTTAGTCACTTTGTTCACAGTGGGAGGGGATGGGCTACAGGAGTTTAAATTTGTTAAGTTAAACAGCTTTGTTTTGACTTCTAAATTTAAGTTTTAGTAACATTAAATACATCAATTTGGTACAAACTATTTTTTAAACTTTTCAGTGTCTTGTTGTCTACCATCTGTCCTTGTTCCTTGCCTCTGTTTTGTACTAGACATTAACCTTGATGTTTATGTTTCCAGCATTCCAGACCATGTCAACCTCTGTGAGCCATTACCCTCGCATTTTGATCCTCCCATATGCCGAGCTGAGTTGCCAACTGTCATGTATAGTTATGATCACCTTGAGGGTATCAATGGCCGACATCAGCTGAATACCAGTATGGAGCCAACACTACTATCATCATTGTCGTCATATTTCAAGACTGTAGATGAGCTGGGAGGACGTGTGAGTTTGGCTCTAGAGAAGGTGAGTGTCAATTTAGTTATCCACAGTGAGTGATCTCAACTCAACACACAATGATGTAGTGTAAAGAAAAACCAAAAAGGTCCAGTTAGCTGAGTTTATAAGTTAGAGTAGTGAGCTGCAGAGTGATAGGTTGTATACTCAGATCCCAGGCTGGATCACAAGCTAGGGTCTTAAAATAACCATTTATTATTATTATTATTATTATTATTAAATATTATTATTATTATTATTATTATTATTATTATTTTGTGCTCAACATTAAAATGATGAAAACTTTATTTGCCTCAGTTCAGATTATCATGTCACTGGCCTGTCACTAGACTTGCCACAAGTCGACCTCTCAAGTCTCACAGCAAAAAAGCCAAGAGGAGCGAGCAGGTTAAATTCCATTTAACCCCATCGAAGCAGCTGAACAAGCAACAAAGTTGCAAAAGTTCGACTTGTCTTGCTTGAAGGGTTTTCATTTGCGTTTCGTGCCAAAATGGGAAGTGGTGTGACTCACATTTGGAAGAAGAGCATCAGTTATCGCTTTTGCAATCGACTCCATGTTGGAATTTCAACTGCAAGTCACATTCCGTTGATCATAATAACTTTTGATTGACAACTTTATTCCCGAAGGTCCCAAAGATCTACTCTGATTGGTCTAGGCGCAACAACCCATTTTTGGGTTGCTAAATTTGCGCCAATCAAGTATGAAAAGTCCTTCGTCCCACGAAGGACTTTTTCGAAAGTCTAGCACTTTTTCAAAAGTCTAGCCCGTCACATGAAGCTCTTAGTCTCATCCCCATTGCCTCCACATGTAATACTCAAAGGCAAAGTAAATTGACCCCCACTCTCTTCACAAAGGATAGGAAACAGAGCTTCTGGTGTTGCAATCTATCAATTCTCAATCATTGGTTCACATTAAAAGGTTTATCAACAGAGTTGATAATGTAAATTGACCACCGTACAGGGATTCGATACGGTGGTCAATTTACATTATCAACTCCGTTGATAAACCAAATTTTCGTGTTTCACTCACCGACGCAGCACAGTTTCTTTAGAAACTAATCCCTTTATTCAGTCATTGGTTCACATTAGCCTGTTATTGGTCCTTGCCACGTTAAATTCAGATTCTGTGCAGCACGTCTTGATAATTAGCAGGAGAGCTGACTTGGCGCAGTGGTGAGAGCACTCGCCTTCCACCAATGTGTCCCGGGTTCTATTCCCGGCCTCGATGTCATATGTGGGCTGAGTTTGTTGGTTCTCTACTCTGCTCCAAGAGGTTTTTCTCTGAGTACTCCAGTTTTCTCCTCTCCTCAAAAACCAACATTTGATTTAATTTGATTTGATTTGAGATTTGTAATTAGTAGGCGAAGAGCCACCTTGTGGAAGTACACTGTACTACTAATAAATCGTTATTATTATTATTATTATTATTATTATTATTATTATTATTATTATTATTTGAACTTGAAACAATTTCTTTATCTTTTATGATCAGGTCATTGTGTTGATAGCAATTATACTTTTTCTTTCCTGCAGAACTCTAGCTCCTTTGTCTTGCTCAATCTTGCGGCTTCTTACTGGAGAATCAAAGGCAATGCCTTGGAGGCTGTCGAATGTCTGCGACAAGCTTTGTATTTTTCACCCAGGTAATAGGTCTTTATTCTGGAAAATGCAATTTTTTAATATACATATTTTAAATACTCAATCAAGCTACGAGTTGTGTTCAATGTCCATCAACAAGTTTCGTACACATGGGTTTCATTATAAACCGGCAACCACAAAAATCGTCGCCTACTTTGTCAGAATTTACTGGTACCTCTTACCGCCACCTACTTGTCCATATTTTCACTCAAATTATTAAAATAAATTCATCAGGTCACCGCCTACTTTAGTTAGCTCAGACAGCTATTTCAAAATTTATTGAAAATCCTGACTGTGCACACTCGATAATTGTGGTTGTCAATTCTTCGTCGAGATGTGTGACAACCTTAAGCTAATGATCTTTTTAATCTCTCTAAAACATGGTTTTCAATAGGATCTGCAAATCTGTGGGCATGTACATTTTCTTTGTGGCAAATTATAAGCTATAACTTTTCTCTTATTTAATTCTTTCAGAGAACATAAAGACCGTGCATTGATGGGTCTAGCTGCAGTGCTTTACCATGCAAATCACAGCCATGACTCCCTTGTGCTGCTTCATACTGCTGTGGACTCATACAGTGAGCTCTCTGTATATCACTTTCTTCTTGGAAATATCTATGCGGTGAGTATATCTTGGTTCTGTGTATTCATACTGGTAAGTGCTGGCTTGGCCATGGAAAACTGCAAGGTTTAACCTTTTTGTGAAATTGAATTTTTAGCACCAGCTCTTTAACGTCTGTGTTTGGAGGTGTCTATTAACAAGTGTCCATGCAAGTGGTGTCACAGAGGGATCATTGTTAAAGAAGTGTCCAAGAGCGGATCCAGGAATTTTTGATTGGGGGGGGGGGTCCAAACTTACTTCAAATTACTTCTTACTGTGTAACTGCGTCACTCTCCCCAACAACCCCCCCCCCCCAGCTGCCGTTACAAAAGGGAGTTTTAGAAACGAGGATGGGAACGTCAACGAGAACGTCACAAAACAATAGTTTTAATGAGCAAAAACAATCGCTCTGCACATGCGTTTTACATTTTTCTTTGCCGTCCTCTGCAAAACAACAACGTGAAATGACCAAATTTTAGGTTTTGGCGAGAACACGAGCACATGATGGCAAATTTTTCTTTTTTTAGAATCAATTTTACTTTAATGCCATTCATAGAAATTTAGTTCCTGGATAGTTCGCTGACATTTTACAAGTTGAACAAATTGGAGTAATCGCACAAGTGCTACAATAACGAGAAGATATATCTTTAAGTGACATTTTCATTGCCATCGCTGTCCTTGTTTCTTAATCAATTTAAGGAAATGATCATGTGTTTAACACTGGTTGGACAAAACTGCTTTGTGAGCAGAGGTGAGTGACCATCAGAGGGTGCCACCAAAAAATAACATTTCATTGTGGAAATATACCTGGAATTTAGATTAGTGGCAAAATACAAGGGCTTTCCATCAAAAAACAAGTCAACCAGTTGAGTAATAATAGGCGATCCTGTAGATGCGAGAATTTCAGCGTCAAACAAGTCATAGTAGAAAAAAATTGGGCTGTGGAAGGGGGGGGAACCCCCCCAACCCTCCCCCTGGATCCGCCACTGGTGTCTGTCAGACAGAAGAGTCCATCTGAGATACATAAGCATCAGAAATGTCAACCAAAGAAGCGTCTGTCTAAGACCTGCTTAACAGGGGTACCTTGTGAGAGAGCTCAGGTGTAACATGTGGTAGGTGCATTTTTGACACAGATGTTCATCTGAGATAGGGTTTTGACTTGGATGTTGCACATCTAAGGGTAACCTTGGGTGACCATCTGCTTGAAGTGTCCTGAGTGAGGTTTTGTCTGTGAAGCCTGGTTTTCACTAGCGACGCAAGCACAAGTGCAAGCATAAGCGCAAGCATAAGTAAAGCGCTTATTTCATCATGAAAAAGGACTTAACGCAAGCATAAGCATAAGCGCAAGCACAAACGCAAGGATCAAAATTTTTCCTTTTCCTTGTGCTTGCGCTTATGCTTGCGTTCGCTTGCGTAGTGTGAAAACGATGTTCGTTTTCACTTGGCATGAGCTTCTTATGCTTGCACTTGTGCCTACATTGCTAGTGAAAACCAGGCTTAAGGTCCCTATTCACATATATCCAGATATTCTTAAATCTGCAACTTTTTCTCTTCAGATTAAAAAAATATTCACATCCACACATATAGTTCTAGTACCCAGGACTCCTCTGCAACTATTGTCAACAGAGCATGCACATTCTGAGTTTGCAATGTCATCGGATTTGAAAATATCTGGATTAGACTGTCTACATGATTTCAAATTCTTGCATATTTGAAAATTTCCACCCTGGAGAGTGAATTTAAAAAGTTGTGGATTTGCATGCCAGATTCACCGAATACATGTGGACAGAAGGTGAATCTGGAAAGAAAAAGTTGTGGAGTCAAAAATATCCAGATATGTGTGGACAGGGCCTAACAGATGTCCAGTCAAGCAGTACATCCATCTAAAAGAGGTGTGCATCAATGGGGTCAATGAGAAAGATGTTTGTGAAAGAAAGATAACCATTTGAGTGAGGTGTCTGTCTGACATATGGTAACGGTGTCCCTCTGGAAGAGGTGTTTGTGGTAGAGAGGTGTCAATTAGAGGGGTATATGTCTGCATGAGATATCTACTGAAAAAGGCACCCTGTAATGTCAGTGTTCCAGATAAGAGGGAGGTCTCAGGTCAAAAACCCTACAAGGTCAGCTACATGACCAACAAATAGAGAATTTATAATGTTTGGTGGGAACAGTGGGAATTTGCCCCGTGGGATTTCCCTGTTGGCATCCTGCCTTAAAAAATTATCTGGAACCCTGAACGAGTCTGTCATTAAGGACAAGGGGCTGGAGATTTCCTCGCATTTTTGAGTTGGATTCTGGCTACTTTGATAGGAAAAAATGGCACAACATGCCACAATTTATAACTGGAATCCCCAGCTACCTTCTGTATATCCGAGCATCATTCAAAAATTATTTACAGCCCTCTTTAGATCAGCATTCATGTAAAGTTGGCAAAAGAGGATTGGAGACTGTGGCATTAACTGCCCATCTTGCTGGTCTGAAACATCTGTATCCTTTTGCATTCAG
>JAEMWC010000080.1:935000-1052500 GCA_016490735.1 Pachyseris speciosa | reverse complement strand
ACTTTTTGAGTGAAGTGGATGATTTACCGAAGACACCCCGCTGTACTGCAAAGATGAAGAGCAACTTGCACACGTTCGGCAACCTTCAGGTACACACTGCTGGTCACTCCTGTCCCCTCCTCCCCCATGGTAACTAATGCATCCACCTCCCCTCCCCCCGATCTAAGTATAGACCATCAAGAACCCTCACGTTTTGTAGTAGTTGAAGGGAACTCGATTGTGTTGCCAGGGGGGAGGGTGGGGATTTGCCTTTACCCGAAATTGACAAAGTTCGGATGATGGATGTATCTCAATTTCACATGATTGTAAACCTTTTTTTACGGAATTAAAACTTGAAGTTGTTTGAAAGTTGTGGTGTAAAAATGCCAGACAAAGGTCGAACTGTATCGTAAAGAAAACGAATTCGAAGATAGCGTAAACTTCTTTACCTTCGACTTATTGAGAAGTTCGAGTTGAGAACTGAGAAGAGCTGAAATAAAACGAGATTCTTTTGTATTAATTCAGTTTTTACGATAGCTCCTTTGCTTTGAATTTTTTGGGGAACTGACATGTAAAGCTGTTAAACGTATTAAGTGTATTTATTGTGAGTTTGTAAATAGAGTATGTATTTGGTTTGTGTTTCATTCCGGTAGAGTGTGATGAATGCTGATGAACTGGATCAAGTGGCTGAAGTTGGTCTCACTCAGGTGAGGGATTCGAAAAGCTGACGTTTCGAGCGTTAGCCCGTCGTCGGAGCGAATGGATTCGCTACGACGAAGGGCTTTTAACGCTCGAAACGTCAGCTTTCGAATCCTGTGCGGTGTTCAATTTCCATTATTCGTTGATAAACCAAATTTTCGTGTTTCACTCCCCCACCGACGCAGCACAACAGTTTCTTAGAAACTAACCCCTTTACTCACTCGGGTGAGCCTGGTTTGATTACGTGTTTGTCAAAATATTTATTACCAAGAGTAAGACTTAGCTTCACAACTAAGTCTTGTCAGTCTGTGTTCTTGTTTCAGCATAATACAGAACTCGGCTCTACGCCTTGATGCATGATTTAAGCCTTTGTTCAGGTTTGTTTGTTGGTCAGCGGTTTGATATCTTGCATGTCCGTTGATTCAGCTCAGTTTTCTACGTGCTGTCGAACGGGAACTTTTATGCCGGTTGGTCAAAAGACAAAACCGAGAAAACTCTGACAGCTTTTTAGTAACGAGTTGGAAGACATGCGTCAACCAATCATGTCTCTGTGGCGTGGTTTTTCCGTCCTTGCTACCCGTTAAATGTTTGTTGCTTTGTTTGTTTGTTTGTTTGTTTTTTTTGGCTACGGTTTAGAAATGTAGCTTTGTCGAGAAAAAAATCGCTCTGGGATAGGCGGTCCAAGGGATGTTGTACACTGCACCGTTTTATTTTCTTAATTACCGGATATGTTTCTTTTCCACAGACTCTTTTGACAATTGGAAGAACAATGCAGGACAGTGTAGAAGAAATGGGAACGCGAATTTACAACGCTCTAAAAAAGGTATGTCCTCCCTTTTCTCCATTTTGTTGCATTTCAGTCTTTAACAGCTTTAACCAAAACAGTTCAAGTTTTCAATTTTTATTGCGCATGCGCGTGACGAAAACTTTCTTAACTTTCTTCGTTTTCCAGGCGTTTGACGTTTCTTACATGAAAAAGTAAGCAAGCAACTTTTGAACAATGTCTTGAAAGTACTTTTTGGAAATATTTCAACAAATGTGTATTGCTTGCTTATAAGAGTGTCCCATATGGATGAGACACGAGGCGTGGTTATACTCATCATGATAATGCTTGTCATCTGATTTCACCGCTCGTTCTTTGTCTAAGGGTAGGTCGCCCAGTGATCGACTAGTGAGGGGACCGTTTACGCTGGACATGATCGGCACATCCTTAGGATGGACCCTTCCGGACCATGAAGTTAAACTGGTCGAGTGGCCGGATCTTTAGCACTTTCCGGCCCAATTTTTGGACCACTTTTGCGCTCCTACGCCTGAGCGCAGCTTCAGAAGAAAACTAAAATTCCGGAGGAAGTGAAAACTTTTTTTAAACACAGAGAACTACGATCTGCTCAATCTCACAGAAAACTACTCCTCATAAGTTTAAATCTTCTAGCGTTCTATCATGAACGCCGTTCTCTGATTGGCTACGCTGCTAGCTATTTATACTGTTATAGTTGGCAACAAAATGGCGGCCGCTTCGCGTTTTCGAAGTGTCTGCGATGGAGATTGAGATAATTTACTTGTTTAGTTTTGAACGACTTGAAGATTTATACTAAAACAATTAGATTATTCGCTCTCGATTTCTATACGTAATAGCTGATTCGGGCTGCGCCCTCATCAGCTGTCACGCGATAGAAATCTCGAACTCATAATCTAATTGTTATCGTAACACTATGTAACGAACTATTGTTATCTTAACTGTCAAACTGACGATGACGGATGGACCGTCGAAACATGTCTGAAAGATTAAAAAGAGTCGTTTTGTTTCTAAGGATTTCTTGGGTTTAATTTGCACTTGTACGAACGTGTAGAGGGACATCGACAAAAATTGTCCTCTGTGGTTTAAGCACTACCAAGACAAGCATGACAGAGATCTCTGATGACCTACTGCGAGGGTTTCCACATCTTTAATCTTTAATTGTGATGATTGCCATTAATCAGTACACTAATCTGGCAATGGCTCTGGTCAAATGCACTAACAAATTTGATTGTTTAGTGCACGAAATGCTGTACATCAGAAAATTAAAAGAGACCTTAAGCAGAGACGACGAGAGCGGACGACGAGTACAAACCGGAAGTAACTTTGAACCATAAGATAATACTGCGCATGTCATGTCTTGTCTTCGCTGACTTCATTCGTCGTCCACCCAACGTCGAGAACGTGAAAACAGCTCTGTTGCCGTCCTCTGCTGTACGTAAGTATTTGTCAGACTATTTCTTCGCCTCTTAGAGATTTAATTGAGCAAAAACTAAGCAATCATGGGTTTTAATTTAGTATGCGAAAGTTTCTTTTGCGTTTTTAGCTCTAACTTAAAGTAATTAGCCTCTGTAAACTTCTTTTGTAGGAACTGCACATGGCGTGTCAAACTCCCGCGTCAGGGTAAGATCTGAAGTCTTAGTAAATTGGATCGTTCATGATGAACTTGTATTGATTTCCTTGTAAAAAATAACAGTTGCTTCGGGATGGTTAAATTTGTGGTTGAGTCTATCCGAAGTGTTCCTTGCGAATATTAAAAAGCAGAGCATCTGCAGCTTTATAAATTTTGCCGACTGAGTTATCTTCTTCAACTTTAGTCATTGCTCGATCTGTCTGAATATTTCAGCTGTTTCTAAGGTTGTTTCTAATATATAGGGATGAATCCCAGAAACAAAAGCCACGTCGTTATAGCAAGCTCGAATTCCAAGAGATTGATAAAACAGTCCTGTAGATCGCAGACTTGTAACGAAGGTCCATAATTTTAAATTTAAGAATGTCGAGGAATATAAGTTAAACTGTATGCAGTGCAGGCCAGAGTTAGACTGATTAGCACTAATTTAGATTTAATTGTCAAGGTGTATGCAGTTAAATATGATATGCAATTAAAGCAGGATTAGTCTTAATCCCTGCTCAGAAGTGAAAAAGGAATTTTAAGACATTCACATTTTTCTTCTCTAGAAACAACTCTATGAAATGGACGGAAGACCATGACTTGACCCTCTGTGGGGAAGTTCTTCTCCAGGAGCCTTTCAAGCATCCTAGAAACAGCAAAGAAAGGGGTGAAGTGTGGCGGCAGATAGCCCTTAATCTTAACAGTCTTGCAAGTCCCATATTCAAAGTGTCTAAGAGATCAGTGAGAGACAGACTAACCCTTTTGCAGACCAAGTACAAGGAGAAAATAAGAGAAGAAGAAAGAGCATCAGGCATAGACTGTGAGGAGACCCAGCTAGATGCAGCAGTTGAAGAAATTCTTGACAAAGAAAAGGCAGCTGACATGGAAAGGAATGAGCAAGCTGGCACTCTAACCAAAAAACACCAGGGCCCAGTTGTTCGAAAGCCGATTAACTTAATCCAGGATTAGCGTAAACTTTGGTTGCAGTTTCTAACTTTAGGATGAAAGTTTCTTTTGCTGCTTTTGGCTTTTTAGGATTTACGCCCTCAAATCTAAAATTATGCAGAATATCAGTGTTGACCAATGTTTGTGGATACAGAAAAAAACTCCTTGGTTAAGTTTTAATCTTGGATTAGGGGTAATCGACTTTCGAACAACCGGGCCCAGAGTGAGAAGGCAAGTGCCGAAGAGGTTAGGCGCCAAGCTATGGAACGACTGGGCAAAACCCAGAAAAGAAATGCAGATTCAGAAGAAGGAAAACCCAGTAAAAGAGGGAAGAGAAGAAGTTCGGATGCTGTTGAATACCTCAAGGAGAAGTTTGAGTTAGAAAGTAAACTGAGGAAGGATGAAATGGAGTTCAAGAAAAATGAACAGCAGATGTTGATGGATCAGCAAAGTCAAATGCACAAGCAGCAATTAGAAATGATGAAGATGGTACAACAACAGAATCAGACATTAATGGTTTTATTGGAAAAAGCTACATTCACAAAATGACTGTCTCAAGTGTCCTCAAGATTTTGTAAACTTATTTTAAAACAGGTTGCACTTAAGGGGAGTATTAATGTTAGAAACCCCTTCTTTTGAAAACACAAACTATGTCATAAGCATTAATGTACTTAAACTTTGTTGAACGTTGAGTTAACAAATATTTTACACTGTTTTTCAACTTGATTTTGTGTTGAAGGAAACTTGTTTATTTATTTCAGTACAAAAATCATACTTGTTTACTTCTGCATGCATGGGAGGTATTTTTCTCCTCACATTTACAGCCTTAAGCCTGGTTGACACTTGCAACTTAGTGAGATAATGACATAAAGAGAAAAATGTTTTTTTGCCTTATGTCCATGCTGTTGTGTTGACATTTTTTTGTAGGTAGTGTGAATCTGGCATTAATACAACAGGGTTAAAATTAAACCTCATTTCTTATTCGGTGTGATTTTACACGTACATAGTGCCCAGGCCTCATGTTACAAAGTTACAAAGTTAAAAGTTATCAAAAAGAGTTTATTAAGAAAAGTAGTCTTCTAAGGAAGGAGGTTCCAGCTGAAAAAAACTGGATGTCTGATTTCCATAGAGACATGTGAGGGCATTTCTAAGTAGGGCACTGACGACATACATTTTGCCCACACTACTGAGACCAATTTTTAAGTTTTTTTTTAAAGTCTAAAAACTTGAAGTAGTTAGTGACATCATTGAATAGCCACTCTACTGATTCTCTGACACTGCTCATCGACTGATTGAAATCCATCATTTGAGGGGTCAAGGCTCTATTCCTGGAAGGGGCTTGAAGGTGTACCCTTAATGGGTATGCTGGATCACCATAAATGCAGTATGGATTCCCCAAAGGACAGTTAGCAAAAGCTTGAAGGTCATTAAGGAGTCTTGAGTCTGTAAGCATGCCTGCATCATGCCTCCTTCCTTCTGAAAAATAGAAAAATATTCAAAACTGTTTTCATGATTGACATAAAAAAATATGACAAAACAAAGAATTATTATAACCATTTCTTACCTACGGGACCGTATAGATGACCTATCAGACCATTGGAGAGGGCAACACACTGAAACTTCAAAGCATGTACTTTCTTGTGGCCGTTATAGACTGCTCTCTGATGCTCTGCAGGTCTGCAAATTGGACGAACTGTCCCGTCAACAAATCCAAAACAATTGTCTAAGGCAGACCCTGGGCAGCAATGGTGTCACTATACAGTTGCAGCAAGGGCTGAGAGAGAACTTGGTGATTCCACTGAGTGATTCTGTGGCCGTGTGTATCGTATAGCTTATATAGTCGAGCACTTGGTTGCTAACCATGCTTAACACTGGAACCGGCCGACCAAATCGTGGAATGATATCACTGAATCTGCAGGGGTAAGACAATCTTCTCAGAAGAATACAAAGCGCTTCCATTCCACTTGATACGGTTCTTTGGTAACACGTAAAGCTGTCTGGAATTTGAAGGACTTCGGCAAGAAGTGGAAGGTCGTGCTTCCTAAATCTAAATTCTGCCAAACACTCTGTATCGCTTATATCGTTCAGAGAAAACCTTCCAAAATTCTCATAGCAAAAATCAGGATTTTTTGGCCAGTATTCCTCATACAACAACAACAGTTCTTCATCATCTAAAATGCCTTGAGCGTCACTAAAGAGAAAAAGTTGAAGCTCGTGAAAAGAAACCATCTCGACAAAAAAATGATTTACTATGCTGTGTTTTTTTGTTTACGTTCACGTTCTCGTCGAGCGAAGCTTAAGTTCAGATTTTCCCGCCGTTTTCGTACCGTGAACGGACGGTTCCGTCCCAGTCTTCACGCGGTACTATTCGTCGTCGTCGTCTTCTTCGTCGTCTATGCTTAAGGTCCCAAAAACCTTGTCTCAACGTGCAGTCGGATTCAATACAAGCGAAAGTATTCTTGTAATTTTGTTACTCGTTACGATCTTTATTATGTTAATTTAGTGAACCATTGTCTCGCATAACAGTTTCTTTTCCATTTACCTTGACAATGGTGTTATGATGGCACTGAAACGTCGGTTTTTCTCGCTAGTTTTTACCTGCTTATGAAATGGTTTTTGTTGTTCTTTTCTGGCAGAATTCTACTTCTTGGGTGTTGCTGAACATTGCTTCATTGTATTGGAGAGTCCAAGGGGATACTGTTGAAGCCATCAAGTGTTTGCGGCAGGCGCTCTCTTTCTCCCCAGCTAACACAAGGGTAAATCTTTACTTTAGGGCTGGTTGAAACACGAGCAAGTGAAAATTCGGAAGATAGGATGGTGTTCAAATTTTTGTATCAGTCGCGATCTAAGGGCAAATACAGCCGCTCGTTCAAACGGGCTCCGAGAACCCTTGGGAGTTGATTGCATTCGCAAGTTATGCGCTCAAGACTGTTTTTTAGAAAACGTTTGCCCTTTGAGATCTAAAAACGTTTAATTCCGTGGAATAGACAATACACGCAACATTAATAGCGTTGAAGTTTTTCAGGACAAATATTTACTTTACAAACTTCATGGAAATTTGTTTGTATCTTTTCTAGAAACATCAGGTGGATAGAATGTAATACTGCAATTGATAGGGTGTTTTGCGTACTTTAGAGTTCGGGGGAAAAAGAATCTGTAGTGACTAGTTTGCTGTTTTGGAGAATATCGAGTCTTTACCGTAACTTTTGGAGGGAACATAATGACAATCACTAATGATGTCAATTCCTATTCTACTAGGATGTGGCTCATGTGGGATTGGCCAGCATTTTACTGCGGGAAGGCCAGTTAGAGGACGCTACTGTAGTCATAAAAAAAGCTTTAGAGGTGAGAAATACCGTGATCATATGTATCATTTGTGAGTTGGTCTTCCTTTATCTGTCTGAACTGCGTGAAAGCGGAGTTCACCGAGATTATAATTTCATTTTCTTTTTAACTCCTTCATGTAACAGATCTCACCCAGTCTTGCTCTCGGACACTTTATCCTCGGCAGTGTTTTTGGAGCCCAGGTGAGCTTGAGAAGGTTGTAAAGTTGCAGTAAGACTTGTTATATTCGTTTCGGTTTGGCTTTATTTTTACTATACAAACTATCTGGCTGTATGTTCGGCGCCAAGCTGCATTTTTCCCGCGCTCTCGAGACACCAGTTACTTTTTTCCCGCGCTTTGAGACGTGTTGCATATTTTATTTTACCGCGCTTCGCTCAAGATACATATTCTCCCTTGCTTGTTTTCCGCACTTGCCACCAGTTCTATATTCCAGTTGCACGTTTTTCGCGCTTGATATCAGTTCTGCACTCTGGGAAAAGCTTCACATCTTCAATTTATACCTCTTACTAAACGAGTCCGAGGTCCGTACTGTAAGTTACGGACCGAGTTTTTTCCTGTTGATTTATGGCCCAAGCGCGAAGCGCGCGGGCCATGAATTAATGGGAAAAAAACGAGGATACGTAACTTACAGTATGGACCGGTAAACGAGATTAGTAAGATATTTATTATATCTCTGAGGTAATCCGGCGCGCGGGAAAGAAACCTTTTTTAAGTCAAGCGGGCCGTACTGTAGAATACGGGCCGCAAAATTGACCAATCACAGCGCACGTACTAAGTGAGAGATATAATAATAGTTCTTACTTATGAGTTGATGGGTTCATTACGTCAGGTTCCAATCTGTCCGGCAGAAGTCATTCTGGTTTCAGGCTCTTTTGACCCTAACATGGTTGCATTACTCGACTGAGGGATCCACTGGTCAGAAAAGACTTATTCGTGGTATTTATTGTTCTTTTTTTGGTCCATTTCCTTTTCTCTTCTTTAGAGTAACATTCCTGATTCCATCCAGCATTACCTGCTCGCCCTGCAGCTCGAACCAAGCTTCACTCCTGCTGTGGAGCGTTTGAAGATTATTCAGTGTGTCTTGTGGAAACAACAGAAAGCACTAGAAAAAGAAGCTGAAGATCTTAAAAAGCTGCTTACTCCCAACTGAACACAGCCTTCACGTTCATTCCCAGGTCTACTATTTCCCTTTAGCCGGTGGGGACTTAGCCGAGGAGTGCCTTGGGTTTTGTGTGTTTGTGGAGGTTAAACAACAAAGACGAAAACTATAACGGATCCGAAAGAAGAATACGATCATTTTGACACAGTTTTACACACCTGGTGTCTTATTAAAATACAAGACCGTCCATTGTGTGTAAAACGCTGTCTTAAAATGTTCAGCTACGAGTTTTGGAAATCGCGAGTACGAAAACGTTTTTGCTTTTTTAGTTGTTTACACTTTCTGAACAACTTACGAAAATGTATTTCTGAATTTTCACAGCTAGTATACGGATATGATCACAAGAAAGCAGGCAGTAAAGGGGAGTAGTATTTGAAGTTAGAAATAAAAGGGTTTGCCGGTACATTTCTGTAGGTCGTGTTTGGTTGTCTTTCATAGCATTCCCATGTAGCCGTTATTTCAGTGTAACGCAAAGCTTCTAACAAGCCTTGCGTGACGTTCAAGGTAACGCCCTGGGTAAGTGACAGCGTAGGCCAAATTTTAGGTTGTTCCAGTGCGTTTGAAAAGCCTTTGTAATGCCAGTAGTGATAGTTTACTGTTGTTGTGTTTTTGTCCATCAATGGTGTAGTTGCTGTATAATGTCATGAGGATGTCGATCTCAGATTCGGTCGCCTTTGTTCCAAACAGTTTCTCGCTAACCATTTCCTGAATACGATACTACAGTGAAATTTCCTCTCTATTTGCTCTGATGCAACGAAAGGGAGTCTATTTTTCCAATCTTTCGGCGAAATGAATTAAGAATATATTTGATAATTTATGTTACCTGGAATTATTTTTCAACAGGAGCAAATGGAATACTCGTAAGAATAAATTGTCGTGCAAGATAGAAATGTCATGCACACCTAATATAATTGCGAGCAAAATTCTATTTTATGTATTCCAGCCCTGGTATGTTTTAAAATAAAGTTCTGTGAATGTTAGATCCTTCTTCTTTATCGTTTGGTTTACAAGTTTAATCAACTTGTTTGAGTGAACTGTGGTATGTACTTTGCATGCAGCGGTATTCATCTGCTTCAGTTCTAAATATGTGTAGAACTGGCCAGAGTATCAGGCCTTCCTTAGCTCCCCCACCCCCCACCCCAGAAAAGCCTGATGTTGTATGTATGCAGTATGTATTTGTAGTCGGCTTACCGCTCAACTCTTCCAGAATACTAACTTAAAACCTCTATTACGGTTTTTGCCCCCCAAAGTCAGTGTTGCTTGTCAAGTTTCAAATACAAAAGATACAAAAAGATAAATACTTGATAATTTATCAGGAGAGCATTATTATAATTTGTCTCACGAGTTAACAAGCTTTTAGTCCTTTGTTAAGCCGTACAAAAGTGTACCTGATTTGAAATCCATCACGATTATCGCCTAATAACCCATTCTACAGTTGTGTGTTCAGAGACCTGGCCTTTGAGTGGAAACGAGACTGGAGGTGACCTGTTTTGATACAAACCTCTCTGTCTTCTCATGCAAGTGTGGACTAGTTAGCATAAGAACAACATGATTTACATGAAAAAAAAAAAAAAAACAGTGAGGACTGTATCAAAACATGGTCACCGCCAGCCTCGTTTCCATTTACAGGCCAAGTCACTGAGCATGCAATTGTAAAATGGGCTATTCAATACATCATTCTATGTTCAGTTATTGTTTTTGCTCGGATTGGGAAGTTTCAGAAGGGAATGTGTCGTACTGCGACACTTTCACGTAGCCGTGAGAGTCATGCGTCAATTCTTCCTCGTCTTTCTTAATTCTTTCCTCAGCAAAATTTGACCATACGACCGCCATCAGTCCCACCACGATAAACAACCCCCCGAAATATTCCAGTGTGTTAAGGACCTCCCCTAAAACGAAATACGACAAGATGGCGCAGAACAGTACCTGCAGAGGCCAGGTTGCTGTGACGAGGGAGGCAGAAATCTGCATGTTACACCAGGAAATCAGAAGATAGCACAGACCGGACGCGATGAATATGGCGTAAATAATGGGGTAGATTTCCTCCTTGGGAAAGTACGTGAATTTTTCTGGCTCTTTGATGTAGTAAAACGAAGCCAAAGCCATGAAAATGCTACCAAACATGTAACTCCATGCAGTAACGGCGACGGGCTTTGTTTTCCAGCGGGACTCCTCTTTGCCAAAGATGAATTTTTTCTGAATAAGAACATAGATCGCCATGGAAAGCGTGTTTCCAAGTAGAAATAAATACCCTACAAACTGAACATTACCAGAGACACCATGATCCGCTGCTTTGCTAGAGGTCTTTTGTAGCGTCATGACTACAGCGCCAGCCGCAGCGAGGAGAATTCCCAAACATTTCGCCCAGCCGCGCAAGATAAGAAAGTCTGGGAACGGCTCTATTCGCACAATGATGGCGATCAACGCAGTCCACACGGGAATGGCGGGTTGAAATATTGACGCAATGTTAGCATTAGTGTAGTAAATGCCAAGAAGGTACAATAACTGATTCCCAAACATTCCTGTTAGGCCCAGAACGATAAAAAGAGGGAGCTCTCTGTGAATAAACAACAAACAAAACGTCAGAAGAATGTAAGGCCAGGAAAAGAGACTGAGAAAAAAAACTGTAAGTTTCTGCTAGGAACTTTCACAGGAGTATGAGCTTGTTTTATTCAACCAATACGACACCTGTTTCTCGCTGACTTCTTTATTTGTCACTGAGTTCTGCACGTCTCTCCACGTAGTTTACGGTTTAGTAGCTTTCCGTTCTTCAGTCAACTAAGATCACTGCACCTTACCTTTATACTGGCCAGACAACCCAGCTGGTTTGTGCAGACTAAAGCTCACACAAGTCTTGGTTACAGCAAACCGATTTGCATTAGACCTTCCAATTATGTGCTCAGTCGAAACGACTTTCTTTCTAATATTTCATCATAAAGCTTGAGCCCAAAGACGTCAGCGTTGGAGGCTAGGGTTGACCAGTCAATACAAAACAACCACAAAGTTCTGAATTACATAATTATAGAATTTTCATCATGACGATCAGAAAACAACTAAAATTACAATTTGTAAATCATGAACAGTAATGGAGTTACAGAAGGAGTCATGCTTCTTCATCGAAAGTGATTGGCTAAGTTTCATCTTCACAAAATATCCTTTAACCCTTTGCATACCAAGTGGGTGCTATGTATTTCGCCAGATTTTGGGCAATAAATGGTCTGGGACTCTTAACTTCTTCATATATGGAGTTATTATGAAAATATCTGTTGTCTGGAAATAGAGCGTTTTCAGTCACGCAAGTAAAAAAGTAAATCATCAACCATTTATTCAATAGAGCGGTTTCAGTCACGTACGTAAAAAAAATTAAATCATCAGCCATTCAGTAGATAAAGTCAAGAAATTGTGGTATTATAGAAGAGTAATAAATAAACAACATGCTAAAGTCTCAGGGCCTTGCGATATCCCGTACTAGAGTTATTTGGCACAATGTACCACTCAAAATTATAGTGTTTTGTATGGAAACGTCATCCGTCTTGGCGGCCTGAAACGTGTTAAAACATCTGTTTCTTACTTTAGCTATATCAAAGGCTTTGTTCTCTCTGTTGAGCTTTCAAACATTCACATAGACGCCTCTCTTACCATGTTGGCCTTTCAAACCTCAAAAACACACGGTGAATCGATGTTTTCATGTAAGTGATATGCTTGTGAGCAGACATCTTAATGTCACTCATTGTGAAAATTTTCAAAACAAAGCAAGCTACCGAGCTGAAAACATGCAAACAGATACATTTCTTAAGTGTCTTTTATGTGAGGAAGATAAAAATGCAAGTCTGTTTACTTGTGAATTTTAGTTTTTTTTATGACGTCACGTGAAAACCCTCCATGCTGGGCACTCGACTGAGGCTTTAGTGTCACGTGATGCACACAAGTGGTTGTTGTTGTCACGTCGAGTGAGTGGAATCGCCTGAGTGTGGTGCGATTGCCAGTTTTAGAGTGGTTTTCTGAGCCATTTTCCACTGCAGAAGCCCCCATGCTGGCATCATTAAGCTAGAATGTGGGTTAAGGCAAGCCTTTGAAAGAAACCAGAGGTAAGAGGCGGTTTCATGTTGACTGAGATGCCAAACACGCTCTGTTGTGATGATGGTGGCTCAAAATACGGCGGGGATAAAGCACAGGTCACATTCCACAGGTCAGCATACAGGTCACCGCGCTACAGATAAATAAAGAAGCCCAAAAGTGTCTCCTAGCCCTAACTGATCACTATCCAAAATGTGATTTTAGATCGAGGAGAAACTGTTTGGCTGAGTTACCAATCAATAAAACAGTGAACTGTACCTGTGACTTGTGGAATGTGACCTGTACTTTAGACCCGCCGCTCAAAATGGAACCTGTCTCTCTTGTCTTTCTGCAAGATTGGATCTCAGAAACGGGCTGAAGCGTGTCAGGCAGAAAATTTGAGAGAAAACATTCATAGCAGATACTAAGGAGAGAGCTTGAGGTTTGCTGTAAATGTAGAATTTTGATATTTTGGCAGTTTTTCTTATTAAGAATGCTACATCATGTAGAGCTAACCGCCGACCGGTTAGCTCAGTTGGTAGAGCACCGGACTACCGTGCGGGAGGTCGCGGGTTCAAACCCCGGCCTAGCTTGCATAGCTGCCGATCCGGTATTGTAGGCGCGCGGAGGAGGCGGAGGAGCCATTGAAAGCGAGCGATGAAGCCGCGAGAAATACGGCTTCACCGTATTTACGCCTTCTCCCAATTTTTACCCCTTGATATTTTAGGTGTATCACATAGAAGTCCATGAAAGAATAAAAATGCTGTTTACCGTTTGCAAATATCTGCATTAGTTCCAGAGATATTTAACCCATTGGCACCCGTGCCGGCCAAAACCGGCCGTAAAAAACTCATATGCTTCAAAACATTGCAACTTTCTCAATCGCACGAATATTGCCTTAACTGTTAGTTGTGAGCACGAAATGGAATGCCCTTTAAATTTGGATATCCAATAAATGCAAGAAACGTAGCGATTTTTACCAAATATGGCCTTTTGAGTTTGGACAAGAACGAAACTGACCGTTTTTAACGTCAAAGAGAAACGACAAAAATGCCCCTTTTTGCCTTCATGTTTTTTAAGGAAATCATCGCCGAAAAACCAAACTTCAACTTCAACAAATTCAGTCCTTTTTCTAGCTTAGAAATGACTTTTTTTGTTCATATTCTTCTCCCGAGCGTAGATACAGCCTTTTGTTCCACTGCATTCGGGCCTTTCCGCCATTTTCAACATCTAGACCACATTGCATGCTGGGAAATGACGAGAATTTTTGACAGCACCCATTCCTTCTCCCAATTATTTCACATAGCCACTCCGACCTACTGCCAAAAATTCCTGCTTGTGGTCATCTTCAGTACTCAGAAATTCCAAAATATGTGGCAGTAGGTCGAGAAATTCATCAATAGCCGAGTCCCAAAGGTACTAAGTGTTCGACCGGCCAAATTCCCAGTTCGTCGAGTAACAAGCCAAATTCAACAACAAAGTACATCACCTTGCTCGATTCTTTGAGAAAGTGGACTCTTAGCTACCGTCACGCTTAATGATGCTCATCAGGCAGCCGCTAAAGATGAAAAATGGCTGTAAATTTAGCAGAAATCGCAAGCAAATCGAACTTGGGCCATTGTTGTCGCTTCACGGATAAAAAATAGCTACGTCAAAATGACGTTTTCAGAAACCTTGAGCCTCCAGTGGCTTAGGACAGCACCACTTTTCCCTGCTAGTTCAAATAAAGAGTCACGAATTGCTATTCATCGTTTAAAGGTGGAAAATCACTCCGAAAATGTAAAAACAGCCGGTAGTCAATGGGTTAAGTTTGAAAAATGTGTAAAATATGCAAATGAGACTACTGATGACGTCATACACTCAACCCAATATTATATCAAATATATAAATAGAGCCATCTCTGTTAATTTGCAGCACAGACCATTGAAAGTTGGTAGGCTAATAGTTCTATAGGAAACACACCTACGGCTATAAAAATATTCTGTTCCCATGGCAACTCACTCTTCTCCAGGCCCCGCCCACTTGATTTCAATATGTTAGTGATTTTCAGGTCAAAAAACATTAAATGAGGCCACGAACTCGAGCTAACATATTTATATGCTTGCTGGATCATGCATGTGATGCACCATTAGTAAATATCAAAATGGAATGCTAAAGGTGGCCAGAAAAGCCTTTAATATTGGGGAGGTCTGGAGCCCAGTATGTTGCCAAGGTAACAAAACTGTAAAGCTCGTATTGTGGAGCACATTTAGTAGAATCTTACTGCAAAGAATCAAACCTTTCCGATACAAATTGGCTGAGATATCTTTTTTCATCATATTTGATCAAAATTTGGTTGAGTGTATGACGTCATCATTTGGCTAATTTGCATATTTTAAAAACTTGAATATCTCTGGAACGAAAAGAGATATTTGAAAACAGTAAACAGCATTTTTCTTCTCATACATACTACTTGTTCATGTTTTAAAATGGCTTAGATAGGAAAGATACCATTTTCGTCATAGTACCACTTTAAAGGAGAGGATTAGGGACAGTCTTGAAAAACATCAAAGAACGCAAAGAAGATTTTTACACTTAACCAAATGCATGCTTACGCTATGAATATTTCACTTATCAAAAGCGTCTCACAAAGATCGTGGAAAGCAGAGAGCGTACGTACTGGTACCAGTTCATGTTGTCGTAATTTCTCACAACACTCTTTTAGTCACCAGGCAATTTAAAACTAACTTATGGTCAACTTAAACCACAAACCAAGCAATAGATGAAAAAAAAAATAAATAAATAAATAAAATAAGTACATCAGTCTTCAGGTGTTCAAAAAAAAAATCAAAATCTTTCTGATCTTTATTTTAACACGGTAAAAATTCATCAGGTGATTACAATATAAAATACAACTTCATAATAATTCCTAATAACGATAAATACACACCTAAAAAGTCTCTATCATAAAAAAATACTACTCTAAACTAGACCTGTTTTCCACGAATGCCGTGTATATACGATACGTATATATACGTGTGAGATACGATTGAACATTAATGAACATTGCGCGCAAACTTCTGCTCTTCAATCAATTGACAAAACGTTAAGAACCAGGACTAGGTCGCAAAAATAATTAAATCAAAATTAAAAGGTTAAATTAAACTTCCTTCCCTACTAAACCGAGTGAAGTTACTAATGAACATAAACCACAATAAGCTTAATTATAAGCTCTCACCTTAGTGATGGAAATTGAATGGTTTTCTCAACGACAAAAGCAGCGATTAAGAGCACTGGAAAACAGCCTGCATCCCGAATCAAGCTGAAGATCAAAGGATCTGCTTTGTTTTCTTTGGCGAATTTTGAAACAATAACCCCATAAGCTCCAAATCCAAGCTGAACAACAACGAGAGCAAACCAGACGATCCACGCACCCGCGACCGCCATCTTAGATTGAGTAATTAATGACACCTCGTCACGCAAGCTTCCGGAAATTATGTGACTGAGTCACAAGATCAAAAACTCGTTCAGTTAAGTGACGAAACTTAGTACAGTCTTACTCTAATTTTATTTAATATGTTTACTTTAGTTTGAATTTCCCCACCGGATCAGCACAATGTTATTATATATGCCTAAACATCTCATAAGATATGTTATATATGTTTTGAATAAATACATTGTATATTGGAACATTGTTCCCTCATTAAACAGGGTTGATCCATTACAAAAGTGGTTTTCAGGGTGGCCCTGTATACACATAATATAAAAGCCATAAATTATATGAAAAGGGTAAAATGATGTACGAAATCTATAAAACACGGGTGACCGCAAGTGTTACCGATACAGTATCGAAAAAGATACTAGACTATATACAGCTTAAAAACAAATGTGGGGATATAAAAACTATAGTGTGGTGAGAAAAATTAAATCCTTTGTTTCTTTTTGAATAATATAATTAATTCAATGAGAGAAAAAAATCAACTAATGAGCTTTCAGATTATTACAATCCGTTCCGCAGCCTGGTAAGTGAGTAGATGTTTTCGTAGGTCGTTTAAGCGCGTTTCTGGATCATGTCATGTGACAAGGTTGTTATTTTATTGCCCCAGCAGGTTGAGCTCAACAAGAGAGGCAATCGCTATGAAACCTAGGTAAAGAATAAGAAATATCATTCCAAGACGCTTGGTCAAATACCATTTGTTTAAAGCTACAGAGACTAAGGCCACAATTACGGTACCCAAGAGAGATATCGATACGTAAGCCATACGGACACTTAGCAAGTCGACATGGCCAACAAATACTGTCTTGAGAAGCCAAGGAAACCCTAGACCCAATAAGATGTCAAACACATTACTACCCATCGCATTAGAAACAGCCATGTCGCCATCTCCTTGCCTTGCTACTATCAGGCTTGATATCACATCAGGCAGGCTGCACCCTGCTGCCAGGAAAGTCAAACCCATGATTGCATCCGGGATACTTAATGTGAAGCCGATAACCGACACCATCCAAACGAAAAGATACGTTAGTACCCCAATCCAAGCCAACGACATAACAAATGATATCAAATACCACTTCTCCCATCTATCTGTGCGGCAGTCTGGAATTGTCACAAAAAACAAGCACCTGATTGGTAACGAGATGATCAATAGCGCCCGGGAAATTACTCTTTGTGGAAGTGACAATGACGAGTCGTGACCATTTTGGTGTATGACTTGACTTTCTTGAACACTGTTGTCGCTGACGGGACATTCATCCTCGTCGCTTTGTTGTGGCCGCAATTTCTCTTTTTCACTGTAATCAGTAACCTCTGTCTCAATGTCAGTATTTTTTTTTCTAGTTACTAATCTCCGAAAAAATCCCTGAATGGTCTCGTTAAAGTACATGACGATAATATACATCACATACAAGCAGACCAACAGCAACGCTTCGTACCAGTAGACTTTTTGGTCGTATGTAACGCCAATCAAAGCAGCAATAGACAGCGAGTAAAACAAGGAGTTACGCAAGAACGGCCCCCTTGACAAACGAAGTGTGAAGCCCGCAAAGAGACCACACATAGCTACGTTGAATAGAATATTAAACACCGCCGATCCCACTACAGTTCCGATCCCAATGTCGTTCTTTGTTATAAAAACGCCGAAGAGAGAGGTGAAAAGTTCTGGGGCCGAGCCACTAAAAGCCAATAAAGTGGCACCAGCGGCTTCGGGGTGTATGTGCAACTTGTCGGCAATCTTCTCCACAGAAGGGACAAAGTATTCTTTGCAAAGAATGGTCAAACAAATGAGCCCATACACTGTCAGAAGAAAGTGTACAATAGCTCCGCCGTGCTTTCTCTGAGTCTGAGTCATGAAATCACGAGGAAAGTCATCCATCGATGGTTTGGAACTTGATGTGACCATTTTCTGCGGAGCGGGAGTATTTTTGTCTGTCTCCAGCGATCTCCTCACTCGATTAGGAGCACCAGCTCCAGGCTTGTTTTCCCGCGGTAATGCCGATAATATTGACTTGTAGAGCAAACTATGGAAAGCGAAGCTGACAAAGAGGACAGCAACAAAAATAAAAGCGGTAAAATTTTCCAGCCGGACTCAATTTCGGTTTATTAAAACTGTTAGTGATCATCGAGAGCCGACGATAGTGCAATAGGTTGAAGCAGAAGGTCATATGCTTCTGGTTGAAGTTTATACATGCAGATGGTAAAAGAAGGATAATGTTGCTAGAGCGAGACAGTCACGTGAAAAATGATAATCACGCGAAATTGGAGTTATTTTGTTTGGCACGGTGTTCATTGCTTTGTCATCACTTTGCTTCGTCGATCAGCCAGAAAAATTCACATATTTTCCAGTCAAAGAGGAAATTTTGCCCCTTCTTTACGCTATATTTCTTACCTCATTTTCTTGGTGCAATACACAAATTTCCGCTTCCCTCGTGACAGCGACCAGGCCTCTTCAGGTTCTGTTCTGCATCACCTTGTCGTATTTCGTTTTAAGCGATGCCGTCACCCTCTTGGGATATTTCGAAGGGCGCTCATCGTTGTGGGACTTTCGACAGTCGTGTGGTCGGAATTTGTCTGCGGAAAGAAGAAGGAAAGAAGAGCAAAGAACGGAAGAAAAGGAAGGTTGTCAAATGGCTATTTCAAAATTTCTCATCATCGTACTTTTATTTCTGAAGAACATGAAACGGAGGCGGCGGACGATTACAGTATTACAGTGATAGATAAATTATTTATTGTACCCAGAAATTCATGTGAACTGAAACTGTGATCGAATTGTGAATGTATCTTCTGAAGCCCAAAATGAAGATATAGGTCACTCTAGAAATTCTCAACAATGATTTAATTCGAATAGCTTACCGTGGAAAAGACTGTGGGATTGTCTGGAGGGCGAAGTAGTAATAGGTGAGTTCGACAAATACCACCTCCGCACAAAACACCCTCTTCGCTTCGCTCGTCGGGTTTTGTTGTGCTCCGGTTGTATTTGTCGAACTCACCTATTACTACTTAGCACCCGAGGAGCGAAGCGACGAGAGCAACACCATCCACAAACCATCAAAACCAACAAACAAAGGCGCCAACAAGAGCAGCCGGGGTGGGGGTCGGCCTATTAGAGAGAGGGCCACCCTGCCGCTTGTAGTCGACATATTGGCGTTTGTATTCGGCGACCATTGCCTTCCCCTCTTTTGCAGAAACTTCAGGACCTTTGAAAAGTTTGGGGTCAGAGTTAACACTCCACAATTTTTTGAAATCAACGAATGGGAAGGGAACAGGAATTCTCGCTCCTGTGGGATTATCGAGATTGGGTCTGTCGGTCTTGTAACGGATGTTGGGGCCGACTTTCGTTGAAAGCTCATCCAACATGGTGCTCTCAGCCTTCAAAACATGGGCTTGCCCTTCTCCACAGCCCAATCGATCGCCTTTCGTTAGAGCTTGGGATCCCTCATCGCTTCCGACGCATAGTACCACCCCATTTCCACCCCTTTTTTTCAAGAAATGGAACCCCTTGATGAAGAAACAAATACATCGCCGTTCCAGCAACGTTTTTTCCTATTCCATCTCCAACCTTAAGGGGGGGGGATTGCCCTCTGCAAGAGAGGGCCCCGCTAGTTTCCCGACTTCGGCAAGAATCGTGTTTTTGTTATTCCACAGCTTGCGCATTTTACTTTCAACATTCTTCGCCCATTTTTCGTTGTGACTACTTTTTCTGACCCAGGGACATTCGGGGTCTTCCGCTTCTTTCTTAAACAATAGACGTCCACCATCACGCTATATGTTCAAAATAATTTTTCACAACCTTTTCATTCTCCCGCACATTAGTGGAAAACATCTGGAGAATGTCTGGGTAGCTTGTCCCCTTGTTGCGCTCGTTGAGAAAGAGAAGACAATAGTACCCACATCGCACACTGTCGATTGCTTGGATTTGATCCTCGTTGCGAAGGAAGGTTTTGTGTCGTGCTTTCAGCATCTCTTTCTCCCACTCCATCGGGGGGTGCTGCCCAAAAGAGTCAAAATACTCCACATCTTTTCCCTTCCAACAAGCAACCCAGTGTGTTCCCAAACTACCAAAATCATCCAAGTTCAAAATACAAGGCGAGTGGTCGAAAGGTTTGAGTTCGTTTCGGGAGAAAATCCCTTTGATGGGGAAGTTGAGATATTTACACCAAGCAGCCAAATCAATGTTCGAGAGCGCGACATCCGCGAATTCTCTCCCTCGTAGTGGAGTTTTCATCTCTTTTTTTTTTTTCCCAATCTTGCCAACTACCCCAAACAGGCGGCGGGCGATACCAAGGAGGATTGATTTGCATTTCTTTGCCACTTCCTCGTCCAACTCGAGGTGGTGGAGGGGGTGGCAGTCGGGGCAACGAGCGCCTCTAGCGGGAGGGACCCACTTGCATTCCTTTCCCAACGAGGCTTTTCACAAGGGACAAAGCAAGGGGAACTTCGATGGAAGCCAGCATGCCCAGAAACCCTCCATACTGCGCAGTTCCACCACCATGAACAATTCCTTTCCCAACCATGTACCTTTCAATTCCCTTTCTCTGGTCTGGTGTTAACCTTTGCGTCAAACGGTAAAGTTCCACTTCCCGCGGGCCGTAGCCCTTTCCAAAAATCTTTTTCAAAGTTTTGTCTGCCGCGAAACTCAGTCCCGCAGTTGCCAAAGCTTTGGCGGCGGATTTGGCAGCAGGCACAAGCAGTGGCCGGGCCAGACTGAAAACCGTCGAAAAAAGATTGCCGCCGCCTTGTGCGAGTTTGGCGATTTGTGTCTTGCTAATCGTGATGTCCGCGCCGCGCTTCTTGCCGGCGGCTCTCTTTACGTGATTGATTTGGGTGGCAGTCAAAAGAAGAGTATCACCGCGCCCGATTTGTTCGGGTTTGACCCGCAGAGTCACTGCTGTTCGCGAGGCAAGAGCCTTTCGCAGGGTTTGTTTCTGCCCATCTGTCAAGGTAATCTGAAACGGATGGTACTTTGTCGCCATCTTATACCAAAGAAAAGAATATTCTGTCTCAACCCACAACCAACTCGTTTCCAACCGCCTTGATCACAACCTCTTCCTCATTCAAGATGGCTGCGAAAATGATGAAATCGTGAGCGTTGGCAGCTTCATTTAAAGTCCAATGTAGAATCATTTTCCTCGCATCGCCCGTCATACTTTCTTTGGTCGCGCGGAGGTCGAAGTAGACAATGGGGTAACGAGAAGAATAGTTGGTTGAGTTAATTTGTGTTCCTGAGTTGGGGTCGTTTTTCCTGTAACGAAACTCGATCAGATCGCGACGGATACGTATCAGATCTTCACCCTCATACTCGAGGTCGGGGTAGTATGTTGAACCATACTGCAGTCGGCAAGAGCTCAATTTTCCGAATTGTCTCCGTCGAGGTCGAATGTGTCGAAGAAGCACGGGTTTTGGTCCACAGCATTCTGCTTCTGCGACTGTTGGAAGAAAATGAAGACGTGTTTTGCGCCTTTGACACCAGAGGAAATTTTCCAATGACCGCTCGCACTTCTTTGAGGGGTGTCGGAGGTCAAGGTTTCTTGCAAGAAGGTCCATTTCGTTGTTTCAGAAATTGTTCATTCATCTTTGTTTGTCCTTTTGGTGTGAGCAACAGTTTCGGAACCCACAGGTGAAACTGTTTGACCACAATTCGCCGCTCTTTGCCACTGTTCTGGTAATCATTTCAGCGTCGTTCTGCAACACAATTTCGAACTCAAGCTGCACTGGGGGGAGAAGTCTGTTCCAAAGCTCCTCGAAGAACGAAAAACGTTTGAAAGGAATTATGGTTTTCACTGTTGCAGCCCCTCTTGAAAGTTTGTGTCGCGATACAATCCCTCCGTTGGTGGCGGTGGCGGGGTTTGTGACAGTTGTGGCAGTCTTGTCGAGATACCAAAATTTGTCTTCCGCCACACTAATTGCGTAGTCTTTGGAGTCCTCCAACATGGTTTTGATGAACACCACTTTGTGAATACCGTCTGCCTGGTACAGGGTCTTCCTGCGGACCTCACCGTCATCTTGCTGATGAGCGAGAAAGACCCGTTGACTGGCGCCGATTGTGTATTATTTGCAATGTTGGCACCATCAGCCGTTGCTTCGAAGCGGTACTCGACAGCAAAATAGGCGTTGTACCAATCGCGGATAACATCTCTGTCTTTTGAAGAGAATTTGTACCCCTTCTTGCTCTGGTATTGACCATTTCCCGGCAACACGATCGGCGTCTCGAGATCGAGGCGCTCATAGTCCACTTTTTCAAGATACTGTGGCGTACGAAACCAAACCATGGTGTATACAAACGAAAAAAATTTAAAGGCGATTGGCCAAAATTTGGGCGAGTTTCCACATCGCATCTCCCCCCTTTGGTCTCCCCAACAATTGTCGGATTTTTTTCGCACCCCTTTCTTCTGTGTGCATCTCTTTGGGGGATTTATCTGTCACACGTGACAACGGCAAAACCACTTCTTGTTTCGCTGGCTTCGCAACTTTCGGGCCGATATCCAAGAACTCATCGCGAATCACGCCCGACCCTTTGTGTATAAACCGATACCATCCCACACTCGGGTCGAAAATTTTCATCCACTCACTGGGGTTGTTCATTGAGAGATGGGTAATATACCCTTGAGAGAAATTTCAATGCACTTCTTCCTCCTTCGACCCAACCTCTCGAACCACAAGAGCCAAAGCCACATCAGACCCGTTGAGGTCCAAAATGTTGTTTCTCCCATCCGTGACACGTACTCCGATCGAGCTGATTGTACTTTCATCGAAAGGGTGATATTTCAGGCGAAAGGGTTCTTTGTGGAAAAGGGTAACTGACCGGCAGCCCCACGGTGGAAAGATTGAACAAAACGTCGTTTGCCATATCGTTCACCTTTCTCGTGATCAAGTAGCAGTGGAGAAAAACCCAGTCGACTTCCCTTGTGATGTTGGGGATTCTGTCGCCGACGAAACTTTTTGTCGAAGCCCAGCAGTTCGGCGAAGTTCCCAACAGAGAGGTCGAGCTCGTAGTCTTTGTCGACCCCGATCACAACTCGATAGATTGCCAAATCAAAGTACAGAGAAAAAATGTATTTTTTTCTCCGCGGTAAAAGGGTCAACATACCCCGTGTGCGTCTGTAAATACGAGGCGAGGTTGGTGTACCCATACATCCCATCGGGGAACGTCAAAGTTCTCCAGTCTTTGCCTTTTTTTTCTCCATTTCAGTCGGTTGTTGTTGTACTTCGCCGCCACATTGTGCCATGAATAGGACATTGTGATCAGCTCGTCGAGGGCGGCTTCGTAGTTCCGTGTTGGGTCGAGTTGGATCGGGGGGTTGAAGAAGATTCGAAAATCGTGAGTCTTGTGGTTGTGGCGTCGTTTTTATAGCTGCAGGAGCTGAAAATCGAGCAGCTGGTGGAAAGTCATTCTATATAGTTCTCAAAATTTTCTGGCCTTGAGCTTGTGTCACAAAGTTGCGTTTGACGAGTTTGGAAACCAACTGCTCAATCTCTTTTCGCAGTTTGAGCGACGTATTTCCCGTTTTCAACAACCCAAGCTTCACATACAAGTCGTTTATCATTTCTTCAAAGTCCCCCCACCCCTTCGGGCGGGATGCCCCGCTCCCCTCCATCCACTCCTCTTCCAAGATTTCATTCTCATCGTCATCTCCTTGGATTGCAGGTCTGCGACTCATGACAGCTTCTTCTAAAGGCGGCATTGGTCTTTGTTTCGGGGTAGTAGGGGGGCTTTTCTTCAAACTCTTCTTCCCTCGCTGGAGCTGGGTCGCCGACAGCGGTGTTGTTCGAACGGGCTGTGGGGGTGGTGGCATTCGTGCGGCGAGGATTTCATCTCTGCGTCGTTTGACGGCCGCCAAAGGCCACCCTTTGTATCTGCCTGTTTTCACCTCTTCTTGCCCGCTTCGCTCCATCTTTGTGGCCAGGCTGCTGAGCGACCGCAAATCGTTCGATTCGTTGTATGTCTCGAGAAACTCTGTTGGCGCTGGTTTATCCTAAGTCAGGCGCGGCGTTTCTTCCTCCACCGACGGAGGGGGTGCAGTTCAAATTCTTCGTCGTCGACGGGCGAGGGAGGAGGTGTGGGAGGAGGTGTTAGATCTTTCTCCGGGCGAAAATTCTCCCAGTCGAACGGGTTGATTCGATCGAACTCTTCCATTGCATAGTCGGGGCCCGCCTCAGGCTGTGGCTCGGCCTGTGTGGTGTTCCCCAGCCGCTTCGTGATTGGTTTGAAAAGCTGCTCTGCCGATAATTCCCCCCATCGCCTTTGCGAGTTTGTCTCGTTTGAAAGTTTGCCTGATCTCGTCTTTTTGTTTGTCCAATGCGGCTTCTGCCGCAGCCCGCTCTCGTCTCTTCTGCACGTACATATTTCGCACAGGAGGATATACAGAGAATGAAAATTCCAAACTATGATCCCGGCTCTGCGAAAACAAATTGGCTGCAGGGCGACCCGTCCATGCCCGAGGATATTTTCCGGATGCTGATCTGCGGCCCCAGCGGTTCCGGCAAAACAAACATCCTGCTGCACATGCTGTACCAGCTGTTGGAGTACGACAAGGTTCTGCTTTTCTCGAAGAACCTTCACCAGAACAAGTACCAAGCGCTTCTCGACGACTTTGCCGAAAGAATCAACCCTAAGGTCGGCTACGAAGTCGTCGAAGCGCATCCCGGCAACGACATTGTTCCGCTCGGGGAACTTCCCCACCCTGAGGTGGGAATGCCCGACAACCAGAAGATCGTCGTGTTCGACGACTTGGTTTGTGAAAAAAACCAAAACGACATAGTAAACTATTTACGGCCGGCACCGCAACTGCACTGTGATCTATCTTTCGCAGGACTTTTTCAAAACCCCCAAGAACATCCGCGACAACTGCAGCCATTTCTGTATTTTTGCTTTCCTGCCAATAGAGAACAGGTGAATCGCCGCCGATCTGGGGTTGGATCCCAACCTGCTGGACCGCGCAACCGACAAACAATTCTCATTTTTTTTATTACGACAGACCAAGGAAAGAGATGAAGAAAACTTTCGACGAAATAATTTAATTAAGTGGGATTTGGTAGTGGATTTTGTCTATGGTCATCACCAAATCCTTGGCGCCTTGGGTGTGTGTCTTCCATTCTAGCTCATCAACTATTGGTTTCAAATCATTTAGCATTGTTTCAACAGCCCAACCGACGGCTTTATTATACGACTCTCTGAAGTTCCCCGGAAGGTTCTCAATAAAATGATATGGGTCGATCTTCCTTTCGATCAACCTTTGCACTCTCATTGATATCTCTCGCATATACATTATATCATCTCGTTCTTCCTGGGAACATTTTTGGAACTCCACATCCTTGTAGGGTCTTTCGAAAATTTCTTTCACACCCCATCTCAAAATTTCTGAATATGGCTCCGTGTCCTTGAGATGCAGCCTTGATATCTTTTCATATTGTTCAAGCTCACGAGACCCCATGTACCTACACCACCCCACTCTCTAATTGGTTTTACAGGATATGAAAAATACAATAAGGTCCCTCCTTTCACAAAGCAAGGAAAAAATTTCGTCGAGAAAATATAGAAAAGACATGGGGTGGTTGAACGAACTTGCAGGAAGCTTTTTTCGTGGGGCGGGAGAAGGAAAACCAGGCCCTCATGGTCCACCTGGTCCGCGCGGCCAACATGGTGAGAAGGGGGATCGCGGCCCCGCAGGTCCAACTGGTGCACAAGGACCAACAGGTCCACACGGGCCTACAGGGCCTGCAAGGCCTGCGGGGCCTCGAGGGACAAGAGGATTGCAAGGGCCTCCAGGCCCGCAAGGTGCACAAGGACCACCAGGCCCGACCGGCTCGGGTGACCTCAAAAGAGACGGCAGCGTTGCGATGACGGGCAACCTCGACATGGGGGCGTAACCTGATCACCAACATGGTTTACGCTGCGAACGACCTCGACGCCACGAACAAAAGCTATGTCGACTTTGAAATCGCGCTTTGTTTGAAACGGGACGGAAGCGGCCCGGCACTGGGTAATCTGAATATGGCTGGATGGGCCATTGAAGATTTGAAAGACGTTGATTCCACCACCCCCGCTGAAAACGCCGTCAACAAAAAATACGTGGATGAAGGTTTGCGAACCGAATTCGACGCGATCGCGCAAAGACTTGAACATGAACAACAACGCCATAACTAATCTTGCCCCACCCTCCTCCACGACTAACGCGGTGACCAAGAGATATGTTGACGAGTATTTTGTCAAAAGAGATGGCTCGAGTGCGATGTATGGGAACCTGTCGATGGCCAACCACAAAATCAAAAATGTCGGGGCTCTAGCAGAGGACAAAGACGTTGCGAACAAAATTTATGTCGACCAAGCTCCTTTTCTCAAACTTTCTGGCGGGCAAATGGCGGTTGACATCAACATGCACAACAGCACGCTCGCGAACTTGAAAGACCCTGTGGCTCCAAGTAGTGGGGCGACCAAGAAATATGTCGACGAGACACAGGTGGATTCTTCCGGGCCACAAGAAAACCCCTTCAAATATCTGATGGATAATATCAAGGAATCCTCGAGTGAAAATAACATTAGGGTGCACAGTATTTCGAAATTTACAGCCTCTTCTCACCAAATAAACCAATCGGCGTACAATTTCACTCTCGTTGACGATAAAGATGGAACTGAACAATATCGCTGCAGAATTGGCTTCAACCTTTTCAGGCTCCCAATCGATTTTTATACGTTTGCTTTGGAGTTTTTCCCTTCAGAAATGCGAAATGTCAGCGTTTATGCAACTGCCGACACGCTGTCGTTTGGCGCGCAAACCTCGAAAACATTCCAACCGACAACTTCCATCGCTGGTTATGTCAAAACGGTGCTGCACTTCGAAAAACGCCAGGTCGGCCAACGAGAATATCTTTGCTTCGATTTGCATGGAAAAACCGCACACCCAAATCCCACTAGGCATCTGGTTGTTTATGGTTTGAATGGAACGATATCGAAAGTACCTTCCACCGTTTTCGATCAAATTTTCTTTGCACAAGCCGGGTGAATGGTTATGCAAACTGATTTAGATATATTAACACACAGGGTGGTGAACAAAGGGCAAGGTGGGTTTCACATAGAGGATGGGGGTATAACAACCTTGGATGAACATTTGAATATGAACGGTTTTCTCCTTTTTCGAGTGAAGGTGGGTACTGGTTTGGATTTGAACAACACCGCTGTCACAAGTGGAAATGTCATTCTGTTTCAAAGCTCCCCCACGAGGTTGACTATGGGAGTCACTCCCGATATGGGGGGAATTTGGCGACTAATTCGAAATTGGGCAATTCTTTTGACCTGAACGGACAATTCATCACCAACGGAAGTAATGTTTTGTTTGGGGGAAACAACCAACAAATGGTTTTACACACCGACTAGAATGCAAACGGGTACAGTGTGGTTGGACAGAATGGGGTGGATTTGAAGTAGATGGTGATGGTAGAACAAAAATGCATGGTGATTTGTATCTGAACGGACATGGGATTCATGAGGTTATTGATTTCCAAGGTGGACGAACTAGATTACTGAAAGATCTTGATTTGGGTGGGATAAAAGTAATGAGCGGAAGCACTCCACTGTTTGAATATCACAATGGTTCAATAAGATTTTTGAAGCCGTTTACACTTCCTAAAAGAGCAACAATCGAGTTGGAAAGCGATGTAACCACCAGAAGTGAAAATGGTTGGATGTTCATTCTTCTTTCACGATTTTGGCAGCCCTACACCGCATTCAGAAGGATAACAGGTGTAACCTTGTCTTCCCAAAGTGGGGGGTTGCCTCGTGATATGATGTTAAGAATCACGTTTAGCTTGGGGAGTTACATTTCTCCTATCCAAAAATTTATTTTTTTTCCACGAGGAACTGTGGAAAAACAAAAATAGACCTTGATGAAACAATCAATGACAGGATGGTGTATGTTGCTTTTCATTTGGATGGCTTTCTCAATTGAAGCCCCCAGGTGAAACTGAAAGCATCCTTCCGCTTATGAACATATTTATTTTCTTTTCCATGAAGAATCAACATATTACCAGCTTCCTTTACACATGGTGCGATTGGTGTGACAAGTGTTGTCTGGTCTGCCCCCTTCAGAAATCCAAAACCAAAGTGGCATGAGGGAAAAAATGTTCGCTGCACAATCAATTTCCACCTTAGGGTGATTTTTCTTCACTATTGTCAATTTTTTAAAAATATATACGGTCATGTTGTTGCTAAACAAAAAGCCTCGACCTCCCCCTGTCAACATCTTTGACTTTAATCATATCGACTCGACCCTTCCGAAGGACACTGTTAATATGTTGAAGCGTCTCTATGCATTTTACCACAAGAAACATTGGGGCTACGACAAATTGTTCCGCTCCTTTCAAAAGAAAAATCTGTTTTGCAATGTGGTGGCGGGCAAGGCCATCGTTTCTTCTGCAGTTGCAGGGGGCATTACCTTGAACCCGTATGTATTTGCCATTTTGACAGCTTTCGAGCTTGTCGTGAAAGGTGTAGCAAGCTTCAAAAAATAAGACAAAAAAGCTGAAAGGGCCAACTTCGCCAGGGTTGAGTACAATAAAATCCTGGACGCAATCCGCTTTTATCTACGGGATAGACGTCTGTGAAAGAGGAATTTCTTGAGAGGGTCAAATTAATTGACGACTTCATCAGCGACCACTGCATGGAGATCCCCGAAAAAATCCTGGCGAGATACGCTCGTTGCGGAGTGAACGTGGTGTGAATACCGTAATTACGTTGTTTGATTCACAACCCCCACCAGCATTAAAGGAACCTTTCTTTCGCTCGGCTCTGTGTTGCCGGGTGTATTTTTTCGACGGCAGGAATGAGGTGTGCGAGAATTTCTTTTTTGCGTGGCCAGACTCCTTCTGGAACCACTTGAAAGTAATCGTGCAGAAAGCAAACGTAATTCACCGACTTGGAAAGGAAAACTCCCTGAAATCGGGGATAAGATTTCCCAAAAACTTCCACTGCAATGGGTAGCAGAGTTCTCGCCCGCCATCTGAAATGGTGTTGACGGTGTCGAATATGTTGTGTTTTTCGAGAATTTTACGAAGATGGGTTTGCGAAACGGGGTTGGCTGTCCGCCCCACCTCCTGGTTCTGGTTGGTGTGGCGAGCTCCTCAACTTTTCCACAGTTCCGACACACAAGCTCGAAAGAAAAAAAATCCTCAATCATTCTTTCGCCACAACATTTGTGTGCGTTCGCCATCTTTCCCACTGTTATATATGTTCTATGGAAAAACGACTTTCGAAAATTTTTTTTACAGCCCGAATAGTTATTGGAAAGGGTTGGCTGCGGTGAAAAAATCAGCCCAAACCGCAAAAGTGTTGCAAAACAGTGGTTGCAGAAGAGGGCTCTTTGGCAAATCTTTCTTCCTGCGCCGCGGCACGTTCCTCGGCCGAAGTTTGACGTGCCAACACCCAACGCGGTGCACCAAGCTGATCTGCTCTTCATGTCGAAAGACAAGGTGGGGCGCAAAACGTTCAAATACGCGCTGACTGTGGTCGACGCGGCCAGCCGCTTCAAGGCAGCAGAGCCTCTGACCTCGAAAAAGTCTGACGAAGTTGCCCGTGCATTTGAGATAATTTGCAAGCGTGGGCCTCTCAAGTGGCCAAAAGTGGACCCTGGGAAAGAGTTCATGGGTGCTGTTTCCAGAGTCATGGAGGCGCATGGAACCGGCATTCGCCGTGGACATGTGGAAGTGCACCGCGACCAGGCGATTGTGGAACACTTCAACCGCCTTCTTGCTGAACGCCTTTTCGGGCACCAGTACGCGGTAGAAATGCGGCTGCCAGAAGGAGAACGGTCTGTTGTGTGGGTGGCAAGGCTTCCCGGGGTTGTGGCTGCTCTCAACAACCAAACCACTCGGCTGACGGGATCGAAACCCGCAGATGCGATCCGAGAACAATCTGTTTTTGCGCAGCCAGCAACTCCATATTCCAGACCTGTTGGAATGGCCGAAAAAACCCTCCCTGAAGGTGTGGAAGTACGCTATTTGTTTCAACCTGGCGAGTTGGAAGGTGGCACACGAGGAGCCACAGACCCTGTTTGGTCTTTGAAAGTTTTCGAAGTTGAAAGGGCCATGGTGAAACCCGGCCAACCTGTCATGTATTGGCTTTCCGATGGGCCAAAACGCAGCTTTGTTCGAGAAGAGTTGATGGTTGTCCCACCAAATACTGTGCTTCCTCCTGCCAAGCCTGGCTAGTTCGCACCTCGGGGTGGGAGGTGATATTCAATAGGTTCGGTGTGAATTCCGTCTGGCAACACCCATCTCTTGTCATAGAAAGCGCTCAAACCGAGCTTCTGCTGCACATAAGTCACCATCCTTCCCTCTATCATTCGGAAGCCTTTGCTTGTTACCATGTCTTGATGCCCCTCGAGCGCCGCCTTGAACCTTTCCCATCGGATGACGTTTTACCTCTGGTTCATTCCTTTCGTGCTAAACTTGCTTTTGCCTCCTTCAGTGTCCACGTAATAACACTTTGAGCACAATGCGATCATTCGGTGGCCCTCGCACTCCAACTTAAACAGTCCTGGGGGTGCGGCTGCTCCACTTGTCCCATGTAAGCCACTGATTTTTTTCTGCCTCAAATTGGGCTTTCATCTCTGGTTTCACAACGTCTTCCAACTTTTCGGAGGAGATTGCCATGTAGTTGCTGTTTGTGTCCATCTGGATCAACTCGAAGTCGCGGCGGTCCACGAACTTGTCCACGAAGTCATAGTAAAACTCTAGCATTCGGAGTTTGGCCAGCTGGTACACCGCTATGCCAACCTGAAATGGTCTTCGGATTTTGATCTGAAGCTTCCGGCTTTCCAGCTTGTACGCATCCCCAATTTCATCGAGATCTGCGAAGAAAGCGCTTCGCAACGCTCTGTCGACGACCTTTTCATCCTTTGTGAAAATAACGTTTGTTTGGCGTTCCACAGCCTCAATCATTTTTCCATAAGCACTGTTACCCAAGAGTTTGAACACGTCTGCCAACAGCGCCTTACTTTTGTCTGTGTTCCCTGTTCGGCGGGCTTCTGTTACCTGCTCCACAAACCAGGTAAAGATCTTTTTTGGTTGGTAATTGATCGTTCTGTGAACTGCTGTGATTTCCACTCTATGGTCGACATACCAACGGAGAAGTGGAGCATATACCAACATTTTTTCCGCAGACAGGGCACCCACCAACTTTCTCCCATCCCTACGGCTTCTCCCGGTGCGCATGCAGATAATTCATCATGTAGTCTGGCACAGCTTCCTGCGGCACCTGCTTGTTAATGAAGAAGGGACACATTTCCTCAAACTTGGGGACCAGCGCCTCGGGCACTTTCAAATCAACTTCTGCAAAACCAAACCACTTTCCTTCCTGCAAGTATTCGACAAACCTGGGAACTGATCTGGCTTTTTGCGCTTCGGGGACATGAATAATAATAATAATAATAATAATAATAATAATAATAATAATAATAAAGACTTTATTTATCCAGGGTAGCACGTAATAGCCACAGGCTAATAAACTTGTGGCCCTGATAAATCAAATTAAATCAAATCAAATCAAATCAAATGTTGGTTTTTGGGGAAAGGGGAAAACCGGAGTACCCGGAGAAAAACCTCTCGGAGCAGAGTAGAGAACCAACAAACTCAGCCCACTTATGACGCCGAGTCCGGGAATCGAACCCGGGACACATTGGTGGAAGGCGAGCGCTCTCACCACTGCGCCAACCCTGCTCCCCTAAATGAATGATATGTTCCTTTCCACATGGCATGTCCTGAAGCATTGTTGACAAATACAATGCATTTGCATCGTAGCCAAGAATTTTTTTCAACTTGGTGGGACCTTATTTGTGTGACTCCAACTTCGTGGTGGCGGGTAAACACAAGGCTGGGCCCTCCAACTACGGCTCCTTTCAACATGCCATAAGCCTCTTTGCAGGGGCTCCACAACTCTGCACCACGCTCAATCGCCCCTCGCAGAAAATAATGAAGGCTGACTCCTGGTATGCTAACCGCGTCTTTCAGAATGTCGATTCCCTTTTCAGTGTAAAAGGCACGCATTTTGTCAAGAGCTTCGAGGCCGGGTGCGACATCCAGATTGTTGTAATAGCGCATCCAGTCCGCAAAGGTCTTACACAGAACACAGTCTCTCCATTCATCTGGTGTCAACACCCATTCCCCTTTCAAGGATGAATACCATTCAGGATGGTCTGGCAAACCAGGAAAGTCAAGCTTGTCTGGGCTGTCAAACCATTCATATGGAAACCAGGATTTCAAAGACTCACAACCGTACGCCTTTACCCAGCTGTCATAGCTGGTTCACGGCCCCAAATAATTAATGATGTCAAGGAAACAATTGTTTGTGAGTTTTGGGTTGGGGTTTCGAAGAAGTCTTCAATGTATTTCGTGGCCTTGCTTTTCAGGTTCATAAACGCGAATACCCAACCAATCAGAAACAGGTTTTTCGTGGTTGAAATGTTGTTCAACTTAGTCAAGTTCATCCAGTGACGTTTTTGAACAATCTTGTGGGGTGGTTTCAAGTTGATTAAAACTTTTCACCAATTCTCTTGCTTTTTGTGTGCATCTGTCGGGTCTGGTTCCTTTGTGAAAATGTAAAGCAAGGCATCTCCAAAAACAAAGGTTGTCTTGATACGTGTCCAAACAAACAATTCCATGTCTTCCTTGCGCTAAGGCACGGAGCCATTCGGGCAAAGGTCCTGTTCCCAACAGCGGTTGATGGGTGTATATAAGTTTGACAAAGACGTCAGAGAGGGCTTCCCAAACCCATTTTGTGCTGTCTCTTTTTATTCGGTCTTTTCTCAATCTTTCTTCCTCCAATTTTTTCAATCCACTCTTCAGCATCAGAACGGCGATTTACCCATCGTGTATTCTCATGGCGATTAATATAATACAAAGGCAGAGAGCCGTCATGAATGTTCCTGAGCCAATAAGAATATGAATACCGAACGTAAAAGGAAGTGTTGGCAAATCTGTTTATCTCATTCATGATGGTTTGTGTTTTATTTTGATCAAGGTTGTCGCTGAACCTCAACTTGGTGAGCCGACGACCACTGCTTACTTCCACTCCCTCCTTCGCGGAGGCTCCCAACGGTGTTGTGAGATTGTCTTTGTAATTTGTTCCTTCATGTGTTTTCACTGGAGGGTCAAGAGGGTCAAACTCCGCCAGAAGGTCTGTCATGGCAGGAGTATATTTCGGGGAAAATTTTTTCTGTGGGCGCTTTCTGCGTGGGGGCGGCACTGGTGGTTGGTCTTCCATCAAACCTGCCCCATTCCCTTCTCTCTCCAATTGGGTTGGTGGTTTGTCTTCCATCCCTCTTACCCCATACACCCCTCTCTCTAATAGGCCGACCCCGCACCCCGGCTGCACTTGTTGGCGCCTTTGTTTGTTGGTTGTGATGGTTTGTTGATGGTGTTGCCCTCGTCGCTTCGCTCCTCGGGTGCTAAGTAGTAATAGGTGAGTTCGACAAATACAACCGGAGCACAACAAAATCCGACGAGCGAAGCGAGGATGGTGTGTTGTGCGGAGCTGGTATTTGTCGAACTCAGCTACTACTGGCGACCAAACAAACATGGCACAAGGGGCGCTTTCCATTTGAATGGAAAAACCGGGAAGAATTTTCGGTTAAAAGGAAAAAGACAAATTTTTCTCAATCAAAACGGAACGGAACGAGCGTGTTCCCTAAGTCACTCTTTAAGAGACTGGGTATTAACCAAAACACCACCAAACCGCGCGTTTAATTCATCAAGGAGCATGGAACTAGTGGCACGCTTTTGTTTTGTTTGTTCGTTTTGTTTTGTTTTGTTTTTTTGGTTTCCTAACTTCTCTGACGGCCTGTGGCTTAAATAACAGAAGAAGCAGAAAACTGGGAAATTGAAATAATCGAAACGGCCCCGTTTCATTTGGCATTTCTCCCTTTTTTGCGCTGCATTTTGTGTTTGTCTCTTGCAATCTTATTTAGTTTTCAAACTCGGCTCCCCAATTGATAACATGGCCTGAACGCAGTAAATGTATAATTATCATAAAGATATCGATCAAATTGAAGTGTTTTGACAATTTGCATATATTAACTGCACTGCCAACTTGACTTTTGACTTCTGACTTTTGATTATGTTAGTCATGATAGACAACATGCCTCGTACCGGAAGTACGTGATCAATTATCAAAAGATGGCGGTCTCGTGTGTTTGGAGCATTTGGCTTGCTCTTTTTGTCGTTCAGCTTGCCCTTGGAGCTTTCGGAATCGTTGCTTCCAAATTTGCCAAAGAGGATAGAGCGGATCCTGTGATCTTCAGCTTGATTCGTAACGGAGGAAGTTTTCCAGTGCTTCTAATAGCTGCTTTTATCGCCGAGAAGAAAATTCAAATTCCATCGCTAAGGTGAGAGTTCAAGTAAAGTCTGTGGCTTTACCTTAGCTAGGTGATTGGATCAATTAACGAGCCAATTTTTCGGTAAAACAGCCGTTAATAGCTCTTTAATACCGGAGAGTGCCACATGACACAAGATGCCATTACATGCTCAGTATTTACTCAATCATTATTTTTTCTGAAATTTTCACGACCAAAAAGATCATTGAAAGATCTGCACATAGCAGGCGTAAAATCATGGCCCCCTCCCATATAAGACTTAATTTACCACCCCTGCAACTTGAAGAACTTTTTGTCTTCGCACTGTTTTGGTTATAACAATAAAGACCAATCAATACTCCGAAAGCTGCAATTTAAGCTATAGTTTAGTGGTATGCCCTATATGTACGAGGCAAACGAAAAATACTTTTTTTATTTTTCACTTTGGACACTTCTCAGTCTTTTCAGTGACCTCCTCCACGCCTGTTGGTGTCATGTAGAGCATACCCCGGAAAATACCTTTGAAATAATATATTATGTGTGGTCTAATGGCTCATCGCTCTCATTTTAGAAAAAAATTGTCATTTCACTCGGACAGTAAAGGGTTGGCTCAATTCCAAAATGATTTGCTCCCAGACATTTTTTGCTGGAGATATTTTGTTCATATATATTTTGTTGCCGTGGTAGAAAAATTACAGGAACATGGCTCTTGGATTTCCTCTATTATAGAAATCTTCCACTCATAGAAATCTTTGCATTACTTACCCATCAATTATTATTCAAAATAATCGTTTGTAATGTCAAGCGTCAGATACGCAGAGGTTTCGGAGGGGTGAGTGGGGCTGGGGGGGAGGGTGTGTGTGTGTGTGTGTGAGGGGGGGGGGGGGAGGGAGACTCGGCGGAGAAAAGCCCCGGCCAAGGTTGCCAGAGACCCCGAAAGTGATCAGGTGCAAGATGGTAATACAATTTCGAAAGGAACCATAGCAGGGTGACGTCCTAGATTTTAAAAAGCACTTAACCGATTCAAGATCGCACCCTTAAAGGTTTGAAGATTGCCCCCTCCACTTTTAAGTAGGAGAACTCCCTGCCCTGTACCCACTTACCCGGGGGATTGCCTGAGTTTACAACTAACTATTACAAAGCGGGGAGGTGCGAAAGTTCCCCGTTACGCAAGGCAACGGAAACCAGCCCAAAGGAGAAAGAGTATAACAAGCCCAAGAAAAAAATGCGAGGTGAAACGTGAGGGGTGGGGTGGTGATATGGAAACGAAGCGTCTTACATCGTTGTCTTCCTTCTTACCAGAGAACTTCCGCTATTAATGGTTCTTGGTCTAGGGATGTTTGGAAATCAACTATTGTACATACTTGTCGTTTGCTACACCAACGCTAATATTGCAGTAATTTTCCAGCCAACAATTCCCGTGTGGACTGCGTTACTTGCCATCGTTGTGCGACTAGAGCCGTTCCCAGACTTCCGAACCTTGCGCGGTTGGGGAAGATGCGCGGGGATTCTGCTTGCTGTGGCTGGCGCCATAGTGATAACGCTGCAAAAGAACTCTGGCGAAACTGGTGACGCTGATAATATTCAGTTTTGGGGATACCTTTTTCCCTTGGGAAACACCATTTCCTTTTCGATTTACCTTCTTATTCAAAAAAAATTTATCTTTGGAAAGGCGGAGTCATGTTGGAGAGACAAACCAGTCACCGTTACCGCTTGGACCAATCTATTTTCCACAATCTTCATTGGTCTTGCCTCACTCTACTATGTTAACAACCCAGAAAAATTCACTTACTTTCCCCAGGAGGAAATCTACCCGATACTTTACGCCATATTCGTCGCTTCTGGTCTGTGCTATCTGTTAATCTCCTGGTGTAATATGCAAATTTCTGCGTCTCTCGTCACAGCCACATACCCTCTGCAGGTTCTTTTCTGCGCCATCTTGTCGTACTTCGTTTTAGGCGAGATTTTGAACACTTGGGAGTATTTTGGAGCGCTGTTTATTGTGGCAGGCGTTATAGCGGTCGTGTGGTCAAACTACGCGGAAAGAAAAAGAAAGGAAGCTAAGGAGAAGGAAAGAACGGATGAAACTGAAGAAGATAAAGTACTAATACACGGCTCACATTGCTGTGTGAAAGTGTCGCAGTATGACACATTTGTTCTTCTATCTCTGAAAGAGGGAAATATAATGAGCCAGGGATTATAATACTGAAGCGGCCTTTGTATGTGATTCATTCAGTTTCGTTACTGGTGAAAAAAAAGTTATGAAATCGGACCGACAAACCCTATCTCCAGCCCTCAAAGAATTCCTTTCGTGGGGTTCATTGAAAAACTGGGGGAGAAACCCTGTGGACCATACTTGGTTATGCATGAGTTGCTTTTATTTTATGACACATTTTGTTTATGACATCAAAGCAGGTGTAAAATAGTTCTGTAAGCTTTAGCAGTGTTATCTAAAATCTATAAATGCAATAATAGGTTTCACCTCACATTAGTAGCACTGCAATTTGAACAGCCGATATTTTTGTGGAGGAGTGTTTCGTGCTGCGTGACTAGCAGCCTTATTTTTAGGGAGAAGTGTTAAGTGTTGCGTGACTGCATAAATTACGTCTGGAGACTAAAATTAAGATAAAAAAAAAAAAATTAAACAGAGGCAAAGGCTTCTTGTTTCCCAAATTTGTCTTTGTATTTTGTTTCGTGTAATTTAGCACATGGCCAGAGAATGCCCCTTCTTTTCACCAGACATTTTTAACGTTCAGGACAGTATCAATAAACACAGGCGGCCCAAGTTTAACTCAGATTTCTAGAAATGGTATTTTTTAAAGTCGGGTGAAGTGAATATCAATCTTATTTATATGAATCTAGACTGTTGAGACAGAAAGTTAAGGGCTGGTTGGGGTCTGGGAGTGAACGGCAGTCAATATCGGTCTGCAGTAAGTAACATCGGGTGAAACATGATTTCTGCGCCCGCGAGAATTAGAACCCCCACCAAACCAACTGTTTTCACGTAGGTACTTCATGTATCCCCTATTATAATGTATTTAGAATTTATCAATATCCCACGAAAGTAACAAGATTCCATGTAACCAATCACATCCACTCGAGGAGAATTGCTTTTGAAACTTTTAGTACTTTTGCAGTATTTGGCGCTTGTAGTGCTCACTTTATCTAGCGTAACTAGCAACTAGCAACAAGCAAAAAGCATTTTTAGTGCTAGTGTCCAAGCCTAATCATTATTTTCCTTTCCATCCACACTTTAGGCGGTTCTATTTTTTTTCTTTTGTAATATTATTTGTAAAATTCATGAATTATTCAGTCGCGTTTATGAGCAATGAATTCATAGTATTCTTGTCACAAGTATATCTCCGTAAACCCCCAATAGAAATCGACCAGAGGAAACGTTTAGGATTAGTAAATGAACTTTTGATACAAATGCGATGAATTGATTATTATGGATTAGTATTGTAACTCAACTTTTGGTGACTATTTCTTCCTAATAAGAATGCATAACCCAACTCCTAAAGGGAAATGGCTTTCCTGATAATTTCGACAATAGGTGAGTACAGAATAATTAATTTGCCGACATTCACAAAACAATTACGTACATTCCAGTTATTCTTTCATTCCACAAACATGATCGAAAGTAATTTTCAATGGCTTATCTCAGGGTTATCTACCACATTTTTTTTGTTACTGATTGGTTCTTTTCTATGCGCCGTTTTTAATATATAGTGTTAAGCCTTGGCCAAACGGGAAATATTTGGTGACCAAACATCATCCGAAAGTGACGAAACACTGATTTCATCATTTGGCCACCTTGTTTGGTCATGAAAATCATATACAGTGGAACCCCGCCTTACGGCCACCTCGTTATTACGGCCACTTTTTTTTGGCCGCTCGGCTAAACGACCATACATTTTCTTGTAAAACCCCCCTCGTTAATACGGTCACCGTTAATACGGCCAAATGTTTTTGGCCCATTGGTGACCGTATTAACGGGGTTCCACTGTATTTGAAACTGCGGATTAAAGAATGAGTGATCATCGCAGTTATGTTCTTTAATCCGCAGTTTCAAATATATGATTTTCATATATATTCATTCTCACCGTATTCATCCCTCACGGTATATTACAAACCAACAAAAGAGGGTCACAAAACGACCAGCTCCCAGTTGGCTTGTTAGCTCAGTTGGTAGAGCACTGCATCGGTATCGCAGAGGTCGTGGGTTCAACCCCGTACGAGCCTGACTTTTTTTCAGGCTTTATTTTCACCATTGCTTAATTAAGTAGTGTTCATAAATGCGATGATCTGATTCAAATACTCATCGCTTTAATCCGCAGTTTCAAATATATGATTTTCATATGATTATTAGCGTATTGATTGTGTCATTTAACTTAATTTTCATCTTTTTGTTATATCATCGAATCATTCTGAATGGTTCTGGATGCTAGCTTTTCTAGAAAGGTGCTATATCTTTTTGTTGAAATACTCGATCTAAATGAAAAATATGGGTGAAGCAGGGTGAAATATACTTTAAGTATACTTCAGTGTTGGAGAGACTTTTTCAAACTTGACTGAAAATGCTTTTTCGAGTTTAAAAGTATGCTTCTTCAAGTATACTTCAGTTTTGGGGGCTATTTTTGTAGAGTCACTGAGTTTTAAAGAAGTACGCATCATCTAAATGTACTTCAGCTGTACTTTTTATCTGGTAAGTGCATACCGTATTTATTGGAATAAACGCCCAACCTCGAATTAGCACCCACCTCGAATAAGCGCCCATCCTAAAGGTAGAAAAAAATAATAAGCGCCCAGCCTCGAATAAGCCCCCATCCCCACCCTACCCCCCTCCCCACTCAGACCCCCCAAAATATGACACTGAAGTGCACGAAAGTAGCATTGATTATTATTTACTCAGTGGCTTACAATCTCTTGATTCATTGTCTACGAGGATTGAAATTGAATAAGTACCAATAAGAGACTTCCCCAAAGACGGAGTTTTCTTCAGAGTATTTTACAGAAACTTTGCTTTGTTACATCTTTGCGTTTTGTTATGACCATTTATTGTTTTGTTGCAAAATAAACATACTACACTTGCTGAAAATGGTGAAAATTTAATAAGCGCTCAGCCTCGAATAAGCGCCCACCTCGAATAAGCGCCCACTCTCAAGGTTCAAAAATTTAATAAGCGCCCAGGGCGGTTATACGGTACTTAGTATACTTGATGTATACTTTAAGTATACTGAATTTCAATAAGGGGGGCCAATATGTGTAAAAGAGTTTCAATCAGGGTCGAACTACTTGGCTGAGTTTTACTTTTCCGTCGTTTAAGAACTTCGTTTAATATTTTCCATGTACTTTTAACATCACATTTAGATGCTTCTAATTAGTAGCAATAATTATTTTTCATTAAGGGTTTTTGTAAGTTTTATACATGTCTTTATTCTTAATGGTTGGATTTTTAATGAACGTTTTATACAATCTATACTTGTAATTAATAGATTTTTGAATAGAAGAGGTTAGCCAGGAATTTTTAGGAGTGTTGTCTTTGTTCCAGTTCCAGCCTAGTCCCTAGGCGTTCCTCCTTTTCACCTTGTCCACGAGAAGTCTGGGAAGGAGTGGGCGAGAGAACGCCTAGCAAATACTGCCAAAATACCCCTGATTTTAGCGCAAAAAGCCCCTGGTTGAAATTTACTTGTTTCCGCGCCGTTTCGTGTGAAAGCTTCCCGCCGATGCGACAATCCAGGATAATGGAAGTGTCCACAAACGACGGTAAGTTCTAACTTTGTGGAATAACCTTTTTTGTCCGTTATTTTGCTTTGCTTTTCCGTTCAAAGTTCTGTCGTGTTCATATTAAAGGAGCACTGTCACCGGGATTTTTGCTGTTTTTGGTTCAATTCTGCCAAAATTACTGCCTTTTATCTGTTATCGTGCAAAAAATGCTTGTACAGAATCAACAAGATGAATTCCAATGAAATTTTAGCAAGAAGAGCTAACCATAATAATTTTTTGGGTGAGTTTTCAATGCATAGCTTGAAGTTTTGAAAAAACTGGCAAGTTTTTTCAAATTTCAATCCATTTCCATCCTCGTCATCTTACATGGAATACAGATGTTTATGGTGTCAATGCAGTACTACAGTCTTTGGCACCAAAACTAGACCATTATTTTAAGGTTCCCACTGATGCATTGGCAGTTTTAAGCTTTTTAAAGTGATGGCACAATAGCGTGACACTGCCCCTTTAAAGTGACATGTACTTTATCGTGATCATAATTTTTTCCGAAATTCAGAGTGGGAGACCGAGTGCGATGTGGAGCTTGCCACCCATCCTTTGTGTAGTAACCTCATGTCATTATTGTAATGTACGATCTCGTGCATATTTCAGTGTTGTTTATGGTGGATCTGGCAGTATTTGCTTGGCGTTCTCGGCGAGTCTACCTCAGTGACGTCACCGCTGTCAGTTGGGTTTGACCAAGCCGAGAACGCCTGGGGACTAGGCTGCCACCAGTCCATGTTCGATAATTCCTCTTTACAGCGGTTACCAGTCACACGCGCCCTCCAACGACTTTTTCCTTATTCGAAAACTAAGTTTTGATGGACGTCAATCAAGCGTATCCATGACCAATCTCGTTCCCAGAGCCCACGTGTCTTTTGGCCAGCGCCAAGACACGGAGCTCTGGAATGAGCTCTGGAATAATCCATTTTCAGACTCCAAGATTTTTGGAGTTTCGGTTTTACGGCGCATGTGTCACGGTCTTGACCAAAATGGAGTCTTTTTCATAAGGCGATCGACTTTTCGTTAGAAAAACTGGGGTAAAAGGAGTTGAAAAGAGAGCAACATGATGCCATACGAGCAGTTTGCGTAGAAAAAAGAATGTTCTGGTCGTACTTCAAACGGGATTCGAGAAATCACTGATTTATCAAGTATTTCCAGCAATGTTTCATCACCTCCGGTAAGGCGGCGAACCTCCGTGGTCAATTTTTTCCCTCTCAACGCATCGATGAGAGATCAACTGGAGAAGTTAGAGGGACTTTTAGATGTGTGCATTATTCAAAGCGTTGTTGAAGAAGGTAATAAAAAGGTTACCATGCTTAAAAACGCCAGGGAATGTTGTTTGCTTTTTGGTCATCCTGAGGTCTTCGTGGATTGCAGCAATGTCAGGCTAGGAAAGAGTACAGTACAAGCACTTGTTGTTGACACGGCTCGTTTGATCCTATAGTATTAATTATGATTAATCCTTTCCTTTGGGGCTGAGTTGATTGTGATTGCTGGACTCGGCATCATAAGTGGGCTGAGTGTGTTGGTTCTCTGCTCTGCTCATTTGATTTGAGTTCATGTAGAGCTGGAGTTCATTTGATTTACTGTATCCCCAATTAGTAGAGCATCTGTGCTCGTCTAGAAGGATTTGAGACTTAAATTGATAATTTTTAAAGGACGTAGAGGCTGTATTTGTGTGTGTGTGTGTGTGTGTGTGTGTTTTTCCACTATAGCACTCCAAGGTGATCATTTTTAGAACTAAAACGTTACTTTAAACTGATGGGAAATCAACAATGTTCAGTTTTGTTTCTTCAGAATATACATGAAAAAACATAGTGACCTGAGTTTACTGGCTTGTGTCTTGGTGTGAACAACCAAGACACAGGTTCTCTCACCTTTCCGCCTAATTTCAGCAAGGCTATGCCAATCCAATAATGGGTTCTTCCTGCTTCCCAAGTTTCAATTTTTTTTAAACATATTTAAATGTTCCTTGTCTTTTTAGTGCCTTAGTAAACCATTTGCTAGAGAGACTTGAGGGAAAAATGATGTTGAAGTGTGTGAGGACTATATATATATATATATATATATATATATATATATATATTCTGTAGGTCACATACCAGGTTTGGTCAGTTTTAGCACAGCCTTGTCTCGTATGTCTAATTTAATTCTGAAACATTTCACAAATAAAATACTGATCAGTGGTGCAGCCTTTTAACTTTATCAGGTATAATTCATGTAATGAGTTTATGACAGCATCAGCATAATGTTTATTAACCAAGTTGTGTTAACTGTCATGCACATGTATCACAATAGATGTGCTGCTGCATAACAATAGAAAGACATGGTTTCAAATGTTATTCTGAAGTCAGCCTAAACTTATAGTAAAAATAATTGTTCAAGTTTGGCACAGCTGTGGTGCAATGTTTGAAATCAGTAAGCTATTCTAGTTATCATAATAAAATAATGGTAGAAATCAGGGATGAAAATAAAGCCAATAATTAAAGAAGTTATTTTCTTTTGCTTTTGTTCTTTTCTTCAACAAGGGCTACATTCTGTCCAGCATAGTTTTTGCTCTGTTGGTAACAAGTTGAATTTACATTTACATAAGTGTCATCAGACATGACATGATTGCCAGACCAGCAAATAAAATTCATCAGCCTGCATTCAAAAATAGACAATGTGTTTCTTCGTGTTTCTGGCTTAGTATTTTTAATGGAGATATGTTTGCAAAATATAATAACACAGAAGGCCAGAAAAATGGAAAACCAGAATTCAGAACACTTCAATGTAATTGTGCTTCACAAAATCCATCACTCTCCAAAAACTGTATTATGCAATTAACCCAACACAACATTTTCTAGCATTCATGAACTCATTACATGTAAGTCAATGAACTTAATAATGCCTTGACACTTTCAGCTATCAAAAAAATAAATCATTATTTTATCAACTACCAGTCTGTGCAAAAGGCACACGTAAGTTCACTTTATAATGGCATTTTTATTTTATCCAATTATGTTGCTTGTATACATACTAAAGTACTTCAGGACTGTGACAATGAAAAAAGGGAAGTTAATTTTGTGAGATGCCCTCGTTGCATTGAGACTAAAACAATGTATGAACTTGTACTTCAATAATTGTAACCCACAGATGACAGATCTAGATCCACAAACCCTTTTTGCGGTAGCACTACCAACTCCCAGCAAGGCAGCATTCATTTTGTAGATCTGGACAAGAGAGATCTCACAACATCTGATGTTCATAAGTATACCATAAGCTGTTGCCCAAGAAATAATATGTCTCCCATCATTTCCATTCATCTAATAACATCCCACAGAGTTGTTTATGAACAAATGTTGCAGGGTGGGACCTATGATTATCATCCTTATATCCAAGAAGACTAGATCAGAAAGCCTAACATTTGCACATCATTACAAAGACCCTAAGTGTTGTCCAACCGGGATTTGAACCTGCGGCCTCTCACTCACCTGACTGATGCCTCATCCCATTGGGCTAGCCAGGTGGTCAGTGGTTTAACCTCTAGGTAAGTAGTCAAGATACTGTACTTACACCATGAGTTCAAACCTCCAAGTCTCCAAGATATGGTTTTTCAAGTTAATAACCTCAAACAGTGTCATAATTTATAATTAACAATTCTGTCAATTAAACATTAACATATCAGTTAGCAAAATATTTAACTCAACCATCAGAACAATGCATGAACGTAAATCGTTTTATTCCAGTTCCTTAGTTTTAAGACATGTACAATCAAGAACACCAAAACAATCAACAAACCTCACTATTGCGTAGCCAATGCAGTCTTTGCCAAAATCAATATTCCTTTATTTTGCTAGGGAGGTTCAGGTTTTCTTATTGACTCTGGCAAGATCCTCACTTCCACGTTTTGGCGAGGCTTTGCCGGACCCTACAGACGCGCGTTCTGTTCCGTCGCTTTTTCCTTGTTTGGCTTCTCGCTGATTCTGGATGGATGCACTTTCTGTCGCCTTCTTTCCTCTCGTTATCCTTAATGACGTTTGAAATGTTTAACGCTATTGTGACAAGCTACGCAAACCCATCGTCCTCCATGAAAGCTAGACCTGTTACATTCTCAAAAATTATTTCTTTCTTTGAATTTTCTCCAAACAAATCAATCGGACGACTCGAAAAGGTTGAATTGCAGTATTTTTAAACGTACCGGCGATCTGAAGCTTTCGATAAAACCTTGACAGGAGTATTCCCCGCCAATTGCTCCGCCATATTTGTTTACGAAGCAACTTCCGGCTCAACTGCCCATGCTCGAACTTCTAGCCAATGAAAAAATTCAAAAAAAATGGATTATTCCAGAGCTCCGTGTCTTGGCGCTGGCCAAAAGACACGTGGGCTCTGGGAACGAGATTGCCATTTTGTTAAATTTCTGGGTCTTGCGCTCGCTCGGAGTTCGCGCATGCTTTTTGGCGGCTTTTTTAATTTGTTATCTCAAAACTCAGGATAGGCCTCTACAGGCATCCTAGTACACAGCAATAATTATTCCAGAGAAATAACTACAATCTTGGACGAAACTACTTGAGAAAAATAGGCCTCCAGGGGCCAAAAAATCCTTCTCCATTTTATGTGTGAGTCAACAATATCCCTAAAGTAAGTTCCCTTCCCCCCTCCCCCTTTTCAATGTTGAAGTTGGGAAGCCACCATTGTCAGGGAAACGGTTAGGAGGCACAGACAACATTTAATTGGGGGGAGGGGGCTTTGAAACTCAATTGGTCACTGCGTGCACATTCTAGGCTCAATTTTCTCAACAGTTTTTTCCAAGATTGTAGCTGTACATATACTCTATTTGTTCTTCAATTTTTTCAACACTGCGTGAACTATAAAAATCGTTTTGAGGTCCTCATTTCTCTCGCGGCATGAAAGGAGATCGCTTTCGGAAGCACATCATTGTCATGGGTTGGTTAACAAAATGTCGCTATCTAAGCAAACTGCTGAATATCTAAGGTCGAGAGCTCAACTGAAGGTAGGGAAAGAGTCAGTCTTCATTTTCTGAGTTTGCCAAAGTATCTCATTTTTTGCCAGAGCGGGTTTTTAAATTGTTACGCAAAAATTGCTGCTGAAAGTTGAATCAAATTCAATACGATCTAAAAAGTTTAAAAAGCCTTGTGGAAATGTGAAACGTTTATGTTTAAGTCCGTGTCTTGGCCTAAAAGCGACGAAGACTGTTCTTCGGTCATTCCGAGTAAGTGCTTTGTTTGGTTCACGTTCAGAACACCAGACGAGAAACTTAACAGAAGGTAAGCTTATGTCGATGTCCAATGAACAGTTTACGAGGAGTTTTTTTGTTGCTGGCGAAACTTTCGTTAAAAAAATCATACACAAGTACATAGCTTATGATGCTAGATTTTTAAAGACTTGTAGTCTTAACATTAAATATTCCAGGACAAATCAGTTAAAAGATTCTTTTTCTAGATTTGGTGCAAGAATTTGGAACAGTATTCCTCAAAGTATCCTAGTACTCCCTAAGCACAAATTTATGGTTTCTCTACATCAACTCCTTTTACATATTTTGGAATCAGAGGATACTTATGTTGACACATCTACTTTAGTAAACATATTAAGCAAGATGTCATGAAATCTAAAATAAGCTTGTAATTTTGTAAAGTTGAATTGAAATAATTCTAGTTCATCTTTTTTGTATCGATTATATAGATTTATCTTCCTTCTCCTTTCCTTTTCTTTCCTTTTCTTAATCTCTTCCTACTGAATCACCTTATGTTTGTTTTCCTCTGCCCGCCTCGATTAGCTAAGCTATATGCGAGCAGAGGAAGTTGATAGTGTGTGTTTATGTATAATTTTTATTTATTTTGTAGCTTTTACTTGAATATCAATAAACAGAAACAGAAACAGTAAAACAAAAAGTCTAGTAAATGCTTTCTTCCATAGAAACTGGACTGTTATAATTGTTATCGTGTGTCTTTACCTGGAAAAATCTTCAAAAACCACTTTAACTTATGTCTCGATTAGAGCCTTTGGACTCAGCGTTTCAAACAATTTCTTTAAGGTCTTCTCCGCTTAATTCGGAAACAAGGTTGTTTTTCTTTCAGTTGCTTCATTTTCAGGAGCTTCTACATAAGACATGAGTTCAGCCTATGATAATTCTAGCTATTTTTCCCAGTCAGGGCGGTTGTCATCAACAAAAGTAAAGTTAAAAATAATTTTCAAGTCCTGCGTGTCGCCCTACTCCATCTTGCTACAAATCTTCGCATAAATTAAAATTTCATTTGTCTGTACTCTTATTGATGACAAAGATTAGCCAATCAGCGCCCTAGAACTTTGACAGTTATTCAGTTGTAAACAAACAGTGAAAGGTTGAGCTTGTTTAATAAGACAGGGGGTCTTTTGTAATCAGTCTTAAAAAGCGCGGGGTAAGGCTAGGTCTGTCCGGACTGTGCTCGTAAAATGCTGAAAAGGTGCTCACTGGAATGCCAGAAAGTTGCTAAAAAAGTTGCTACCTAAATTACTTAACGCTTTTGTACAAACGTTAATTAAAAGCTTTGTTTTTCGTCCTTCTCAATAATCGATAATTAATATCGGTCGAGAAAAAAATACCTTGAAACTTAGCTAATCTCAAGTCACTTGTCACACGTCTCACTTTCTGTTCTTGTTAATACAGCCTGCTCAAAAATAGCCGAACTCCGCTTACTATTGTTCGGAATCTGATCCAGTTCTAACACACTGTACAAATGAGATGTTATTACAAAAATAAATAATAAAGGCGGCTTCTTCTGTTTAGCAAATCACCATCTATTTTCGTTCATCACAAGTAAATAATGCAGCAAAGCTGGCCTTTGTTTTTAAACCTGTGCCCAATTTTGGCTGATTATCGGTTATAGATTGCAATGGGAATGCGAAACGTTATCAAGTGACAGGTTATTTGTTCAAAACGTTCAATAAATTCACATAAATTGAAGTTTTCTATCAAATTGCTCACATTTTCCAGCTTTTAAACTCTTTTTATTATTATTGAATTATTTCCCTTGTAAATATGTATATTGAGTAGTTAAATGTATTTATATGATAGACTTTTGTATATTTTATGTACTACTATTATCTATTATTTTCATACATTATTTAACAATTATTCACCGAAGTGGAGGTGAATAGTGGTGGATATTTATCGAGCCACGAAGCGGCGAGGTAAATTTCTTAATAGAAATAACGCTATATAAATAAAGATTATTATTATTAATATTATTATTATTATTATTATTATTATTATTATTATCTTGCTCAAAAGTTGCTCAGAAAGGTAACACTTGCTCGAGGTTGCTAGAACCACAAACAGGTTGCTCCAAACACCAAACGTTGCTCAAAAGTTGCCGAGCACAATCGGGACAGGCCTAGGTACGGGGGGAGGAGGGGGGGGGGGGAAGAAGGCCGGAAAATATGTTAATTTCTCTTCCAGTCCCTCCCTCATTGTACGGCAGTTATGACCGGTGCCATAGGAATAAAATTCAACACCGGGATTTACTTTTAAAAACTTATCTTTTGCAGTAAATCGACCCACTTACTTAGAAAATTAAGAGTAGGTTTAGCTGTAAAGCGACATCATCAAAGCACAACAGCAAACGAAGAGCCAGAAATGCACAACTTTGTTGCTTCTTTTTATTGACATCTACATGCAACGGACATCTTTTACGTGAACACTAGCGACCTACACAAAAAACCCTCTCACTCATGCGGCTCGTTTCACCAAAGTTCCGCCGGATCATTTCCTGGTCTCAAAATTATTTTACAAACAGGTTTGCTCGACAGATATTAAACTTTATGAATTTTGAAAGGAAAGTTCAACATTTTTTTTTATAGTAAATTCCAAACTTTATTTATATAGCGTTATCAATTCTCGCAACTTTCGAGTAACAAGCCCCGCAATACTTGGTGGCGTATGCACATGTGACAGTCATGAAAGCTGGCGACATTAGGGTCGTTCATACGAGAGAAAATAAGCCGTGGATTACATAAGACGCGAACTGGGCCATTTATACTAGTGCAGCTTACATAAGACGCGAAATGCTCCTATAAATGGTTCACGGCCAACTTGTCCAACGATGACGTAATTTATTTTGATGCCTCGTTTTGGGGTACTAAATTGTGACGTTAAAGGCTAAATGGCTCGAATAAACAAACAAGCGAAGCGCTCGGCTTTGTTTAAGAAAAAAACCACATTTTTCAGTGTTTCATTTTTCGTTTCAAAACGATCAATATATCAAAGAAAATTGTGAAAGTTGAGAGAAAACCTCGACGCTGAAAAGTTCGTAAACGATCAACCAAGTGGTTTGAAAGCGATGGATGCAATAGAGTTTCGACGAAATTTCTGGCTTTCACGCGCAGCGTTTCAGATACTGATTGAAAGATTAAAGCCTATTCTGAGAAAAGAAGAAACTTTTGCAAATTGTCAAATCCTGTTTTGAGGTTTTCCTTAGTTTTTTAATACAATTGTTCCCTGCTAGCAGAGGCCTCTTTTCCTTGTATTCAGCGTGCTGGAGAAAAGAGACCTCTGCCATGGGTCGAAACGGTCTGTGTTGAGAATGCGTCGCGGAATCTTAGCGACCGAACTATCAAGTGGTGTTTTTAGCACGTGATTAAATGACAAACAGACGGACGGCGGCTTAATCAAAGACCGTTTCGACCCCCAGCATGCAAATAAAGGAAAAGAGGCCTCTGCTAGCAGGGAAATACAATTGTTATTCTTTTGTATTCTTTACTGAAAAATTATTTAAGTTAAACTTAAGTTTTACATTTAATCCAGTAAGGTCGTAAACAAACACTGTGTGTGCTGCAGAACTTACACTGGCTGAAGTGACGCAATTGTCAAGTTGCTCAGCAATTTCAATATCACTACAAATAGTGAGAAGCTGTTTCTCTTCCGCGGCACTCCGCATTCGCTTTTTCGCTGAATCTTTTTCTTTGCGTGACTCGTTGATGGCGCTCGCGATTTTGTCAAACGAATGGCCGGGAGGAAAAGGGAAGTCTGGGCAATAATAACAAAAGAAGCGCATGCACAGGAGCCGTTCACCGCTTGAGCAACCCGCGGTCAACGCTTGAGTACATTTATACGAACATTTTTACGTCCAAGGTAAGCCGCGGCCAAGATAAGCACAGCCTAAAATCCCTAGGCCAGGATAATCCGCGGCTTCGGCTAGCTGTCGATGGAGTAAGCCCTGAACTTCGATTATGTACCATTTAAACGGGGTGTTCTCGTCTTATGTAAGCGGCAGCTTATTTTCTCTCGTATAAACGGCCCTAATATCATCGTCGTCACGGCCAACATTAGATCAATCTCACCACTGCCGCCACCATCACATCATCGTCATCATCATCGTCAATCGTCATCGCCAAAAACATCATCGTTCTCGTCGTCATCATTACTCAGTCATCATCGGCATTACTACTGAATTTATCAATTGATCAGGGTAACAATAAGTAGGAAATAGTGTATATCAGTATCTTACATTATATATATTGTCAACATTGTTGACTAATTTTACTTACAGAATAATATAATTGTGTATTCTTGTTTTTCTTTTCGCTGTCTTTTCCTTGAACAGCGCAAACACCACTAAGCCTGAGAAAGCAGACGTCATTTCCAGGCTACACTTGTGTGCTACGTAAGAGCGAGTCCAGACATTCCAACTTGATGACGTGACGCAACCCAGTCACTCCAAATCAGTGTCAACCAATCCGAGGCGCCACAGAGCGAAACGTCATCACTATGGAATTTCTGGGCGGGCTCCTTTGGTTTGTTTTGCAAGAACACAGTGATGTCTGTAAGGTCTCCAGTGGCTTTAAGAGACGCTCTCCTTCCTCATGTATACCTCACAATCACCTTTGCCTTAACTTTGACAACATTCTGTACCTACAATGGTCGATTGTTTTGAGCCAAATCAAGGCTGATTAACGCGAATCCTCGGGTCAAAAGTTACCCAAGGCTACAAAAAAGTGCTTAAAAAGTTAATTTTAGCTCGAGGTTTGCTCTTAAGACTTCAAGTCAAAACTGAAGGGCAAAAACATTTTGAAGAAATCGTAAGCGATAAGAAATTAAGATGGAATCAAAGTTCAAGCTTATAGTGGGTTACCTGAACTGTGTTTTGAACAGCTTGAACCTGGTCGATAACCCGAGGATTAACAAATACTTCAACATAACACGCAATAATTTCAGAGCCTTTGACAAGCGGTAAAATATTCGGAACAACCATTTACTGTTTACCAGGATCGACTATACATGTTACAGTCCTTCGTTTCCCAGTTGTCATAAGCTCACAGATAATATCCACTTTTTTTAAGCACCAAGGTCATAAACTTACTTTATCTATTGAACTTGTTTAAGAACTCAATATTGTCTCTCTAATACGTTATATTCTATGTTACACGCTTGCATCCATGTTCCGCGCTTTTTCTTTTGGAATGTCCATGTTTCATGATGCTCTTTTCGAAACTGTTCTTTTCGTCTTTCACTGTCAATTTATCATCCTTACCGCCGACTGTAAGGTCGAAAATCTAAGAACTCCGTCACCTTTTTCTCTACAAAGGCATAAAATTCTGGAATTGTTTTCCTCGCATCATTTGTCTCGTAATCGAAAAATTTCTGTGGGTGAACCATGACATCGAGAATTTGAGTGATGAGACTTTCATCCTAGGAAAGACAAAAAATAAAAGAACAAAACACAATATATCAGGACCGATTACGATTTCTCATATCATGGCTGATCTCAAGGGGGACAATTTTGCTTTTCCGAGAATTTCTGTGTTTCCTGGCTGCGAAACAAATCGATGGTTCCGTCAGCTCCATCTCGAAAAGCATCAAATTCTCCCTTGCGATTACCCAGGAACCAAGAAGTGGTTTTAGCGCAATCCACAGAAACTATTTTTTCTTTTCACGCGAAAAACATCGAAAGCTCTAGCTTTTGACAATGCATCGGGTGCACTAGCCTGCAGTGCAAGCGTGTTTTTGGTAGTGCCGTTTGGTACAGTCGTTTGTGCATTAGGCTTCCATCTGCTCCTTCGCCTCTCTGCTTGACTCCCCGCCACCCCCTTGGTTAACCCCCTTGGTTGCATTTGTTTCTCTCCCCAATTTCCTTGGTCATAATCCAGGATAGTTTACGAGAAAATACTCAACCCTCGTTCGGCCCAAGACATACGCCTGCGGCTATTGACAGGCGCATAAGAATTTTAACAGAGAATTTGGTTGACAACTGGACCCCAACTTAAAACACGTAGATCTTTTAATTGCTTTTGAGTAAGACGTGACTGAAATTACCTTGAGTATCCTCCGTAGACTGCTGTTTCCATATAAGGTGCCGTTTTCGACAATAGAAGCAACTAACTTACGATACTTCTCTGTTGAGGAAAAGAAAAAACGATAATCGGACGGTTATGAGGCTCAGTAAGATTCAACTACTTCAAGGAATATCAGAGCATCACCCATCGTGTATGGTTCTCCACCAAAACTTTTGACTTGACAGCACAATAGCTTTTTTTAAATCAAAATCAAATCATTTTCATCGCGTCAGGCCTGGGGTCTAGTACTCAGTCCAAATAAAATGGTGATGATTTCGCGAGGCTTTATATTTGCAGTATACTTAACTGAGTTCCAGATCTCACCTTCAAATGTAACGTAGAACATTTTAAATCCATCAGCCATTTCACCGTTGGTTTTTGATGTGAATTTGACGTAAAGATTCTTGCTTCTTGAGATAAAGGTTACAGGGTTTGCGTAGGACTCGCACTGGTAGTACGTCGTCTTGGAGAATGGACTGGCGTTTTCGCGCATGATCAGATGGTCGGAACAGTCATTGGTAAGCGGTATTGATATGTTTGGTATGAGCATGAGCAGACCACGATCCTCCGGACATCGTATGTGCCAAATGCACTCGATCCCCTTGGGGTAGGGGTCGGGATAATTTGGCGATGTAATGACTCCAGTCATCGTGGTAAAATTGCCACCGCATGTTGTTTCTGAAAAAAAAAAGGAAGATGACGGGTTTCCTTTTTCCTTTTCATTATCATTATTATGTTACAGCGAGCGTGACGGCGTTGTTGCCAAGGGATTTTTACGGATTGTATTTGTAAAATACGGTTTTTCGATGTTTTTGGCACTATAGTGGTGAAAGGTGCGAAGAGGTGAACATGTAAAATTTATAAATTGTTGTTGCGCATGCGCAACTTGCCCCAGGCCTCAACCGCGCTTCAGAGAGAAAAATCCCTAAAGAAAATTATGTGAAGTTCCGATTTTTTTGCCCATCGGGATATTCCAGCCTTCTTTACAAGCCCACTTAAGCAATTGTTGTTAACCTACATAACTGCAATGATAATAACGAAATGGTATGAATTTAATTGCGTGCTTATGACGTCATAAATCTCACTAAAACGCGAATTTCCAAAAATCGACAGGTAGAGTTTTGCACCTTGGCGATCGTTAACCATTGGCACCATTTTCGATATCCAGAAGTGTACGCCACTCGAGTTTTAGGCCTTTTTCTGTTCTGGTCATGTGACTAACCAAATATGGTTGTGACTCGAAAACCTTGTGAACCTTTTTGATTGTGAAAACATGGCCAGACAGCTTGCCTGTGCAAGTTAGGGTTTCCAAGATATGAGGGTTGGGAACTTTCCATAGCAACAATGTTAGCTAATTTTGTAGTTAAGTTAGTCCCCGCTTAAGCAACGAGGACGGGGACGGCAACGAGAACGTCACAAAACAAGAGGATTAATGAGCAAAAGTAATCGCTTTGCACGTGCGTTTTAGATTTTGGTACATTTCTTTGCTGTTCCCTGCAAAACAACGTGAAATGACCAAAGTTTAGGTTTTGGCGAGAACGTGAGCACATGACGGTAAATTTTTCTTTCCTTTCCTTTACTTTAACGCCGTTCATAGAAATTTAGCTCTTGGATAGTCCGCCGACATTTTACAAGTTGAACAAATTGGAATAATCTCGAAAGTGCTACAATAACGAGAAGATATATTTTGAAATGACGTTTTCGTTGCCGTCGCCGTCGTCGTTTCTTAAACCTCCCGAGGGATCTTTAGCAACGAGGACGGCAATGCAATGAGAACGCCACAAAACGAGCAAGTTTTCCTTGACAAGTTTTGACTTGACAAACTTTATTTGCTGGTGTGTAAAGAAAAAATTGTCAAGTTTTTCCTTGACAAGTACACTTGTTCAAAAACTAGCATGCTAGTTTTTGAACAAGTGCACTTGTCAAGGAAAAACTTGACACAATGCAGAACTTGCTCGTCTGTACGGGTCGACAAGGAAAACTTGTCAAATAAAATGTTGTCCGCTGTGTAATTGAATTGCTGGCTACAGTGAATACTTGCCAAAGAAAATTTGTTCGTTCCTTCACACAAGCAAATAAAACTTGTAAAGGCAAAACATGTCAAAGAAAATTTGTCGTTCATAAAAATGAGCAAATAAAAATTGTCAATGACACTTGTCAAGGAAAACTTGCTCGTCTGTAACCGGCTTTAATGAGCAAAAACAATCGCTCTGCACGTGCGTTTTATATTTTGGTACATTTCTGTCCCGTCCTCTGCAAAACAACAAGGCGAAATTTTAGGGAACGTGAGCGTGTGACTGTAAAGTTTTCTTTCTTTTTCTTTACTTTAACGGCGTTCATAACAATTTAGTCCCTGAATAATTCGCCAGTATTTTCCAAGTTAAACAAATTGGAATAATCGCGAAAACGTTACAAAAACGCCTCATCAGCTATCACGCGATAGAAATCTCGAGCTCATAATCAGAGATTCGAATGACAATGGGTTGGCGGCCATGTTGGTGGACAATAACAAAAGAAGCTAATGAGAAATCTTTTGCCTACGCTACACCAAGGTGGCGGTGATGACGTAACGTGAATACGCCCTAACTGGTCATAGCCAATCAGATTCGAGAATTTTGTTATAGTTATGATTAACATAATTACCTCGACATTGAGAAATATCAGTCGCTCCTGAATACTGTGTAGTCTTGTTTCCAGGGCAACGAAAGCAGAAATTCTCTGATTTGTTGGGTTGGTAGGATCCTCGTGAACAATTCACACATTGACGGAGAAATACGTCAAAATATGTCCCGGGCTGACAACGAGGGGCTGGGGAAATGTAAACATAAAAGAAAGGTATTCAGCGAAGATTTGTTAGAAGATTTTCCGCAATTGGACATAATTAAAGAGGAAAGAAGTCTGTCTAACTAAATACAACAACAACAACAACAAACAGCAACGCGCCAATTGGCCATGTTCTGAACGAATGAGGGCCTGGGACTGAGTTTAATAATTTATCGATTGGAAAAAAAATTGTTTCCACTGCATGAAAACGCATCTCAAAAATGGTCACCTAACCAACTTTGACGCTGTTCAGTTGAATTGGAGCTGAAACAAAAGCTTTTGAAAATTGTGAAAATTAGAGACTTTGTATGGCTTGGAGGGACACACTTTCCGAAATAGAGACATTTGTATGGGATTTTTTAAAGATCTAAATGCACGTCAACTGGCGACTTTTCGACCAAACATAGTCAAACTTGCTGAAAATACTTATTTTGAGAGGTCCTTTCATATGAGAATCGATTTAGTTCAATGCCATTGATTTTAATTGAAGTTTGGATTCGTTCCCATGCCCTTACTCGTTTAGAAGATGGCCAATTAGAATTCTTAACGTAGGACACGTGACCGACGCTGACGAAACGCGGGATAACAACCATTGGCAAATGGCAATCGCCGAAAAATACGAAACCAGGGTCAAGCGCGGGCTCCAAACTTAAACCACCATGCTGTTTTGGTTTGGTTGAATTGGAAACAGCGAGATATGAGGACTGAGCTTGCAAATTGGCAAATGCAACACCACATAATCACATTCGAATCAGGAGATGCAGTATCTTAAATCAGCTAGTTCAGTTCAGTTTATTTTGCCATTTCAATTATAAGTATATATATATAAATATCCAAATTATGAAATTTGAAATAAAATGGCGAGGAAGCTCATAAAGAAACCACTGGGCTTATAAGCTATGAGCTCCCTCAAAATGAAACAGAATAGATAGGCAATGTCGAATGCAGGAAAATAAATAAATTATGAAATTATACAGATTACAACAGTTAGAATCATCTTGAGTATTGCCTACACAAAAAACACTGGAAATCATATTTGAAGCATATTTATATATAAAAAGCAGCGACAGACAAAAGACAGACACAATGTAAAGCGAAACAAGTAGCAGCTCAAAGTTAACCTAACTTCTGAAAATCAAGACGAATTCTCACCTAGCCGTCTAGTTTTCCGTTTTCCTTTCTCCTTGGAACAGTAGTCACTCTCCTTTGTAATAACGCGCAGAGACTTTTTCGTGACAACAATCGTTTGGTCATTGACCGACACGTTTAATTTGCTGCTTTCCATAAGTGAGCGTATTGCAATGATCATTCTTTGAAGGCGCTTCTCCATTTGGCACTTTAGACAGGTGTCATTGCAGTACTTTGACGTGGAGATGACGTTTTGATCCAGCTGAATTTCGAAGTTTACTGCCACGACTTTTTCGCGGTTTTTGCAGCGCAACTGAGGCTTGAAGATTTTGCAGGGGAAATTACAGACCTCTTGGCTTAGAAGTCTTCTTTGAAGTTTGGCGAGAAACTGATCTTTTATGTTTTTATGAGAAAAAAAGTTACATGGGGACGCTTGGCTCAGTCTCACTCGCACTTTTTTGCTTATCGTAACAACGTCTTCCATAACTGCAAAAAAGGATAAAAGAGAATTAAAGGTAAGTTGGTTTCCTGAAATGCGGTGGTTTCTTCCTGAGCTACTCCTAATTGCGGAAAACGTTACTTGTAATGCCAAAACACAGTCGGCTCCAAATGCACACCTCTTAAGGAGGCTTGCAACAGTATTTTTGGCTTTGGGTGTACCTGTTGAAATTAAAATTTCCTATAGAAGACAAGCTTCGATTTCCTTGACACTACAACATCTTTTCGACCTATGACCAAAGTTTATTTTCTCACTGGTTTCCAAGCAATAGCTGTAACCACAGCGACGGTGAAAAAGGTCAAGTATCTCGAACTCCAGTCAGACACAAGGAATTATCATGTTAGCGAAGCATTTTAATTTTATATTGAACCTCCTAGCTGGCTGTGATTGTGAGATATCTAAGTATGAAAACGGCTAAACGTATGCAAATTACGAGCTTTATGACTTGTCCGTGCCATTTTCAAACATAAATATTTTACAACCACAGCTACCTAAATGGCTGAATGCGAATTAAAAATGTTTGGCTACCATGAAAATTCCTTGAACAGAGAAGAAGAGTGTAAAAGTTTAACATTTCCTTGTACAAAGTGAAGAAACTGATTCGGGAATAAACAAAACCGGCCTTCAAAATTTTATTTGCAATTTACTTGAAAACACTCTTACAGATTTTTTTTTCTAATTTGGATTACAAGCTGGGGGACTATTTCGTTAGGAATTGTTTGAATGGATTTCCAGATAATTGACCTTCATCACTCATAATCTGAGTTTGACATAACAAAACAACTCATGCTAACTTACGCAGGCAGTCTCTCATATTTGGATGCAGCTTGAATCCCTCGTAGCAGCTGCATGAGGCTCTTCCCTTGGAGTTGTTACAAACGTGTTGACATCCGCCATTTTGGACCGAACAAGGATTATATTCTGTATCACAAGAACAAAATATAAAGGCAGGCAAAAAAAGAGCAAATTGGATTCTCAAATTCAACTAACTAAAAGAATACATTGACCGAATCTTGGAAATCTTGGGAAGGTTAAAAACAATAACAAAATAAACTGGAATCTTTGGTGGGCGCGCGACGTGCTGCCAAACCCGAACCCTTCTCGAAACAATTTTTGCGAGTATCAATATACCAGCTAGGGAAAGCCAAATATTAATCATGTCAATATCTGGTATAAATGTGGCTTTATCTTCATACCGCTGAATTGATACGGTATTAAAAGCTACAGGCAAGAAACTTCCAAAATAGACAAGAGTGTACCATTCATATGTTTGTGATGCAACAAGTCGCGCTTCACAGGACAACCAGCATACGTTTACCTTTGCACCTTCTTCCGTCACCAAAGTAACCTGGTTTACAGTTGCACTTGTAAGATCGCCTGGTAGGTAGACAGATAGCGTTTGCATGGCAGTCGTGAGCGCCAGTAGCACAGGATGCATCTAAAGATTAAAAATATAATGACATGAAAAACGTTATTTAAGATGTGAAGGCCCATCGCAGTCAGTATGTGCGTAACTGGACTGAATAGCTCAGTTCAGTTCGGTTCATTTATTTAGCCAAATAAACAACATAAACAATTCAATACAGAAACCAAGAGGCTTAAAAAAACTGGCTCCCTGGTCACAAAGGACTGAATAACTGACTGAGAAGAATAAATTACGTGGAGTGGTACACAAGCAATAAACTATGTTAAGACTAAAGACTTAAATGATAATTATTACTTAGTGAAATGAAAATAAAAAACGAGAGAGAGGTATTTTTTAAGATTACATTGGAAGGAGTACAACGAAGGTAGCATTGCGGTTATCAGAGTTCAGTTTTATTAAAGAAAACAGGACCTTGACGATAACAGAAAACTTCCTTGTGTACGACAGAAAGGAATATAGAACCGGTCTGCGCTACGTGTGTTATTTAAGGGATAGACCACAAGTTTCTATGGTTTATAGGCTGATAAACCACGCGGGATGTTGAAAGACACTCGAAGCCGGAATTCCTAAATCACGAGCCGCAGTGAATGATTTACGGATTCTTCGAGTGTTCTTCCAACATCCCAAGTGGTTTATCAGCCTATAAACCATAGAAAGTTGTGGTCTACTGCACACCAAAGAAAAAGTTGTGGTCTATTGCTTTTATATAATAATTGAGAAGACGCGCGAAATTTCCATGAGTTTACGGACACAATAAACCATAGCTGATTAACCAATCAGAGCGCGCGCATTGATTTGGTTATTATATAAAATCATGTAGCTGATTGGTAGCTGAGAAAAGAGAACCTGAAAAAAATTACGCTTTAACCCATGACCTCTGGCATACCGTTGCAGCGCTGTTGCCAACTCTGAGCAGCTCCGACCTAGCAAGTTGTCTGAACTGTTCATTTTGTAAGTTCGAAATAGACATGCCTTTGAAGATGAATAAACGTGAGTCAATGTACACAGTCAGTTCATACATTTGAACTGCAGGTGAAAGATTGGAGATGTGAGGGTCGACAATCGCAGTTTATGTGCGCAGTCGCGGTAGCGCTGCAAGAGAACAGCCCTTCAAAGAGGCCTTCCAAGTGGTAGTCTGGTGTCGCTTGTCGCTTGTTTATGACCCTGTCTGTCGGTTGTTTCGTTAGGGACAAATGTCGCTGTCGCAACGAAAACCAAGAGGAATGGAAAGTGAATTATCGCTGTCGCAGACTGTCGTGCGTTTCCTTCCAGTTTCTGTCGGTTGTCGGTGTTTTGGGAGAAGATTGTCGCCTGTTTTCGGAGCAATGTCGCTTGTCGCTTCTACCCTTGGAAGGCCTCGTCAACTGAAACATTAGGCTAAATATTAGGCTTAAGAGAAGCTCCAAGTGAAATCTCCGTTACTGGTCCGATAAAATAACATGTGAAAACGACGCAAGGTTTTCTGCACTTTATGCTTAGCTTCAGTCTCTCTTTGTAGGGAGAAATTACAAACATGTACACCTTTTAGCGCTGGCCGAATGTTTCATGAGTTTACTAATGACAACACAACTGTTTTCAAAAAGAGTTCTTTTCTTTCCTAAAAACTCTCTATCAAGTTATAAATGGAACTGTAACCATATTGAAGCCTACACTAGTTGCACGTCATTTGATTAAAAATAGACAGTCAATGACTACATGTGGCCGGCTACTGCTGAAGCTTTTTCATTTTCACGAGAAAGGGATACGACATGTTTGTTAGTTGTTTGCTGTTTGAGCTGCGTCACTCGGTCACGGAAGGCAAGCTGTTTGCAACCTAGCACGTATGTGATCAGAGATATTTTTCGAGATTTACCCATGTATACAATGCGCAACCTATATAATACGCACCCTATTTTTCAAGCCAATTTTCCAAAAGTAAAATAAACAGCAGTATACCTATCCGTTAAACACCCACAATCCGTTCTGAGAAAATTCTCACCCGTTCGAGCGGATGAAGTTATCGACTCGCGAAAGACAATTTTTTTCCTGTTTGAGTAAAGTCATCGGTTTCAAAATAACTCTCATCCGTTCTAGCTAAAAAGTCTATTTATCCGATTTTAGAAAGCTTTCGATCACTTTTAGGTTGATCACATTGGCCTAGTGTCGAAAGACGGGCTTGTTGTGTTTCGTGTGCTGCGAAAAGGCTGTGGCCAAAAGTGGGACGGGACTTGGGGACAGGGACACAGGGACGCGTGTTCGGGGACGTGAGATGTGGGACGTGGGGACGTAATAGGGACTTTAAGCATCGACGACGGGAACGGCAACGGCGACGGAGAAACCGAGAAAATACTGGGGAGAGGACGCGGTTGTGGAGTGAAATTGAAAGCAGTTAAGCAGCCGCCGAAGACGCCAACTTCTCGAAATATTCCTTCGCGTTCAGCTATTTTAATGATGATATGACCGATGCAGCTTTTTTACTGTTGTACAAACTGAATACGTCAACAAATCAGTGCTGGAGATCGACAAGTGTTTATCGGAGATTAGATTTCGGAAACAAGATATCACATTTTTAGCCGAGGTAATTCAATAAAATGAAATAAAATAAAAGACCAATATATTACCTAGAAGTAGCGACTAGATTTGAAATGTTCTACATCGAAGGCCGGGATTTGCGCAGCATGCCAACATGCATGTCAGTTTCCATATCTTTACATCTAGGAATTTGAACTGAAAACTACGATATGATAGAGAGTTTGAGACGTTAGTTTTGAGCAACATAGACTAGTTATTTTTCTCGGCCAGGTTAGTGTAAATTAACAGCTCTAGTATGTCTTATTTCGAATGCGAAAAAGTAACGTCGGAGAGAACTATCGATAAACAGTGTAAGACTCGCAAATCATTTCTAATTTCGGAGGCATCGGCGCTAGCTTTTTGTTTTGAAACAGCCGACTGATGAAATTGTTTAAACTTATAGTTTGGGGAAGAAAATAAGGCAACAACTCAATGATTCTATTCCTTGGTATCTTAATGTATCAATCCATATTAAAATTATCAATTTGGGGACAAAATAGAGCGAAAATATGTGAAATGCTACTCACGTTTTCACGCAACGCCAAACTAAGCTCTCTCACGTCGGGCCCCGGAGCAAAATATTTCGCGCCAGACATGCGCAATGCGAAGTTTCCTCACTGTCTCACGTCCCCGTTGCCGTTCCCGTTGTCGATGCTTTAAAGTCCCTAATATCTTCACTCTAACTGCTTTGGAAATTCACTGATGCGAAATTTCGCAAGTTTACCGTTGAAAACGAGGCTTAGGGTTAAAAATATCGTAAAAGCTCTATTAAGCCCCCGTCTCTATTAACCCTCTCTCTAATAAGCTCCCCGTTTGGAAATCGGTTTTTGCAGGAGCCATTACTAGGAGCGTACAACTCCCATACTAAGCCTATGTCACGGCATTTTTACAGACCGATCTATTTTTAGACTATCTTTCCGCGAAAAGGGACAACAAGGACGGCGACGGCAACGAGAAAGCTACTAAACAATAGTTTTAATGAGTGAAAACAAAAGCTTTGTACGTGTAGATCCTTGTGGCACGTGCAGCGACTTGTGATTGGTCATTGGACTCCTGCGAGAGTCTGATTTTGGCGGGAAAGTCAATCTAAAATAAATTGGTCTGTGAAAACGCCGTGACAGTAATGTAGGGCAGTTGTACGCTCCTGGTGATGGGCTCCTGGTTTTTCTAATAAGCCTACCCGTCTCTAATAAGCCCCACCCCCCTTTGGGACATGAGATTGTATAATTAGTCTCTCCTATTATGTCTTATCTCCACTTCATGCGGCCCTGTTGGTTTGTTTTTAAAGAAATATACACTCAAACACATAATAATGTTTGCTGCTCTGTAATAAATACTAAAGTTTCACTGCAGTTGTTTGAGTTTTGCACAAAAACTATTTTAAGACAAAAAAGGCATGTTTAATATGTGAAATAAGCCCCCTTCTCTAATAAGCCCCCCGTTAATGAGGCCTGAAATAAAATAAGCCCCCGGGGGGTTAATAGAGCTTTTATGGTAGCTAGTCTGAGGTAAATACGGTTACAGACCCGGGATCTGTAAAAATCGTATAACAGATGTGTATGTAGCCCAATGTCTTGGCTGGTTTGATCGCTGTGGGCAGTTCAAGTTAACTCGCATGGGGATTCCACCGTAAGATAATTTTGTTTCTTCAGTGCGATTCTGTTTGACGGGTTTGAGTGACCGAGGGACGGCTTCTGAGGTAAAGGATTTCTCTCAGGAAGAACTTTTCCTTTCCTTTTTAGGGAAGGTATCAACCAAGCATATCTCGTTGAAATACCACCGTGAACCACGACTAGTCCGCTTAAAGATTCCCTACGAATCTTCTAGACTGAAATATAGTGAAAAATCCTCTGCTATTGTGAATTCCTTTCCTTTGTTTCCACGCAGTGCGAATCCACTGTTTTCTCCTCAGGGGCAAATAGGAAACTAAAGAATGACACTTTCTCTCCTGTGAAAGATTTCCTTTTCTTCTGGTAGCACTCAGGAACACAAAAATCTCCACTCCATGGCCTAACTAGCCACTCCATGGTCCAACTAGCCTCGCTTTCGCGTAATTCGTCCCGGGCCGACCGTGAGTAATCCGCAATATTTGCATTCGGTGAATACAAATGTCGGAAAGTGTGTCCCTCCAAACCATACGAAGTCTCTAATTTTCACAATTTTCAAAGGCTTTTGTTTCAGCTCCAGTTCAACTGAACAGCGCCAAAGTTGGTTAGGTGACCATTTTTGAGATGCTCTTTCATGCAGTGTAAACAATTTTTTTTCAATCGATAAATTTTAAAACTCATTCCCAGGCCCTCACTCATTTAGAACATGGCCAATAGCGTATTCCCGAGCGTAGTGACGGCATGTGAGAATGATCCAGACACCCGTATAAGGAATACTCGTGGTTGCTATGTAAACATTTTCGCTTTCATTCGCTTACAAAAAGAAGCATCCAAATGTCTTTTCACATATCCGATGTTGGTCGCCCGAAAAGGTAACAAATGAAGTGATATCTTCAATCAAGCGTAACGCGGCGAGAAAGGAAGATATAAATCATCTCCTGTGAAATGCGCCTTCGACGATTTTCATGGTCAAAAGATTTTTAATCGGCTTAACTGCAGAATACCCTGCCACTTCAAAGCTATACCCCCAAAGAGGCTGGATACGCGGATACAAACGCTGTGGAGGTTTAAGAGAAAGCTATCTTCAGAGTGGATACCCGGATACGCGGATACGCAGTCAATATGAAATAATTATGCATTCCTGACACAAGCGCGCTACAAGCAATGAGTCGAAACAAGAGCGCAAACCAGGTAATATACCTCGTTCTTTTAGCCATGCGTCGAAACAAGCGTGATACATACGTAATATGGCTCGTTCTTTAAGCCATGAGTCGAAACAAGAGCGCTGCACAAAGAAAATCTACCTATCTACTCCTCGTTCTTTTGTCATTCTCCTTTTTAATACAACTTATCTCCAGATATCGATTCTAATTATACATCCTTCTTGAATCACTCGTTACGCAATGTACTTACTAAACCAATGCTTAATCAAGCACAATTATGTTACACATAGTTTGTGGATACAATAAGTTTTTCTGCTCGACTCAATGGGGTAATCAGTTTTCAAAACTACAACCATGTGAACGAAATTACTCTTCATTATTCACCAGTAGTAATCAGTAACGTAGCGATGTCTTTCTGATACAAAAGTCTTTTCGTATTAAAATAAAGTAACACTGAAGGATAGATCAAGTTTGCAATGTTCAGAACCTATACATGTAGGCCATTCAAGTTTTAAACGCTTGCAACGTCTTTAAGAAATACCTTGAACAAATCTTCACCACAGTGAATGTATCGCCAAATGAACTCTACCAAATAAGAGGGATAATGTTCTTTCTTTCTTCCCTGAGTTGGCAAGTTCACCTTCAGCTTCCTCCACTGGCCTTCTATTTTGTTTGTGTCAAAACCATCCAGGTTCACGAATTCCAATGAGTGATTGACAATTTTGTGTATGTATCCATACTTTTCTAGATTGACGTACGCCTTCCAGCAGTCGCTCACAATAGTAGTCCCTGGTGCTATCCACTCTTGAATATGTTTCAATAGCGTCGCTTCACTTCTGTCCTCGACGGTTACGATGAAGCACTTTCGCGAATCTTCTTCAATGCCACCAAACACCCACTGCCCTCCACAACATGGCCGCGATGATACTTTCGTTTCCCGATTTCTTTGAATCTTCGACAGTCTCTGAAAATATAGCTCATTTATTCCGTCTTCGTTGTGAGCTGCTGTACTTCGTTGCGTCACCATATGCAAATGTTTGGCATCCGCTCGCAAGTTTATTGCGGTTTATCATCCACTTTCATCTCGCCGATTTTTAAGCTTATTTGCTGGAATTCGAGAATACTTCGTTTACGTACGCTAATGGAAGTTTTAACGTCTGTTTTAAACCTATATAAAGACCATTATTAGTATCATAGTAATAAATACCCAGCGTTATCTGATCGGAGATTTTATTGGAATCTTCGCTCATTTAGTACAACACTCATCTGTTGTCTAATGTAAAGAAATACAAATAACAGCTGTGGAGAGTCATCGGATAAAGTTGCGCATCAACTGCGAATTCACACTCCTAGTGGAGTTTATTCAGCATAAGCTTAACATCTCACTAACCGAACAAGAGTCTTTCAATCTGTATTGGCCATGTTCTAAGCGAGTAAGGGCCCGGGAACGAATCCGAACTTCATTGAAAATATCAATGAAATTGAACTAGATCGATTCTCACATGAAAGTGTATCTCGAAATAAGCAGTTTCAGCAAGTTTGAGTATGTTTGGTTTAAAAGAGGCCAGGTAACATGCATTTAAAACTTAAAAAAATCCCATACAAATGTCTCTATTTCAGAAAGTGTGTCCCTCCAAACCATACAAAGTCTCTAATTTTCACAATTTTTAAACGCATTTTTTCAGCTCCAATTCAACTGAACAGCGTCAAAGTTGGTTAGGTGTCCATTTTTGAGATGCTCTTTCAAGCAGTGGAAACAATTTTTTCCAATACCTCGTTCCCAGGCCCCTACTCGATTAGAACATGGTCAATTCTTTTTCACTCATAAAATACATATCAAGTGTTACATGGATTATAACTATTAAATACTTAAAAAATGCGCCGAATATGCATTAATTACTAATAGCTAAATTGTAATTAAAACTAAGTCTGTTAATAAAAGAATTTGCTACTCTTATTTTGTCCTGAGGAAAGAATTCTCGCTGATTTAACTTAACTTAACACGGAGGTCATAACATAGTGTCTACTGTTGCATAGCAACAGTAGACACAAAAATGACGTGTAATCTGAATTTGTCCGGCTCAACCTCGTTCCCAGGGTCCTCTGTCTTCGAGGGAGGAAGAGAGAGGACTCTGGGAACGAGGGTGTGTCCGGCTCTGGAGTTGATAAGGTCTCCGCTTGTATCAAACCAGAAATCTCGGTATTCATAGTTAGAGCCAGAAAACCTGTAACACGGCTAATCTGTGGAGTAATGAGCGTTTTAGGAGTACGTAGAGCTTTTATTTTAAGAGGGCTTATGCAAGATATCGCACAATGCTATGTTGTTTGCCATGCAAAAGAATTTCATGCATGCTTCTTGAGATACATAAACGTGGAAAGAACCTCTAAAGAAATGATTGTCGTGCAATCTACTGATTCAAATCCATACATTACTGCTTCGGGCATGTATAAATTCTGAAACGACGACGACGACCATGGTGATAAGAAGAAGAAGAAGAAGAAGACGACGACGAACAACAACAACAACAACATCAACAACAACAACAACAAGAGGGAGTAGGAGGGGAGGTGGGCAAGGGAATGGTGTTGGAGGCCTTGTTGTTTATCCACAATGATGCGACAAAAAGTTGCACAACAACTGACGCTACATTACGCACGTCGAACATATTTGTTTTGATGATTTTCAAGGACGCAGCTATTTTAAGAGATCTTTATCTTGCTTTTACGTAAAGATAACAACTAGATAAAGAGGTAAATGTTTTTATTGCAAGGTCTAGACTAACCTTTTGGACTTAAAACCTCAGTCAATCTTCCTAGGAATAATCCTTTAATAAAAACAAACTGATCTAATCAGTGGTGCGTAGTGGGTGTTTCATTATCGCTGACTTGGGATTCGCTTATCTCTAAAAAAAAAAAAATGCCTACACGCTTCCCACAGTCGTAAATGTAACAACCAGACACTTGGCAAGCTAGCAATACCCGAGGGCGAACAGGAAGTGCTAAATTAAGACCTGTTTTGGATATTTTTATCTCTGCTGACTTGACAGCTACAATAAAACAGCAATTCTTCCGTAATACTGTATTGAGTGATGTTAGAAGACTTCTAGAAATCCCACTGGGCTATGAATGTCGAAAATTACATGCGAGGGAGGCTCCAAAGTCTTAAAGGGATTTAGCAGCGGCATCAAAACAGACTATAACCTTAACAGCCAATATTTGGACGAAGGTTTATAATTTAATGCGTTAAACATGAATAAAAGAATGATATTTCAGGAACGAATATTGTTTTCAATCAAAACATAGCAAATCATCTTTCAAATATCATCAATTTAGTTCCTGTTTTTAAAAAACACTGCATGTGGTTTTTATTTAATTGATGGCTCGATTAAGTTACCGCAAGCAACAGGTCAATCGGAATTTTAAAAATGACAATTCTTTTGTTTTTAAAGGCGTTTGTCATGCTACCTGCAAAGTCCCGGTCGGTGAAACTGCGGATAAACTGCTAAATAAAAGAATGGCATAAGATATTTTGCAAGGGTTCTGAACCGGTTTCAAACACAGTTTCTCCAACAGTGTTGAGAGATATAAGTTTTGTGCTGACTGAGAAGATCTTCTTTGCATGACAAACAAACTTCATAACTGGATTGAGTTCATTGTTTCTAAGGTATCAAAACCGGCAGCCGAGAATGAAAAGAAGTAACACATTACGAACAACAAAAGGAAAATGTTTGCAAATGTGGGATTTCGTCTCTTTTGTGCGCTCTCCGTTCTATCTTTTCTAAGTCTGTGCCCACTAAAAATGTACACAGACAAATAAGGTTACAGAGAAGCTCGTCCCCTTTATATGAATGATCTTACTTTAAGAGTTACCAATTTTAAATTTGCGAAATCTGAACACTACATGACGAGAGATTTACCGTTTCTAATAAGTATATGGGTACCGTTTTTTCCCCACGAAAGTTTAAGTAGAAAATACACCCCGGCTTATTCACGGATAATTCCCCTGAAGCGCGCAGACGTTCACTGGCATTCTGGCTTATATAACGGAAATATTTCCTTCTCGCTTTGTCAGTTGCAGTCTATGAACACCACTTCGTCCTAGAAGTTCGAATTTGTGCTCTGAGGCATTTCAGATCTGTTGAAAATGAGTGAATGAAAGACACATCAAAGGTAGTTACAATTTAAGTGTTATTCTGCTGTCAAACATTGATTTCCGATCGATTCCGATCAGTAAAAAATAAGGGTGAAGTGACAAGCGAAACCAGAAAACTCCGGCGTGGGCTACTGGGGACTGTTTCAGTAGATTAGAAATGATTAAAAAAATTATCGCACATACAGTGAGAACGTTACAAAACCAAAACAAACGTATAACATACAGTAATGCTAAAGCTAAATTTAAATGTACAGTCGGGCGAAAACCTAAAATTGCTTCGAAGTGAAGCATTCAACAGAGGCCATGACATAAGCTGTTAAGAATTCATTCACGGGGTTGTAAAGTGTGTTAAATATTCTTCTCTTTTAAGGAAAGACAACAACAATGCACTAGTTTTGAATTCAGACCAGCCCTCAGTCCAGGTGTAGAGATGTTTAAATTGTGGATTGGCCGTTCAAGTGAGGGAGCTTCTGTTGAATTAAGGGGTTCTGTTAACTTCCAAAGTTTTCTTTGGTGAAATATCATCTCGGCTTAACTTTTGCGACGTGAGAAAATCACTGCCCTTCTTTCTTAGAACAAAAAGCCGGTTTTGATCAAGAAACATCTCGTAGCATCTTCCGAAAAGTAGTCAACCAGCTCGTATACACTCCGTCAAGATTCCGGTTTCTTTAATAAAGTGTTATTCACCCACAATATTCAGCCAAAGAACAGTAATAGATGAAAGTGGTTTAACGCATGAAACAATGCGGTTATACAGCCGGAAAAATAAGTGAGCCGCAACGGCAACCTCAGCTTCGTTAGCACCATCTTGTAAAAGTGGATTTACCCGTTGTGGTCTGTCAGGTTTCGTGAAGACAGAATGGTATGGAATGAAAATTATGTGCACAGGTCTCAGGTTTGACAGGGAAGGGAAATTTGGTGAGGCACGTTTAATTAATAGAACCCTTTCTTGGCAAGCTTTTTGCGGTAAAGTAATTAATGTGGTCAAAAAATTGAAAACATCGGCTTCATAGCAAAAAGACAAGAGTCATAACGGGAAAGTGCCATGGTACAATTCCAAGCATGCTGACCAGAAAGTATACCTCTACTCATTTCTAACTGCTAAATTGTGATTCAGCGCAGTTGGAAAACGCACAGGAATTTGCTCTGCGTTTGGCATGCTTCGAAAATCAATTATTTTATCAAGGTGGAATGCGTTCCCTGTCTGACCTCATCCCCTGACCTCCACCAAGCAGATTATCACTTACCCCGCCATATGCGAGAAAGATGGACAAAATTGGCGAAATAATTAGCCATGTCAATAACACATGACGTGTTTAAAGGGTGATACCGCTAAGTAGCACATAATAGAAAAGAAAATATCGATTTAAAATGTAATTTTCTCAGCGGATTATATTTCCAGAGTGTATGGTAAAATAATGGAGCCTTTTATGAAGACTATGAAGGAATTACAAGTTCCGACTCGAAAAAGCGCCAGTTAAAAAGTAATATTAATCGTTTAAATTCACGTTGTCGCGAAAAAAAAAGAATCTCTTCTCAAGTACAAAGAAGAAGTTAAAGTTTATCTGACTAGTATGGTATTAATTTCTATCGCCATGTCACTCAATTGGTCTAATGAAGATCCTATTTTTTTTACGGGCGGTATTCTGTCGGAAAATTACACACCAAAAAGATTGTTTGTTACCGGAAGCCTCAGTTTAAAAAGTGACTTTCATTACAACTTTGTCGGAAAACTGCCTTTGTATCATGATTCAACGGTGATAATGGCTTCAAACTCTCAAGTGATCCGCAAATGTTGAGAGATAATAAAAAACCGTCAGATTTGTCTGCATGTGGAATCAGTCAAAAAACAGCGTGAGAACTGAGCTCAACTTTGCGTGAGGCAGGGTCACCGACACATTCAAAAAATAACTCCGGAAAAAGTGAAACGATGAAGAAACCGAGCCAGGTAGTTTTCTTTTACACAAGGCCGTAAACAAATCCGTTAATTATCTTTCTAAGGCGTCACCATTTTATGTCAGCGCCATTATATTATGATATAGTCAAACGGAACATAAAATGTGTATAAACAAAACCAACAAAGTGCCAAAACGATAAGACAGCTAAGCTATAAAACGGGTTTAACTATTAACAGGGAGGCAGAACACAAAACAAAATTGTGCGCTGAATACAAAACATGATGTGGAGGGGTACTCACATATCAATCGTTTCAAATTAGCACGTCCTTGGTAATGTAAATTCCTCCCACGCGAAATTTAATTTTTATCTCCCCTACTGTTCTGCACAGCGTTTCGTTAATAAAACTGAAGTAAATACAGACAGAAGCGATTCGCGGTTAATCCGCATACAGTAAACACAATGAAACCAGGGCACGTTAAAAATTTACGTACAAATACAAAATGGTGGTGGCTTTTTTCTTACCTCTCCCCTCGCGCTTAAAAGTTATCCGCACCCGGCAAAGCCCTGATCCGTTGTGAAAACTCCCATAGGGAACACGGTTAAACCCCGCGTAGACATAAGTGTCTGTGGGAGGACCGTAGATTGAGGCTTGTCCTGATAGAGTGAAAAGGTGTGGGTTGTTTTTGATGTAATCCCATTCCGAGGAGTTGACAAAATTCGATCTCCACCACACCGATTCATCTGAAATGTCAATGCTCATGTTGGCGCCTTTTTCCACGGCATTATCCTTGACCAGCATTAAAGTATTTCCATCTATAGTCTTGTACATATAGCCTGGCAACCTATTGCTGTAAACTCTAAACTGACGGTTGTACACTTGTGCCGAAGCGCAGTTACTCGAGAAACCGTGGTTCGACCCGAAACCATAGCTCGTCTCTGCATCGGATATGGTGGCGGTCCAAAGACGTGGCTCTCCGTTGTAAATGAGCTCGATCTTCGCCTTCTTGTACGGACCACTGAAGTCTAGCCTGATTACTGCTTGGCCATCGCAAAGACCTGGCTTCGTGGACGGAGTTGGGCCTTGGATGACTCTGACCTGAGAGCTGGAAGAGTGAGTTGACGGTATCACACGGCCTGTATTCAGATCCAAGTCCACTTCTGCTTTGCTCGCGCACTGTAGAACTGAATTTCATTGATGTGCATTAGTCTGAGGGGTGATCAGAAGTGCTATCATTTAAACTGCTCTCATTTCCTTCATGCTGAAGGTTCCTTCAACTGCACGTCCGTGCACGAAATCCTGTTTGGAACACAACCGAGGGGTAAAGAAAAAACCTCTCGCGTAAAACAGCTGTGTTACCTTCGAAGAAAAACTACGGGTGCAAAATACAAAGGCAGGTGAGTTAAAGAGAGGCTTCAAGGAGATAGAATAGTCGCTAAATAGTAGAAAATTCAAACCTTTTATGTTGAACAGCAGAACAACAATAAGCAGAGGTGATTGGAAATCAAAGAAAGTCATTGTCTTCCTTGATGTCTTTCAAACACAAAGCTTGTAAACTGTTCGGGCCTGTGTTGTCGGCTTTGATTCAAGACGATGCGTTAATTGAAAGCTTAATGCAAATCTTGACTAATAAGTTGATGATTCGACTCAATCCGCTCACAGAGCAGTTATAAAATTCCAGAGCACTGATCCGCGAGAGATTGTTGGCTTCAATATCACTGTCGACTTAAAGATAGCAGCCGGATAGCGTCTGTGCTGTATGAATAATTAGTCGACTTGTTATGTGACGAATGCCGTTGATTCGAATCACTTATCGCTCTTCACAAGAGAATTTGTATATGCTCTTAATGAAGTGTAGACATTTCCTCTCTTTGCAGGGTGGAGGGGAACTGGGGTCGGAACAGGATCAAAGATCAAATCCAGTCCACAGGATCAAATGACCACTGATGTGTTTCTACTTTAATATCAACTTGTATATTTTCACACGATACTAAGCAGTTTTAGTTTAGTTTAAAACACTGTGTAAACCTAGACGGCGACAATGATGGATTTGGCTTCAAATTGCTTCAATTTAGCATTCTATACGATAAAAACTGCTATCTACGTTGTCGCAACCTCATGCCCTTAAAACGTTTGTGTATATCCTCTGAGACAATAGAAAGCCAAACGGTTTATGATAGTTGATGTGCTTTGCAGCCCGCTGGCTATTCTACCGTCAAACGACATGATACTAGGTCATGCATTTTGACGACTTGGAACATGGAATACATAATGAAAAACTCTTTCCTCGCGACCCCTCGACTGACAGACGTTTGAAACAGAATCTAAACTGGAATGTCTTCATTAAAGCATTATCTATCAAGAATATCATTGGTTAGACTGTGACGTTTGCTGATCGACGAAGGCGGCAAAGGTTTTCGTCTGGAACATCTTCAGTTTATCAGTTTTCTTCTTCTTTTTTAATTAGTTGTTTTTTGTCTGTCTCTCCTTCTTTTCCCAGGTGGTTGCAGCAAACGAATGCCGTACTCTTTTACTAAAAGAAGCAACTTTCTTTCTCTTCTTTTGGATTGTAACAATTAAAAGATCCTTCCCACGACAGAGCGAAATACCCCGAGGCATACAAAACTTGAGAGTTTTGTTTTTGTTTTTTCGAGCTGTCAACCTCAAGCCATCAGTTACAAAGTTCTAAGTCCGTCGAATCTTAGGAAAGCGAAAGACAATTCAATTAGTGCATGTAGCTGGCTTAGCCTTATCACACTGACCAGTAACTCTCTTTGGTACACACTTTATTGTTTTGTAGGTGGCTCAAACCCTCGATTTATGTTTTAAAAATTGTAAGCAATGAGCTATTTTGAATTAAGGCTCTTAAGCATTCTTGCTTTTCTGCAGTACTGGTTATTTTAGACTAATTTGTTCATATTAGAAACTTTGATAACATCAGCACTTAAAGACTTTTCCTCAACCTGATAAATGAGCCTTGTGCAATTATCAGAACTTTAAAAATTTTGTCTCTAAAAACTGCAGGAATTTTGGTGGTTTTACTCTCTTTTTTCTTCAAAATGGAATGTTTATGCAAGCGTTATTTAAAGGAATTAAGATAATCCCCTAAATTATATCTCACTAAAGTATATTTCGTCATATCACACAGCGTGAGATCAAGCTTAATAAAAAATACCTGAAGAGGAATTTTCCATTCGTTACACCTCGGTGAATTTATGTCTGGCTGCAAATTTTTTTGTGCAAAACTTTTCCGTTGGCCTTTTTACTGCGCGGCTACGCCGATCTCATTCTTTGAGATTGTCCATCAATGGCAAAGGTTAAAAATTTTGATACTAGATGACAGATACTGAAGAAATTCGTAAGTGATCCTTTTCAGGACCTCAGCAGGCAGAAGAGACACCTATGGACCTCAACTATGTGATGAGTGATGCAACTTATCAAGTGTTTCAAATTCCTCGTTTTGCGTTGGGCAAAAAATCGCATAGTTCGGTCAATGATCCACAACTAAAGCATTACATGAAAAATATTAATTCCATAATTTGTGAATCCGACACCTAAGAAATATTTAAAGAAGCTAATGATCTTTAATAAATTAAACGCACGACCGACTAAATCCCAGTTAAAAAAACTCTATATCTGCAGAATCCCTGCAGTTTTATCTGATTATACACCGCTAAAAGCAATGTTTTCATAAGGCTTATTTTTTTCCAACTCCATAAACCTTTTGTTTTCGTAGTCTCCTTTCTTAATCTTAAAGGTTCTCCAGCGTTTTATGATTTTCTCAGTAAATCTCCATTGAATAAATACATAAGAACATTAATCTTCTGTGAAGAGCCAGCGAGATGGTGAATTAAATTTTCTGGTTTCCTTGCCTCAAAAGATGGTACACTTCCAAGGCTGAGAAGGATTATGCGCTGAATTTCTTGTCAACAATTACTAAAGTGCGAAAACAATACTTTCATTAGGCGGGGGAAGTTACCGCATAACGGATGGTTGGACCGGCAGGAAATAATTTGTCATTGTACTCCGTCTTCTTAATGAAGCGTTGCAATTTTGTCTATTTTTTCTTGTGTATGGATCGAGAAGAGCCAATTTTGGCGAGAGTCAGAAACAGTTCATAGAAAGATAAGCAGTTGCCTAAGTGCAAAACACGACCTAGATCACAGGGTGATCGCTGAGTCGGTAGGTCAATGATTAGAACTGATGTGGAATGCTTTTTTTTTTTATTAGACCGCATTCTGATGATGGATGAAAAATTGACTTGAATCTTAAAATAGGTTAAGCAATAAATACAGTATCATAAATCTATTTTAAACCTAATGAAGCTTTGTTTCCTGTAGCTCGCAAAATAGGTCATAAATACACGCCACTGGTACCAAATCGTTATGGGACAGCTCCAATCAGTGTACAGATGCAGTTATGGCGAGGCAACATGACCCCACCGGCATTTCCTGATCACTTTAATTTGACTTGCCATTTTGCAAAACAACAGACAAAACCTCACGAAAGCGAAGTCGCATTTCAATGGTGACACACGGAAAAAAAAGTACAGTCAAGGCCATGAAACTTACAAAGAATAGAGAAAGTACCGCTTTCAAAACAGATTTTACTGGAATGGTCACTTGTTAGGACCGTTAGCATTTCATTCACAGAATGAAATAGTAGAATGACCACCTGGTAACACCCGACAACAACAGCATACAAGATCGTGTTCTCTAGACTTAAGCTATTGTTTTCTACAGCTAATGACAGGTAGAGAAAAAGGAGTTCTGTTAAAATTAAGATGGAAAAGAGATGTGATGTTCTTGGGAAAGGAGCCTGTTCCATTTCTTATAATGGAAAGAGAGTTTGTTCTTCTCTTTAGCAATTCGATGCTCCAATTCATAAAAGTCTTTCACTTTCAGCACAACAAACTTCACCAAAGGAAAGTACTGTTCAGTCACTTTCATTTGAACGGTAACACTTTAGGATTTGACTCACGGCCAAAAAGAGTTAGAACAACTATTTTTACAGTATTAAAACAATACCAGAGGAAAACCACCTTTCTTGAGCTTTCGTTTTAATTGATACCTTTTTTTCAAGAAGGGCATATATTTTAAGTTCTGAACGCTCGGAATATCAGCCTTTGAATGTCCTTACCAAGTCCTTACTTAACATTCGTTAAGTTCGCCATTTCAATCAGACATCACCGTCTACTGAAAGTCTCAATTCATAATTAATACGAATCAACTTGCTCCGACAAAGTTCTTCAACGGTTAAACAATAGAATGTTTCTATCGAGGGATTATCGACTGATAGTTACCCCGCGAAAATGCTATTATTTGCCCGAGAGGGGAAGCTTCAAGGGTTTATAGGTCAGCCAGTTATTGTATGTAAGTGATCCGGGTGATATAAAGGATATCCGGGAACTTTATCCAATTCCCGCCCCACTTTCCAACCTCTCGCGGCATTGAAAGACAACGAATGACGAGAAAAACTCCAACATGCATTGTGCATAGAGAAACTTCGAGTAAGCGAAAACCTCCTGCATTTCCTCATCTAGTTGGAACGTTGCGGAGGTGGCTTAGTCGGGGATTCAACTGATCAGTTTATTAATTATTTGATACAGAGCGTGAATTATGGCGCATGCGTTAAAGTATTACAATTACTCTAAGTTCCCTGGCCGAGGGGTATTCCCTAGTCGGCCCAGTTCTTCGTCAAATCCGGATTCCACTTTAGGACCAACATTCAGTCAAGACGTTCCTTATCCCTGGGCCCCCGACCTGGAGCCGGCAGTATATCACAGGTTATTTGTCGAATAATGGTTATTTTTATTTTGGACTTCTTATAGTTCTCTTTTTTTCATTAAAATTTGAAGACAGCTCTCGTATCCTATGTTAGACCAAAATGGCGGTGAAATCTAAGAGCCACTTTAGCCATAAACTGTTCATCCGAACAAAACTGATATGATGAGGGTGTAACGCCAATTTGGCGTTCGTATTTGACACCTCATAGTTCTTATAAATACTAAGTTCTGTTAGCCACAATCCCTTCTTTTTTCATAACTTTCACGCACTACTACGTTATGAAGTCTACAACGTACAATTCCCAACCGTGCGGACGTTAATTTGAAATATCATGTATGACCAGCATCGGAGAATCTCCTCCCAAATTCATTAGTTTTTTTGCTAATGCATGTCGGAACCCTTACTAAAAGTATAACTGATGATGTTGGAATTAATCAATTACCTAAAGTGCTCCACTTGTCACTTATCGCTAATTATAACTAAAATTAGGTACTTGAAAAGGTGATTTGCATCAGTAATTAAATTAATTAAATTCTTTTTTTATCTGTCTGGATACTACAGCTGTCGACTGAGAAGATGTTGAGGAATTGGACCTTTTCAGCTACCTCCACTAATTATTTTCACTCGTTAATTATATTTAGAGCATCATATAGACTCATCTTCTTTGGCCATTTTAGCTTTAAGAGAAAAAGAAAACAAAATGCGGATATAAACACGACAAACCAACGCAGGCGTTTGTTATCTGGGAAAAGATTCCCTTTTCCATCGGGTCCTTTTGAGAGGACAACACGTATGGTTAAGTTACAAACAATCTCGTTCCTCCGTTTCGTCAAACAGTTTTTACGGGTCCCACTTAAGTTTTCGAGAGGGATGATGAGGTACCTACAGTTTTATTGCAACTCGAAATCTAATTTGCATAGTGCTGAGATGGCCAACGCACATTTGAGAGGCTAACAGACCAAGCCTTTTCCCGCCTTTACACCTGTTTTATTCGCGCATCGTGAGCCTCTGCTTTTGTGCTAGCAGATGGAGTTCAGTCGAACCTACTGTGGCTCCCTCATTACGAACACAAAGGGACGACTGATGTTTCATTTGTACTGATACTTCAGTTAAAGACTGTTTGAACGAAACAAATAGCGGAATTTCTGTAAGGCAAGGAGCGTTGGGAATTTAAGGATGATGCACGGCAAGACTCAGAAAGAAGTGCCTCAAATATTGAGGAGGTACTTCATCGTTGCTGGAGGTGTTCTTTATAGATTATAGAGCATCAACGATTCAACAAACGGAAACCGTTCTTTAATTTCGCAAAGAAAAGAATTCTATAACTCCGAAATTTTTTTTCACTCGCAAAGTTCTGTAATGCCTGCTTCATCAAGAGGATAAAAATAAAGAGAGCCGAGAGCAAAGAGAGCAGCTGCTTTATGACATTTTCCACGGCTCACGTGAAATATTTCTCGACTGAACTTTGTATTTTTCTGTAACATGATGTTACCGGTAGCCGTTAAGGGAGACATATATCAGGCGTCAGGGGCACACCGCTCTCTGACATGCGGTTGAACTGTGCCGAAGTTATGACAGCCATAGTGTATAGTTCTCATGCTTACGACACATCCGTTTTCCGCTCTACTTATAAGATTACATACGAATGTCTTATCTGCATTCCTTATATGATCCGAGCCTGCTATAGGCTGAAAGCCAAAGCTGTCCACCTAAGGAAGTGTACAATTTCTAGTGTTTTCCGGCCAGAAATTTGCTTAAGAAGTGATAACCCTTAAACCCAAAGACTCACTCCAAGACATCTATACGTCACGTAAATGAGCAAAAAAACGTGCTAAAAGAAATTCAATGTAAGTCATCCTCTGCAACAGGAAAATATATCTTCTGCTCGTTGGCTTCATCTTTCCTTGGCAGAATCTGAATTGTGAATATGACATCGACTACCACCCTATTCGTTTCTTTTCAAAACAAAAGTCAGCTCGCACGAAATCACTTGGTTTACAGATTAAACCTGAATATTAACACAATAACAGTAATAATAACATTAGCAATAATAAGTATGGAAAAGCGAAAAAAAAAAAAAACCGCGAAGCCTCGACATTTGGTGCTCGGGGAAAGAATCCTGAGAACTGGAAACATGAATTACTCCAAAAATCTGCTACTGAGAAAAAGAGGGAGGCGACACTGTCAGGTTCACCATCGATTAACGGCGCTATTCCCTACTCAGGTCAAGCACAGGATCAGCTAAATTTGTGTTTCGGTAAACATTCGGTGATTTGGGATTAGAAAACGATAAGTGTTCCTAGAATACTAGAGAAGTAGGTAAGGACTTTTGCAGCGATTAGCTACGCTTGCCACTCAGTAGCACGGTGAAGTATCGATTTACAGTCCACGCAATTTGTAAACTGAACTGTTTTCGTCATTAAAAAACCTGAATGTAAATTGGTGAAAACTCAGCTGAGAAACTGCCGGGGCTGGAGGCAGTCAATACATCCCGAGAGGAATTGTATAAAACCGTCTAATAAAATTAATATTCAAGTTAAGAAATCCTGAACTGATGTCGTCTTGTGGGAAATGGTAGAACTGACACGGAGTAGCACCACAGGAAAGTGAAGCTCAACAGATTTCAAGGGATTTTCATGGGAAATGCTGAAAATAAGTGAGCTTACCCAGTTGGATGCCAACACTTCAGCTTTAAAAATCTCTCTACGGGAAATTAATGAATTAAAATAGTTCGCGCAATTGAGAAAATTGCCTTTCAGGTATCTTGAATTTCTGTAGGGCATTAAGAAGACGGGTGAATGTTCGAGCAAGCTGGTGGGCCTGTTCTGTTTTCCTCGTACAAGCTAAGCAAGATGTAATCTAAATTACTCAGGCCACAAAAAAAAACCTACAGGCACTTTTAACCTCTCGTAAGCGGATAACTAACCCAAGCAGACAATCAGTCGTGCTACTACTGACACAATGCATTTTTAATTTCATCTTCCCGGCATAAGCAGACATCCCAAAGTGAATACTTGATTGGTCACACGGGTTTCTACTTACAGCCAGGAGTTCAGGACTGTGTGTCGTTTCACCGACAGTTGCTGTTCTATAAGTAATTTAAATTTCTGAGCGGAGGTCAAAGAAACAAGAAAGAAGCAACTCCCGCAACGAAAAGCGAACAACTGATCCACAGAGGTTAGTCATTTAAGATTAACAGTGCTGCCTTCTCAATTCCTAGAGGGCGCGTGCGGAGTGAAGCGTAAATTTTACGCTATAAAAAAAACTGTCCATAAGTCTTTTTCCATTAAAGTCAATGCAAAGGTGTTTACTTCCTCGCTGTCGATGGGAAATTCGCCAAAGGCGTGGATTGCACTTCAGAGACAAACAAGCCGTCTAAGTCAAAAGAGTGTGATTAGTAAGAAAACAATGAGACTTACTTTACCGTTTTCACATTGCTGGAATCTCTAAGATATCCCATTAGCCCTAACCAAGTGGAAAGATCACAAAAGACAAGAATTTGGGGTTACCATACTGGAATAATTGTGAAGGAGTGAGATGGCAAGTTGCTAGTGTGGTACATCGATTAAAAAACCCTGGAATAGTTCATCTAAAAACGGAAGAAATGAACTACCGTAATATCGTGATAATAATTTCGCGCCAACTCTTTGACGGAGACGCCCCGAGGCTATCGATAATCCCCATTTCAACAAAGCCATTTTATCACAAAAATAATCACAGGCATTTCTCCTTTCCCAACCGCAGCTCTGTTTTGTCTGAAAAAAAAAAAGAGAAGGAAAGAGAGAAAAAAAGGGGTTCAACGGTCATATTACGAGACAGCATGTTTCTTGTCAATTGTGAACCAATTTGACTTCTTCGGATCTGATTTAGTGCATGCGCCAAATCTGGCAAGTATGCATGCTTGGACCAGTGACAGAAATGTTATTTGTGGTATAAAGTAGCCCAGTAATAGAAAGTGATTTGGGTTCCAGCCAAAAGAAGTATTGACAGCTTGTATTGAGTCACCCTAGAAAACATTATCAAAGCAATTAAGGTATAGCTCCATCAGTTGCAACGGGTTCCATTTGAGTATCCGCCAATACTCATACTCTAACGGCTTAAATCTCCGAAGAACAATTTAAGTTACTCGGCTATTCCGCAGAAACAACAATTCACTAGTTCCTGCGGAAAGGCTTTCGATTTTGCCGAGAAATGTATCATGTCCGACTGCAATTTCCACGCTCTTTACTTGCGGTCAAATAATCTGAAGATGGGCATTGCATTCCCAACAGCACTTATCGCTCGAAAACAATAGATGTACTTTTCAAAACCAGAAGGTAAATAAACAGAGTTAATGACTCGTGCAGACGCCGCGCCTTGTTTCCTTCCTCCGTCCGAAACAACGTTGTTCGTCAGTCATGCGCAGAAGAGCAGGGCTTCGGAATCAAGAATGTCGCGGATCGGAAAGCGACGGAATATTACCTACCAACTGAAGAAACAATGCAAGCCAACTGGGTGCCGATCATTTTTATAACCTGTAACAAATCCGTTGCTCAGACGATGGGACCTCGAGTCGTCAGTCACTGCTAACCATTTGTGACTACTGAGTAATGAGAACGGTTGATAGCAACAAGATTCGGAGGCTAATCTACCGACCATGCATTCATATAGATACCCCTACGTTACAGAGATTCAGGATTTATTTTATTTATTTAGTTATTTATTCTATTTTTTTGCGGGGGGGGGGGGGGGAGAGGGGGTTAGTCCGAATCACTTAGGACTATGATGAGAGGCGTGGCCCTCTTGAATCTGTTTATAGTGAGAAGGAGCTTCTACTATTCAGTTTCGGAGGGGAGGGGAGGGTTGGTTACAAGCTCTTCACCAGATCTCTGAATCCTCATTTGGTAAGGTAATTTATTTATTTTCTCAGAAAGTCAGGAAAACAGCGTACCGACGCATATCACAATTTTAGTGTGGGTTAGCCCACACTATAGTCATCGACTTTTGTCGGTCCGTCCGTAATACATCACGTCCCTTGGGAGTAAGGAGACCAATCAGACAAAAAAAGATTACGTCATCCTTACAGTCGAATGTAGTCGAATCCTGTCCCCAAGTTCAAATTTTCTCCTTTTGGCATCGGTGTTAGAAGACTCTTGCGCGAAAATGGTCATTCATTCTCCTCAAGAGAGCAAAGCAAAGGGAGTCAAAATGCATCAACGCATCTACAACGAGGAAATATCTTTTCAAGGCTTGAATTCATAAGAAATTCCACGTGTACAGCAGCGTAATCGATCTAAGCATATGAAATTCAAGCTTATCAGGCGGTGAATTTGCGACTCATTTGTGCTCACTAGAATGTCAGGGACCATCACATCATCGTTTGGCTGATAAACATTTACTATCCTCGCTTTAAAATTTGTATCAAGCGTGGTATTTTTTGAAGGAAAACTTGTATTTATGGTTGAAAGGTACTGCACTAGTGGTTGCGTTTACTTCTAACTTGTGTGACGAATAAACCAAGCGGTGAGTAACTTTTTCCCTGTTTACCTTCATTTGACTTCAAGGTCGTCGCTCGCAAATAAATTTACCCTCTTTCAACTTTAAAAGGGCATGTTAAGATCGGCAATATGTTGAGGTATGTTGGAGAAAAAAAAAATATTTACGTGAGGTCAGCACAGTGTTCCCGGTAACACTTCACTGAACTTAGCTGTCAGTAAACAAACACTGCATAAGTTTTGGCTTCTTTTACATCATGATCTTGTCCTCCGAATATTCGTTTACAGATAATTATACATTCTGTTAGCCTCAAAAAGGCCTAGTTAATGTAGACTTCTAAAGAAAAAACAAGACGCTCTATGAGCGTTTACTCGCGATACTTTTGTGATGCAGAAGAAGGACGCACGCTTTCTGATTCTCGAAAACTATCCGGCTAATGGTTTGTTTTTGCGTTCGCACAAGGCCTTTTTGTTCACGTACGAGCAAACATACTTGATGATGCTTCAATTGATTCTGCGTTCGTTTATCGTAGAAGAAAACTGGGGTTCTTGTAATGACTGTGAAACGAGTCAGAAAGTAGTTGCTCCGTCGGACCAAGTTTCCGCCATCTTTGAACTCTGAGGTATGCCAGAATTTATCCTTGAACTTAATTCAGCCGCAAATCAATTTTTTGTTTTGTTGTTTTACTTTTTTCCAGTGAATTTTATAGGGGATCAGTAGGGGATCAGTAGGGGATCAGTGGGGATCAGTAAACAGGGGATCAGTGTTTTGTCGAAGCTCGAATTAAACGCCGCTGAAAATTTCCAAACGTTCATAATTTTCAAACGTGCCGCTTAGCGATAACCTCGTCACGTTCTTTATTAACTAACGCGAAACAAATTGTGATCTTCATTCAGCGCCTTCATGAACGGTTGTTCGGCAATTCAAATACTACACTTCTGTACTTCACAAATTAATGTGATCACTCTATATGTGGGTACTTGAGCCTGAGCATTAGCTATGCCATGCTGATGAGGCCAAACAAGGCCGAAACAGCTGTCCATGGCTGCTAATGCTTGAGCTCAATCTTTGCTTTGGTAGATTTAAGGGGTAATGCCCGCTACCTTGTGGCCTTTGTGCCCTTAGAGTGGCTTCAGCTTACTTGATCACATTAATTTGTGAAGTATCCTTGTCACTCCAGCCGCATCCCACAAGCTTTACGTTTTCATTGCTTGTTTTATTGATATGTGGGTACTTGAGCCTGAGCATTAGCTATGCCATGCTGATGAGGCCTAACAAGGCCGAAACAGCTGTCCATGGCTGCTAATGCTTGGGCTCAATCTTTGCTTTGGTAGATTTAAGGGGTAATGCCCGCTACCTTGTGGCCTTAGTGCCCTTAGAGTGGCTTCAGCTTACTTGATCACATTAATTTGTGAAGTATCCTTGTCACTCCAGCCACATCCCACAAGCTTTACGTTTTCACTACACTTCTGTAGCTTACCAAAGAGACCAAAATCACTATAAAAGTAGAAATATAAAGATGGGTTTAATACAGGGGTCTAGAAACGAGATTAACTGTTAAGATAGTTTTTCATAAATAAGGGTTTTTGGCCAAGCGTGAGGTCAAGATGTCGGGATATTGGCCAAGTTCTTTTTTTGCGTGGTTATGGACCGAGACGAAGTCGAGGTCCATAAACACGCAAAAAAAGAACGAGGCCAATATCCCGCAATCTTGACCAAACAAGCTTGGTCAATAAGGGATTTATTATATGACTCAAAGGACGCTATTAAAAGGCAGTAAAACGCGGGACGAACGGGCTATCCCGAGCGATCAAGATGGCTCCATCTTAACCTCGCGGGTAGCCAATCACAGCAGGAGAATTGATTCATCTTGACCGCTGAAAGAGCCAGTCATAACGCGAGTTATGAATTTTTACGTAACCAGACTTTTTGTCATATTAGAGTTAGTCCGCTCGACTGTGAAGAGTTCAGATTAAGCGTTTGTCGAGTTTACATTTCATGTTTAAAAAGATTCATTCATATTTTCAAATAGAACATGTCTAAAGCTTCAAACTGCAGTAAGATAAAGTTCGAACATCGCATTTAACGTCAGGAAAATACTTTTGAAACGTGGAATAATTTGCAAAAGTCTCCCGCTTGGCGGGAATCTTGTCAGGCGTTGGCCTTTCCTCAACGGTTGTTCGGAAAGAGAGGAGAGACCCAAATGATTTTATAACGACAAACATAACTCCACTTATGAATTTTTACGCATGCATAATTGTCTGTTTACATTTTGTCGGATAACTGCCGAAGATTTCACTTTACCTTGCTCTCCTTCGCATTTCCAGTAGCCTGCATTGCAGGAGTATTTTGTGAGGCGAGCGCATTCGTGTTTTTCTTTGATTTGTGAAACCGAGGAGTATTGGGGAGAGTAAAACTTAAGGACTCTGGGGATGGGTGTCGGGATGGGTATTAGGGTGAAAAAGTGTAGAGGGGTGGGGTTTTCTCTCCTAACGCCTCCACTCGACTCCTTCGACTCGTTCCAGCTCCTTGCGATTTAGTGCAATTCAACATAGCCCCGCTTACTCGAGAAATAACTCACGCGGCCACCGAAAACGCCTGCACTGCAGGCTACATTTCAGCGACAGCAAATGCTGGGCGAAGGCTGTATCGGTGGAATACAGACACCATTCCTTTAGCCGTTTTCATGTCTCATGGATTGCTTTATTTTTGTATATATTCTGCTATGCTGCTGGTTCCATTTCTGCTTATCCCTTTCACGATTATCTGAGCTTTCGTGGAAGCTGGCGGGGGAAAGAAGCCTTCAACCGGCGCCATAGCGTTTTCCTCCTCTCGGTCCTCTGGCCAACGGCATTAAAAACAACTCCAAAAATCCTGATTGCACGAAAATTGCTACGCAACAATAACTATGTACCATTAATCGATAATTCTGAGAAGATTTAGGGTAATATCGAACTCAACTGAGCACGATGCAAACGGATTTTTGAACGAATTTTCTTTCTTCTCGCATCTTTTGATTTCGCGACAGGATGAACAAAAATCAAAATTTTGAGCATCCGCAGAATCGGGATACTGTTCCATTAATTTAGAGGCAAACAACGAATATGGATGGCAATTTTCGGCGCCTTTTTGAAAATATCCCTGGCGTGACATTTCCGGTTATCCGCTTACCTTACGGCAAGGGGAACTTGTCTAAAATAATCTTGCAAGCGGTGGTACCTAAAAAAAGTTCATGCAGAGGAAATAAAATCCTGTAGACAAGTGGGCTTCAAAAAAAAAAAAAAAAATTCATGCATCAAAACGTTTTCACCCACCCCCTTCGGTTGTTTCTAATGGTCCATCCCTAACCTCTGATAACTTCTAGCATAAAGTAAGAAGTAGCAGCGACATTAAACCTTTCTCATTTCTAAACGGTAGCCCACACAAGTACCCTATGAGTACCTATTTTATTAGTTTCGTAGCTGGTCGATCGGAGTAAACAGCAAACATTTAAACATACAGACAATGTTGAACAATTAAAACAAAAAAAAAACCATAACGTTAACACGGTTCTGGTTATTACTGAATCATTCAAAACTACTTACGGAAGAACTCTACAAAGAAGAGAAGCAATATGGATGCTAAAGAAATCATTACACTATTGAATGAATGAATGAACTAAATGAAAGCCTTCCCTGTTATGCACGCGCTCCTGTGATCATTTACTCAAAAAATGCTAATAAGAATTAACCATAGATTCCTTACACAGGCTTTACTATTGAAACTGTCGGTGTAATTAATGTAAGCAAAAAAAAAAAAAAAAAAAACACACACACACACACACATGGCTGTTGTTTTCATCGAATCAGACGCACACCGAATCATGGGCTTTGACTGATCTCCTTTTTCACGCAGCGCTTGTCACACTTGTTTTTGTTTTGGTATAACACAGCAGTATAACACGGTGCTGTGATAAGCCAAATGAAACCACTTTGGTTTAAAGCCATATCTTAGAAAACCTGTGTTTGATGCGATGTTCCCTTACATATTGCCTCGGCTGATTAGTGACGGGTTAACGTCATTTATCATAATCGTGGATTGAATCGAACTGATTCGTTTGCATGATTTTCTCAGTTTTAAAAAAAATGCATCATACATCAACCAAATGCTTCGCTTCACTTGCGAAATTTTAATATGAAAAAAAAAAAAAAAATCGCTTTGAGGTTAAATGAAGAGCAATTTGCCAGAGACATTGTCATGAGGAAAATTAAGACAGCCTGATTACATTGTCACTCGCTAGTATCAAGACTACTTTCTCTGTACATCTGAAATCACATTTTAATTAACAATAAAAATATCTCGGGTCTTTGCAGAAAAAAAAATTACGACATGAAAAATAGAGAACTTAATTCCTGGCGTTCTGACAGTGCCTGGCAACCACAGCAACCATAGCAACAACAGCCACACCCACCACCATTGCCGAAGCAATTACGACGATCACAACCGAGGACACGACGACAGCATTGTCGGAAGTGTCAAGCTGGACGACTTTTTCGCACTTAGTGTTGTTACCAGCGGTGTCCACTGCTGTGATATTATGGGCTGCAAGTGTTTTGCTGGTCGGCTTTTCTTTGTCGTCTTCGTCGTCGTCAATGTAGTCAGTGATTTCACCGATTCCAGGCTCGCTGGGAACACGGACTGCACCGATTTCAGATTTGCTGTCAGCACTTTCTGATGAGGATTTATCCTTGGATTTTCCGCCTCGAGTGTTGGTTTTCTTCGACTTTGGAACATGCAGAGTGATTGTGTTGCCTTCGACGTGCGATGAGATCGAGTCCGATTCCTCGGTCTCGGTTCCCACGACAAGATACCGGCGACCATCGACTGTAATATTACCAATGAATTTATGAGCAAGGCTCTTCTTCTTTGGTTTGGACGGTTTTTGCTTGGCAACGATATGCTCTCTTCCTTTTCCGCTGATATGGTGTGGTGTGGGCAGAATCTTCTGGTCGCCTAATTTACCAAACACCGAAATGCCGTCAGGTAATCCAGTCAGACCCACGCCCATTCCCGAGCCTACATCTTTACTGGTCAGTGGTTTGCTAGTTGCTATTGGCCCTTGTTTATTCAAAGTGAAGTCCTTCACCTTGCTGCGCTCGTTGTGAGCTTCGTCGATGATGTCGAAAATCTTCGGAATCTCCCGCTGTCCACTGCCGCCGGCTGCGTATGCATTCGGTACCGAAGGCTCATCGATTATATCGAGAATTTCCGGCAGCGACTCGTGAACGTGTGAACCGGCGGGCTTGTGAGTAAGTTTCACTGGTTTCACGGGAGGAAGCATGGAGACCTCCTCCACGTGGCTCGAGGTGAGGTGCTTGGTGAAACCGTGATGTTGAATCACGTTTTGCACGTCATTTGGCACCAGGGATTCATGGGTCGGCCAAGCATGCACCACGGGCATTTTATCGGTGGGTCGCACTTTTAGCGGGTTGATGTATTTGGCAGGCTTGGCGACCATGTGTTCAACTTCCTTAACAGTGTCTGGGATGAGCTTGGTTTTGAGTGAAGGAGGCTTGGAAGTAGGAGCAAAACCGACAGCTTGATTCTGAAAGAAGCCTTTGAGGTACCCTGTGGGACGGAAAGGCTTCGGCCTCTGTGCTGAATAATCCAGCTTCTTTGAATCTGCAGACGCGATAGCCGGTGGTATGGATGGGGGAGGGGCGGCAGTGCTAATACTCGAGACTGTGGAAGCCATCGTTGCCGTGGTAACAACTGGAGCTGCTGTGGTTGGCGTGGAAGCCGTTGTCGCTATGGTTGCCGTTGTTGCTGCCACTTGCTGGTCAGCGGCATGATCCATATTATGATCCCGAAAATTAATGATGATATCTTCGACTTCGGAAGGCGAGCCGAGCGAGTTTCCATTTGCGTTATTACTAGTTACAAGTCCTTGATATCTCATAAACTGATCGATTTGGTTTTTGGTGGGGACACTGGGAGGTGCTTTGGGTGAATCATAATAAGAATCAGGATAGACGTAGTCGTTCATTGTCTGATCAAAGTCCGGTTTATCTCGCCATGGTGACCAGACTCCCCCATGCTGATCAGGGTTTGCACTTTCGTCCGCTTGAGGGTACAAAGCTGGCGCAGATTTTCGGTAGTAAAACTTCAGCCGATCGATCATGACTTTCAAAGTGCTGGGCATAAAGTCTGCCAGGTTATGATACTCGCACGGGTCCCATTTGATGTTGAACAAACAAGGTTTTTTCTCTGGGTTGCAAATCGGTGCTTTGGTGTACAAAAGTGGATGAGGATGTTTTACGGTACAGTCTACGGTAGCATCTTGAAGCAGGCTTGGCTTAGGGACCTGGTCTAACTCGTGCAAGCTTTCAGGCCTGGGATACCAGTCGCTGTAAAAACTACGGTTCTGGTGTACAATCATTTTGTAGTCTCCAATCCTAAGGGCTGCCCTTTTCTCTTTCAAAGAATCCAGCCCGTGCAGGATCTCGTACCGCGGGGACTGGGCATCATTGGAAATTGTATCCCATACATTGAAGCCGTCAATAGAGCCCAGGCTCCGGACATCTCCCCCGGCCAGCGCGTAGAAGGTTGGGAGCCAATCAGAGGCGTGTAATAACGCAGTTGAAACTCGACCTGAGAAGAAAAAAGAGAGTTATTGTGCCAGCCATGGCAGTTTGGTAAGCCTTAAGTTAAACCTAAATGAAGCGGCCCTGGGTAAAATGAACGGGAAACGTAAAGTAAGTCGAAACGGGCTTACCTCTCTTCTTCAAAAGCGGGCTGTGGACAAATCCGACCCCACGTACTCCTCCCTCCCACAAAGTATTTTTGGCACCTCTCAGTGGATAATTTGAGCCCGCACTAGCGTCCAATCCACCAGCGGCCCCTCCGTTGTCGGTGGTGAATATGATAATAGAGTTATCATAAATTCCTTTCTTCTTTAACGTTGTTACTATTTGACGAACTGACTCATCCAGAGCAGATACCATACCTAAAGAGAAAATAATAATTATTATCAATGTATATATTCTGTTTTGGGAATGAATTAAAAATCAAAGAGGACTGTGATGAGAAGCCACGTCCTGAGAATATCCAGGGAGTAAAGCTGACAAAAAAATACAGGAAAGGTCCGAGTGAGGGGTACTGATAATAATAATAATAATAATAATAATAATAATAATAATAATAATAATAATAATAATAATAATAATAATAATAATAATAATAATAATAATAATAATAATAATAAAACGGTGGATTGACCCTGGTCTTGGTAATCAAACTATTTTATTTTCTGTGCGCGTAATCGATCCGTGGTGATTTAGGAAGTAAAATGACTACTTAACAATGAGATTATGAGCTGAGGATTTCTATCGTGTGATAGCTGATGAGGGCGCAGCCCAGATCAGCTATCACGCATAGAAATCGAGAGCGAATAATCCAATTGTTTTAGTATAAATCTACTAGTCGTTCAAAACTTGACAAGTAAATTATCTAAATCCTCCTCGCACACTTCGAAAACGCGAAGAAGCGGCCGCCATTTTGTTGACAACCGCTACTCACTATCTATCACAGAATAGATAGCGAGTAGCGTAGCCAATCAGAGAACAGCATTCGTGATAGAACGCTAGTAGATTTATACTAAAATAAACGAGATCAATACTTTGCATAACAGCCAGAGGTTAAAAACATTTAAAACAACCCGAAATATAACCGGGACGTTTTTCCTCCATACCTGCGTAAGTCCTTCTCTTTTCATCTCCTATGTAACCAAACCTGTCAAGATATTTTTGAGGAGCCTGGAGCGGCTTATTGGCATTCCCAATATGCACCGCTTGCTGCGCAAAGTACAGGAACAAAGGTTTGGCGCCATCGTGGTCATTGATGACTTTATCAGCTTCACGAGTAAACAGCTCGGTGCCGTATGTGCCCGTTTCATTGTATACCACCTGACAAGGGCAATAACACGATAGCGTCAAGCAGTGAGCGGCATCTAACTTCTTCTTACAAGATTACTAAGGCCAGATTCAAACGTCGTGCTACTGCCGTGCTTAGCTGGCTTGACTGTCGCACGACTTGGTTTCAGACGTCGAATTTAATTCCGTAAAATAAAATCTGTTGCTTACTCTCGAACCCAGAAATGTCGGGTGCCGCAATCAAAACACTGACCAGCCGTTGTGCGAAGCAAATCCAAAATGTTAATTTTTGAATTGAGCTCGACACGGCAGTAGCACGAAGTAGTAGCACGACTTGGTTTCAAACGTCGTTCTTAAGTCGAATTTAATTCGATTAACTGAGTTCGACACGGCAGTAGCACGACGTTTGAAACGGGCCTAATCCATCAAGCATACAGCATGTGAGAATATGGTGAATGATTATTATAGATGAGTTGTCTTGATGTGTTAAGAAATTCTCCTCACTTGTAACACGAGAAATATACAGAGATAAGTGAGGAGAATATACGGATAAGGACGATAAACCGTAGACCCGTCTCACAACTCTTCATAATTTATTCTGTGGGACGAAGAGTAGGGGACGTAGTTGACGGTGTGGTGGTCTACCTCTCATCTGATGGTTGCGTTGGTAAATGTTCGGAGATATTAGCTGTATAAGCTTCTCTGAAATCCGAGGGTAAATAAAGGATATGTATGTGTGTACGTATGTGTATACATGTTAGTTTTGGGGCTGGGTTTAAGGTGGTACTTAAGGTGAATTGGAGTGAAATTTTAAGGAGTTTAAAGAAGGGATTAAAATGAACAAAAATGTTTTGAAACACCACCAGATAGCTGACACCCCACAAGGGCACTGAAGGTTGCTGGGGAACTGTTTTGGTGTCCATCTACTAATTTTCGACTTCAAATTCCAATTTTAAACCTTCATTAAATCTTCAATATTCCCACTATTTCCCTAAATTTAACAAATCCTTCTAGAAAAATCATCTCTTCCCAAATATGCCCAAAAATCACCAAAAAATTCACAAAATGTCCCACAATACAGCTTCGTGGGATGAGCATAAGGATTTTGGATTGCTTGAAACGCGAACGAGATATTAACATCAAATCCATGTCATGCGATGCAAAAACGGTGTTTAGGTTAAGTCCCGCCTTAAGAAAATAATCCTTTCATCACTAAGGGGTCATTGTTTACTTTGGAACTGACCGCTGTTGTGGACTATATTTCAACACTGGGCTTTGAAGTTTCTTTTAGGTCAATGCACACTTGGCACCACTTTCATCGTCTGTCGCAGAACCGTAACAAGTTGGTATTGAATTGACGAGCAAAAGTCTCAGGCGTTTTACGCAAATTTGAAATGTTGCGTTCGACCGGCGTAATAAACCCTTTTAAATACCAAATTACACCATAGTAAAAGTGTTGTCTCTTTAAATACTCACAGCCAGGTCTCTTCTCAGATCCAGTCCGTAACTTCCGTCATAGGCCACGTGACTAAAGTAATCCTGACCGGAAGTCCAAAAACCATAAAATGAGTCGAACCCCCTGTAGGTGGGGGTGAACTCCTTAGCGAAAAATCCCAGCTGCCACTGCGGAGAGAGAACATCAATTATATAGAAAACATGCTTTAATGCAATTATCAACCAAATTTGAATAGTCAATCATATTCACTACAATTTAAGATACTTTTAAAGATAGGTTTTCTTAATCTCGTCGTCTATCTTACGGACAAGGTATTTCTGTTAGCTAGGTAAACACCTACCTTTCCCACAGCATGGGTTGAATAACCTAACTGCTGCAAATATTGCGGCAAAAGGTTTTCCTGCAGTGGTACCCCAAACGGTTGTTTATTGTGGATGGTATCGTGTTGAAGCCCTAAGAGAAAAAATAGTGAAAGTCAATGTTTGATTTACTGGAAGAACCTGCGATTCACCTGGGAAGAGCACACCACTGCTACAAGTTCTTAAGTCCCTTGTCTTTTAACGCTTCGGTTACCTGTGTGCCATAGGGTACCCACAAGATCAAGTGATCACCTAACCGGTGTGAAAGGTAGAAAACTGTTACAAGTAGGCCTGTCAAGGCCCAGCGTTCTCTTTGGTTAAATCGAACGGGAGTGAGTGTATAGGCCCACAAAAGTTTCCCGAAGAGTAGAAATTGGACACGCAATGCTGAATGTTTGCATGGAGGTTCATCGATCCTCCAGCGCGAAAATTTCTCTTCTTGTTCGAGCAACCCCTGGAGAAAGAGATAATGTTTGTTGTGGATTTTTCTTTAGCTCCCATTATTGACTTTATTACCTAAATTTAGCGCGTATTTTCCTGTCATGAAAGCCGCTCTCGAAGGTGAGTCCATCGGCGACACGTAATAATTATTCAGAATAACTCCTGAATTCGCCAAACCATCCAGAGTTGGCGTGGGGATCTGGGGAGAACCGTGAAAACTGACATCATCCCAACCCTAGAAACATAAAGGAAAGGATCTTGAACAAATAACTTTGATAAACAAGACACAAAAGTATATGGCGGAAAAAATATGATACACAAATGATATGCTTTGAGGCCGTATGTGAAAAAAAAATCCTTTACCAAAATAACGAAGCCATCATTATCTAAAGTTTTCTAGTCAATTTTCATACATAAAAGTAAATCATAAGGGAAAAAAAGAAACATTGCTCACCAAGTCATCAGCTACGATCATAATAATGTTGGGTTTCTGTGCATATTGGGTATTCTGTGCACTACCCCAGTATATTGAAGAAAACAGAACAAGTATTCTCAGGACCATTAAACTAGGATGGCGTATAAAGGAAGCCATGTAATCTGCAAGCAAAAAGGTAAAATAAAATTATTGAGATGTTCCCTTTTTTAAATGTACTTCGTGACAAAACAGCGAGCAGGATCGGTTGCTGGAATAACTTGGTTTATCAACAGCGATTAATTCGCCACTTAAATCATTTCGGCTCGTTGACCAACTTGAACGTGTCATGATTTCACTGAAAATCACAAAGATTCCACATTTTGGTAGTCAGCTTTTGTGTTATAAAAGTATCTCTACGGCTGATTCACTTTTAAATCGCAATCAGGTAGCCTTTTTTTTTTTCAATGCTTTTTTGAAAACAAATTCAACGTAGCACGAAAACTAAGGCTGCTTCCTTTTTTAAGGTTTCTTACCATGGTATCCGATGCAGTCAACCGAAATAAAGGATTGAAAATCTGCCGTACTTACTCCAATCCTCAACAGGCTATAAACCCATTTTGAATATCGTGTTCTGAGGCAGTTGAAGGGTCTCTCGGCTCTCAGTGAAGAGTTTTTCGTTAAAGCTGTGTTCAAGAAACAAATCTCCAGCTGATCACCAGCTTGTCATGAGAGCAAGACCCGCAAAGGAGTGATAAGGGGAAATAGTTACCTCCAATGACTTTGGGGTCATCCGTGGCAGGTACCATGACGGAAATATGTGAACAACGATCAACAGCTCAACAGCTGTGAGAATTGTGCGAAACACTTGAAAGCAAAAATGAAAATTCACTCTTTCTTGTTTTATGTTTGGTCTTTGTCGTGTGGGATGAAGTTCATTTAAACACACTGTGTTTACCCTAAAATCTCTATAAATTTTAATCTTTTGTAATTTGGTTTAGGATGATCCAAATTTTTTGCTCTAATTACGCCAGGGTAACACCTCTTTATAATTCAAAACAGTGTTAAAAGCCTTGAAGTTATTATTCATCATGTTATTATTCATCATGTTTTCTGTTTGACTTTAACTAAGAGACAAAATGAATGAACAGTGTATTTCATGCATGAACATTCAGTTTAACTTTTATCCCTAAAACGTGTTTATCCTGGTTCAAATGATTTAAAACAAATAACTTGAAAGGAAAGAAATGCTTGTTAGAGTCCATCGATAAAAGAAGTTGTTGAAACGTCCTTGTGAGATATGACCAGATAGTTATTATTTGCAGTGATTTTAGCGCAAGTCTTTTTTGAAGAAGGAATTTGTTAAAAATAACCGATTTGTACCGCTACGTTTTTAAGTCAAAGCCAGACGAAGCTGAAGAAAGGATCACACTACTACACATGCAGGCACTCAGTTTAAACTCAGTGAAATTTACGAACAACAATTAATTTGATAAGATGGCCTTCTTTTTCTCGGAGTGAGACTAGATGTGGACTTTTAAAAAGGTTGTTTTCTTTCAGTTCAGAGTACAAAGACACTCTCTTTTTCAGCCCTTGAGAACCTTGAATACTTCCCTCCTTTCTTCAAATTGTGAGTCTTATACTTTCTATCCAACTTTATTTAATAAACCGAAATAGCCTGAAATAAAGATCTCAATAACATCTTCCACTGTTGAAAAAAATGCTGCTATCTTCTCAGTAATTTTAACTTCCTAACCCTCCATTCTCGTCAAGTCTTTTGTGATTTTCGATAGTTTCGTTTATTAGTTATTTATAAGCTGTCTTTGTTTCAGTTTTCGCTCGATTACGGCTTTAAAATCACCGTATTTGACTTGATAATTTTCAGCCTTGCAACCTCACAAAATAACACAATTCAATCTTATACTACAAATTTCTCCAACCTAAAACCACAGCAAATCTATGGAGATGTAGAATAAATCTTGTTTCTAGACAAATCCCAGTTCATGTCCTCACTATATCTAAACGACGTACACCATTATATCTGAACTTGCGGTACAGTAATTTTACATTTACTGAACTAAAATTACGTACAAGCGGTCGATAATCAACTTATCAGCTCTTTGCGTCATAACAGACCATAAACTGTCGTATCTTACCTTGTGAAGGAATTCCTATATTTCTTTATCCTTTGGTCCCCACAAAACTTCGAAACGTCAAACAAACATTATCCATTCCTTGAGAAAGAGGCACAAATATTCTAGAGACGGTCAACACACCATCTTCTTGAGGAAAAAACTATTATTATAGCTGCGTTCGAAAAGAAACGAACGACCAAATCTCTGCTCGTTTAAGTTTACAAATGCCAACGAGCCAGTTTTCCTAATTTGGCTTGAGATCAACAGGTTGTACCAGCAAGTACAAACATACACGCTAAATTATTGAAGGCGCGAAAATACGAGGAGAATTCCATTTGAATTCGCCACTGAAGCGTGGAAACAACGGGATCAAATGTGTACGAAACGTAGCCTTTGATTAACGATAAGGGCGGTTAAAATTAATACTTAGTTTTTCTGAGAACAAAGACGAAGTCATAAAGAGGTATCAGGCTTGAAACCAATGCAGTGCCGCCCGCGAAAAATTACACTTTTCAGTCATCGGATGGTTCGTATGAAAGACTGCAGTTTAGAGACCCCGACGTTTGTTAAGCGACTCAAATCAAATCAAATAACTTTATTTATACGCGGTGTTCTCGTCAACTACACTTGGTCATGACTACTTCTAAAATACTACAGTTACAAAATTCAAACTGCGTTCTAAAATACTTCTAAAATACTAGTTATAAAATTCAAAGCCGGCCTAACTATCTAAAACTACAATAACTTAGGTAAACTGCTTTACATAAGAGCCGTGTTTAATTAAGAAATTACATTAAAGAAGCTGCTGCAGCCGGCTTGGAAATATTCTAGAGATTCTGTCTGCCGCAAGTGAGTTGGTAAACTGTTCCACAACACCGCACGACATGTTACCATGATTTAAGCATGTCAGCACATTAGATTGCCAGGGGGGGGGGGGGGGGGGGTGGGGGGGGGGGGGGGGGGGGGGTAGCGAAGACCTGTAAAAGAAACTATGGCAGTATGCAGAAAAGGTTGCAGGGAAACAGCAGTATGCTATAACGCACCAAAACCCCAAGCGGCTGAGGGAAGCTTAAAGCGGTTTCATCCTGAGCTGTGCTGCATTATCCATTCATATGCTAAACAGTGAGCTAGAACAGGCGTACGACCACCGACTGCAATTCCAATGTGTTGGGTTCAAATACCTTCGGATCGATGGCGTTATCCCGGGAAACGTTCCGTTCAACTTGTCCCCGGCGGAACAAAATTCCCACCCGACTCGCACCGCGGACACATTTCACACGTTTTATTTCTTGGGGAAATGTAGAACCCGCGTGTTCTTCACATCGCGACGATAACAGTCATACAAAGAAAGTGCACTCAATGCCACACAACTTAAAGGAGCTACGTCACAGTCTTTGGATTTTGAAAAGTTTAGCCTCAATTTTTCAAAAAGGTCATTTGCAATCCGTTTCGATCTTCTCCATCCTTCACCATCCTCGCCATATTTACATTTATGCTCATCTCTTTGGTGTTTATCTTCCCTGGCAAATTGTTATTTCACTTTTTCCCATTACTTAAATGAAATTTTTTTTTTGATAGCTGAGTTAATCTTTTGTCTCACGATTGAGTCACGAAGATGTGACGCGACGTTTCGACCGCTATACTACTGGTCTTCATCAGGCGATGGTGTCGACTGGCTGCGTGTGAGTATAAAGCACCGTGGCTGGTGGTGATTGGTGCGTTTCGATCCTCGCTTAGGCTGTTGTTCCCTCAGCGGTCCGCTTTGGTACTGATCGGCTGTTGTCGTTTGATCGTGGGCATCCACGCTTCAGGAATTTCAATTCCACTGTCTCTGTTGATGTTGTTAGGGTGAAGTCTTATGTGAATAGCCTCTTTAACCCTACGGGTGTACCAATGTGGGTCTCGCCAATAATTTAACTTCGTCCAGACGGATAATGTTCCGTCGCGTGCTATGTTCTGAAACGGCGGAGGATTGGGTTCGAGCAAGCCGTATGTCTCTATCGTGTCCTTAATCCGTTCGGTTCCTAATCCGTTCGAACTCCTACTGGTGCGTATCCCACCGGTACGACATTTTCGACCGACATAGTGTAATCGAATACAGTGAACTCACTCAATCATTGAGTGAGTTCCTTGGTCACGTTGATGTGAACAAAGCGGACACCTTCACCTGGCCCCGGCGAAATTGCTCCATATTGTACTCTCTGTAAGAAAACTCCCTCTAAGGCGGACACTATAAAGAACTGGTCACGAAAGTATCCGCCTTAGAGAGAGTTTCACTGTACAGAGGCAGCGGAGGAAACAGGGACAAAACCTGCCGCTACATACCGGTGTTATTTGAACTAACATCCCCGGCCTAATTGCTGGCAGCTCAGAGAGAAAGACTACTAAGAAAAACCGATTCGAGTTGATTCAGGAGAGATTTTTAGCTCTCCCCCCCTCCCCCTCCCCCCCCCTCAGCCGGGATCAGTTTTTTTTCCACAAGCTGACCCGGCGCCTGGAGGCCAAGCTGGTCTTTTCACTTTAACAAACTCCGTTTCGTCATTTTGCCGTACATTTGGTCGGTGTTTAAAAAATAGAGCTTTACGCCCAAATTCAGCAAAAAAACTTCAATTTGCTGCTAACAATACTGACAGAAAGAGAATCGTTTCTTGAAAATTAAAAATAAACGGCTTTTGCCTAAATGTGAAAATTCAACAGAGCTGGACATTTACGCTCGCCGCCGTAAGCCTGTCATATATCCACCTCTTACTTTTCTCACGTTCGATATATGTGGTAATAGGGATGGATTAACACTGGATCAGTTTCTGCTGCATAACAAATGCAACACACCACAGAAAAGTGCTGCGCAGTATCTTTAATCTATATGAACTACTCACTATTTTAAGGTCCACAGACTCAAAAGTCAAGAACTGACGTATCTAGATGAAACCGAATTACCAACAAACAGAGGATGAAAGGGTATATGGACTGTCCTTCCCGTTTCCAATACAATCAACCGACAATGAACGTACTGATGTGCTTACTACAAGCCTTCAGTTGTTATAAACCTATTTCGTCTACACAGTCCATTGCGGTTGTTCGTCTGCTGATGAAAATTTGTTCCTAAACGTTGCGTCCCAGGTAAATCCTCTCCCCGGCTTTCAGTTTAAATAGGCGGGAAATACACAACCTTGCTGTCCTTTTTCGAACGAGATATGGGGACATAAACGTTGTCCTGGCGACTTGAAGGTTCGGCCGGTGTTAAACTCGGCAATGAAAGACGAGCGCGAGTCCGTTTGAAGTCTTCAATTCTCTGTTTAATCGCCAAAGCCTCGCTCAACCGTCTTCGAAACTGTTTATTTGTAACACCGGACAAAACGGAATGAGCGTAACGCTCCAGCGCGGGGTATTCTTGGCAGGCGGTTCGTTGCACATCGAGAAGGCGGCGAAATTCCTGCTCGAATTCACGATGTAGCGTGTCAAGATTTTCTCGAGGCTGGAGTCAAGAGTTGAGTTCATAGCTTTAGCGTAGCGAATGGCATTTGCTACCTTTTTATGAGGGCTGGAAGACAAGATGCACTCCTCTCGTTTCATTCGTTCATCCATTACCTCGGAAAGAGCTTCGTATTCCATTATTTTATCTTGATTCTGAAGCGCCAGCGCATGTAAAGGCGATTCAAAATTCATCTCTTTTACATTCATCTTGAAGCCTAGTAGGTCTAATTGGAGCAAACTGAAGAAACTTGGCGCCTTTCATGTATAATTACACCGGCAATTCAGCTTTTAAAAATAAAATTGTGCTTGAGATATGTATCCAGTATTCGTGAGCTATTCCATGGCCATTTCGTCGTCTGTCTCGTGTGATGACTTAAGCGCTTTTCTTTTCTTCGCTCAGGAAGCAATTAACACCGCAAAGCTCGAGAGAGACAGCAAAATTTGATAACGTTTAACTTCCTTTTATTACCCACAGAGATATGACTTACAATTTATATTGCAACCTTTCCAAACGAACCATTTGCATATAAACGCAAGGTGTGTAAATTAACCTGCTGCCAAAACCTGCCACTAAAATATGTTTTAATTTTGTTATGAAAATCCGCGGCCGTATACTAATATAGAACGAAACTTTTAATAACTTCCCTTTCCGAGATACATACCCAGGACCTTTTCAATAATCTCTCAACAAGTTATCATCTTTTTTAGTGCGATTGTTCACGGTGTTCGTTCTCAATGCGATAATTTCCATGGAAATCCCTCTAATGACCTCCATTGTAATTAACCTTCAGTATTGATCTACCGAAGGTGTAATAACGAAGAAATTGAAAGAAATCAAGTAAAGAAGGAAAGAATTAAAGTCGTAAATGTCAACTTTGTCTCAAAAATAAAGAGCGCAGCAAAGAAATAATTGAATGCCAGTTTTATTCAATAGGGTCTCGATATTGTAAACAATGCCAAAAGAAAACAGCGTCTCCCGTTACTAAATTCGATTACAACGTGGTCTTGCTGTTTAAATAATATTTTCATATATTTTTTACCATCTGCGGATATTGCTCTGATGTACAACACATATACCACAAAAGTAACTTTCAAATAAATGTCGAGAAAAAATTGTAAAATATCTGTTCACGACTTTCCCAGTAGCTCGGTGTTAAGAACACCGAGCGACCGAGCGACCGAGCGACCGAGCAACCGACGACCGACGACCAAGCCACCGATCGACGTGTGGCCGAGAGGGGTATGGTTTCGCGCTTTCACCTTTTTCCTTTTCACCGCCCTTGTCAGATGTTACATGTTACAGATCTTCATTACGAGCAGTCGTTTGTTTCTCTCTCCTTTACCTTTATCACCAGCTGTTATCGTCAGTGGCTCGAGCCCAAAGCGGGTTGTCGGAAGCACGATACTGAACCGCCATTTCGCAATTTAACAGTTTCTCGCCAATGATTTTATTGCCCTTATCAAAAATTGACAACCCTCTACTTAACTGTACAACTTTCGAGGGCCATTGCCTGCAAAAGATTTGCGACCCAAGCCACTCCACAAAGCTCCAGAGTCACTAGAGCTGGTTTCAGTTCCTTTAATTCATTTACATTTATTAACTTCAGGTATTTTTAGTTTTAACCTCGGTGTTTAGTTTTTCTCAGATCTCCCAGTACATACACAGTAACTGGAGCACCAAATCAAAATAGTTCGAAGCTCAGTTCATGTTATGTTTTCTTAATCCCCTTTGCGTAGCATCTTCCGCGGGAATTTTCAATGTCTGGCACTTCCAGAGTCTTGGCGGAAGTTGTCACTTCTTCAGACTCAACAGCTGAAAAGTTTAATCGCCAAGTTCGAGGGTTGAAATCGCAAGCAATCCCACAAGCCTTTGTGTCAAGCACCAAGCTTTCCCACAAGCCTCTGCGGAGTCCACGTTTCCCACAATTCCAAGAGAGTGGCCTCGTGCTTGCTCTTAGATCATTTAAGAGTTGAGCGATGGGCCGTTCCTATCATAGCGCTCCACTGTCAGTTTCTCTAGGTTTGGCTGCGGGATCTAAGCCATGTAACTTCATCCGTGTAGCGATATCACACAGGTAATCCAAGCATTCGCACCTGGAGACACCAAGAATTTTACCTTCCATCAAAACCCATTTGCTCCGCAGTCCTTGTTTAAAATGATCGAAACAACTCACTGCAAATACTTAGAGTATGAGCTGCAAACTGCAGTGATTATGGGCGAAATGTCCATCTTTTGTGCGAAGAGGATATTGAGTTAGAGAGCAGTATACTTTATAACGATGTTACTGACCAGCAGTAAACGAGGAACTAAGTTAAACTTTTTGTCTCAATCTTAAGCACGCGCAGCATACGTAGTAGGTTCAACGTTGCACTGGCCACTCAACCCATAATCGTAGCAAAGCGTGAGAGTTGCTGACAGATTTTAGTATTGTGTACTCACATGGTTTTAGCTTTCTGCCAGGTTTTCCCCCAAACGTACACACCATGACGACGAACTAAGACTGCACAGGAGTCTGGGTATTCTTCCATGGCTTTTGCCATGCTTTCCTTAATAGAGACATAAAGACAAATTTAGTTTCTCGTGCCTGTACACAGTAGCATGTCCCTGCAGCAAGTTCTTTGTTCAGCTACCTTCCACTCCTTGCATTCTCCAGTGGCCCCTGCAGACATTAACTCTCTGTTTAATCTTCTAGAGGAACAAAAACTGAACAGTCTGGCATACTAACAATCTAATTTAGCTCACCTTTAAGTCTCTTTCTTCTGGTGTATTTTCAATAATGGGTATCACAAGTTCCTCATCGTATCTAACAAAAAACACAGGGACTTATCTCAGTACAGCAAAATCTGTAAATTCTACATTTTCGAGAATATAAAATCAAACAATGTTGTATAGTCTTAGTGTCTACATAAGTAATTTAACAAGGACTAAACATTATTCCCTCATAAATAATTTTGGCAGGACAAGTCTCCCGCATGAAATAACAGAAAAATCGCCAACCAAACAAGGCGTTGGTGGGACATGCCACAAGTCTCTGTGGAACAAACTTATCCCTTGGGTGCAGTTTTGTAAGTGAAGACACAGTGAAGTAGTGTTTTGCATCTACACTGAACGACTTTCACTCAGATTTCTATCAATATATCTAAGGGTCAGTGTTGGAAGGTAGGTCACTGTATGCCTTTTCACACAGGGACTTATCTCAGTACAGCAAAAATCTGTAAATTCTACATTTTCGAGAATATAAAATCAAACAATGTTGTATAGTCTTAGTGTCTACATAAGTAATTTAACAAGGACTAAACATTATTCCCTCATAAATAATTTGGCAGGACAAGTCTCCCGCGCATGAAATAACAGAAAAATCGCCAACCAAACAAGGCGTTGGTGTGGACATGCCACAAGTCTCTGTGGGAACAAACTTATCCCTTGGGTGCAGTTTTGTAAGTGAAGACACAGTGAAGTAGTGTTTTGCATCTACACTGAACGACTTTCACTCAGATTTCTATCAATATCTAAGGGTCAGTGGTTGGAAGGTAGGTCACTGTATGCCTTTCATTTTGTTTCCTTTGATAAAAAAAAACTTTACTTCACTTTGTCTCGCTATACCCAGGTGTATAAATGGATACCAGGACATAAATCCCATCTGGGGGTGGGGTGGGGGTGCAAAATGTGCCGGTAGTTGGCAATTTTGCTGCCTACAGCGGAGTATTTGATGCCTAACTCGACACTTAGCATAGTTAATAGAAATACTTGTTTAATACTTTGCTTTTCCTGCTCAAATTACTGGTGGCAAATGGCGACTGCAATAAAAGCCTTTGAAAAGCTGTCAAAATGGAACAGACTTTACCCCTAAAGCACCCAGCTGGAACCATTTGAAGCAGTTTTTTTCAAAATGTTTGGGGTTGAATGTCCCCCGAACCCTCTGGAAGGCCCTTTCTGTCTTCTACTCCTTTTATCCTGGCTACTGAAGCTAAACTGCTCCAAACAAGTTTGACAGGTCTGTCTTTGGATCAAAGTGCCTCACAGTCAACAAAATAGCTGTTGTGGTTCAAATTTCGTTCAAAAATTTCAAACCAGTTTCAATTTTATTTTCCATCACCGTTTACTTACTACCATAAACATGACAAAGCAAAAAAAACCAAAGCAAAAAAAATATAAACATACAGTATTAAAGCCAGGCCAGGGGAACAGATATATCAATAAAAACGACCCTTACTTGGCAAATCTCACCTGTAATTGATACCTGTTGTGCCTTTCTTCATTCCCTTGATCATCTCTTGATGCGTGATGTGGAATTCCTTGCCAGGATACAGCAGGGTGACCATGACACAGTGTTTGGAGTGTGTGTGAATCACAGCTCCTGCTCCTAAAGCCAGAATTAAAAACTTATTTGTAGATTTACCATCAACTCTCTCAAAGGCAAACAACCTGGTAACAAAAATATCTGTATACTATGGAGAGGTGTTTGCCTCGTAAGGAGCGTAGTTACAGAAAAATATCAAACACAGCTAGAGAGACCTCCAAACGCCGACTATGCTAAGAGAGGTATCCACCTATAACCTGTGGTAAGTCTGCAAAGAATCCAAAGAGAATACCAGTCAAGTGGCTGATTGATGAAAATCAGTCGTTTTGTTCAACATCTTACTTCTATGTGGCGCTTAATTCATGACATGGCAAACCATCCTAAGCAATACTGACACACACTCCACAAAACATGGGCGGAAATTAAAAAGCCAAACGTTTTAAAGGAAAGTGTTGAGCTGAAATGGAAATTCCAGAGAATCCAAGCAAAACAAAGGGAGGGATATAGATAACTGTTGGGACTACAGGTCAAAGCAGTTTGTTGCAAGTTACCAATTTTCAAGTTACATGGTTCTACATAGCTCTGAAAGGCAATGCTGTTACCTCTCATTGTGTAAGCATTCATAAACAGTGGAGTGCATTGACTTTTCTTGAGCTTCTTTCTGGCGCAATAAGAAAGGAAAGAAAAAAGTAAATAAGAGTATTGTAAGTTTGACTACATGCAAAAGAATACTACTTGTCACTGATTTATAACTGCTACCTCTAATACAAATTTTATTGTTGAGTTTACTTACGCTGGTGGAGGAGAGCAGAGTTCGTTTTCTTCCATATCACACACAAATAGGTCTTCAGGCTGAAAAAATAATCAACAGGAAGTGATGTACCACCATTTTGGCAAAGCTAAGATCAAAAAAGGCATTCATATACAGTTGTAGAGTTAATATTAGTCCAATATTAAATAGATAACTTTTGGCTCCCCACCGAAAATAAATACCCACCTTAATTCTCTCCTTTTGTACCCCAGAGGGTGCAACAAAAATTTCATTTCTATGAAACAAACAAACAAAATCAAAACAAAAAAAAAAGTCTGACTATGAGTAATGTTCCCTTTTATTACTTAAATCTAAAAAGTTTTGCAGATTTAAATTTTTTGCTGTGCCATGTCTTGAAACCTTCTTTAGAAGACCAGCTTTACCAGTGATTGAAGAATCAACAGCACATAATTTAGGATCATGAGCTCGTCAAGAGCTTAACATAACCTATACACAACTTACAGCAAGAGTATGATCAAATTTGTGTACAAAACCAAGCTAAAACCATCAAACCTTGTTGTAACAACTTATCCTAAAAGTCATTCAACTTGCATGGCCACTTGTTTTCAGAGTAGACATCTTAGGCTTTAAAGCAAATAAACGTGCTGTTCTTGCATAGCAAGATGAATGCATTGTAATGAGGTTTCAGTCAAAAACATACATTAGTATGCTATTTGGCCTACAGAATTGTAAATGCATAAAAAATGATATATATGAATTCTTGCAAAACTAGAGCAGCAAAACCAAACAAGTATCCCCATCCCCACTTAAAAGGTAAAGGTAAAGGTAAAGAAACTTTATTGAAACACAGTTACAATTTAAAGCTGCAAGCTTTGGGGCTGTGTGGGAGAAATGTTGGTTTTTTGAGGAAAGGGGAAAACCGGAGTACCTGGAGAAAAAACCTCTCGGAGCAGAGTAGAGAACCAACAAACTCAGCCCACTTATGACGCCGAGTCCAGGAATCGAACCTGGGACACATTGGTGGAAGGCAACTGCTCTCACCACTGCACCAACCCTGCTCCCTAAATTTTTTATCCTTTTTACCCCATGTTTCACCTTATATTCACATCAAGTTGTTATGTGATACTGACCCATACTTGATGCTGATCCCCCCTCCTGTGCCTGTAACCCAATCCAGGTGATAAAACTGCCGACATAGCTCAGGTATAAGATTTCTTGGATGCTTGGAATCCTAGCAAAACAAAAATAATAATAATAATGCTGCGCAAAATCCCAGGCAACAACAACCTACATGAAATCCAGAAAACAGCACTTTTGGGAACAGCACACATTCTGAGAAAGGTCCTCTCAATCAAGTAAATCGAACAAACACTCCTCTAGTGCCTTAGAATCATGGTTTGGTTCTGGCCCTAGTAGGCAAATGTAGACAAACTGAAGTAAAATATAATTTGATTATGATTATGATTATCATCATCATTATCACTTGTTAAACCATCTTCTAGGCTGTCAAAGATGGTCCAGCAAATTAAGGTAAAAGCAATGAAGAGACTTGTTTTTCCCCCTATCCCCACAGCACGGGGCACATTTTGGTCCCGTACCCCTTCTACAGTTTATGTGAGAACTGAAATCACTATACATTGTTCGTATTAAAGAAGTGGAATGGATAAAGCCATTCACTAGATATTGAAAGCAATCCTGTAGAATAGAAAAATGGGCGTCACAAGATCGATTTCACTCCAACTCGCTGGTGATTTTCTTGGTTTTTGAGTCGAAAAAGAAAACAATAAGCTTATCTTTGGCTCATTCCAAACCGAAATTTATGTATTATATTATCATTTGATACTTTTTCCCCTTACTTTTCATTGGCCCAGAGCCTACCATGTGACCTACAAATAACTCCCTACAAATAATGGTCTGCTCAGGCGCAGAACCGTCCAACTGCGATTTTGCTGCAAATAATATTCTCAAATGAAGAATGATCCTCGCAGTTGTGAACGCAATTTATGCAATTGCGAAAAGAAGCCTGAAAAAAAATTCAGGACTTCAACGGGTTTGAACCCCTGAACCTACCATGTGACCTACAAATAACTCCCTACAAATAATAAATAATAATGGGGTTTGAACCCGTGACCTCGCGGTTACTGGTGCGATGCTCTAACCAACTGAGCTATGAAGCCATTGACATTGGGAACAGGTCAATTGTAGGTTCATACGATTCCCGTGAAAGAAATGTGTGAATGATATATAAAATGAATCATATATCTGCGGAAATGAAATCAAATGAAGAATGATCCTCGCAGTTGTGAACACAATTTATGCAATTGCGAAAAGAAGCCTGAAAAAAAAAATTCAGGACTTCAACGGGGTTTGAATCCGTGACTTCGCGATTACCGGTGCGATGCTCTAACCAACTGAGCTATGAAGCCACTGACATTGGGAGCAGGTCAATTGTAGGTTCATATGATTCCGTGAAAGAAATGAGTGTGAATGACATATGAAATGAATCATATATGAACTGCGGAAATGAAATCAAATGAAGAATGATCCTCGCAGTTGTGAACGCAATTTATGCAATTGCGAAAAGAAGCCTGAAAAAAAATTCAGGACTTCAACGGGGTTTGAACCCGTGACCTCGCGATTACCGGTGCGATGCTCTAACCATCTGAGCTATGAAGCCACTGACGTTGGGAGCAGGTCAATTGTATCATTCACAAATAATATTCTGCTCTTGCGTAGTTGTGTGCACTCGTCAAGTTCTTCATATTAAGAGAAAAATGGCAGATCTTTTCACGCATCCCCAAATAATTATGAAAAACAAGCTCGGTGAACGGATGATAAAACTATTATTGAACTCGGTTTTCGCAAAATACCGTGATTTGCCAGTGTCTCGCAGATCAATTATTTGCCTCAACCTTCGGCTTCGGCAAATAATTGAACTGCTCGCCACCGACAAATCACGGTATTTAGCTCAACCTCGTCCAATAGTTGTTTATTATTTGGTATCCACGTGGCGATACGAATGATAATCCTCAATAACTGATATAAAATACAGAAAGTGTAATATATTTCATTTGAATTCAATTTAAACTGCTGATTTTTAGACCTCAAAGTAATGAAACATCAGGACGAAGGTAACTTACCTTGGGGTACTCAGCTGAATGCTCAGCTGATTGTGATGATGCTGCCATTACAGTGTGATCTTCTCGCCCCAGGACTTTAGCACTTCACGGTCGGTGTTGATCGGACGGCAAGGGAAATTTACTGTACCGTATTCAAAGTAGGAAAATAGACCTGTCCCGATTGTGCTTGTAAAATGCTGAAAAGTTGTTCACTGGAATACCAAAACGTGGCTAAGAAAATTTTGTCGCAACCAAAATTGCTTGAGATTTTCATAAAAACGTAAATTAAAAGCTCTATTTTTCGCCTTTCTCAATAATTATTTAACGAAACAAAACATATGGTTTATTTGAAGTCATGTTGAACGACATGAATAAACCTAACTCTACCGCGATTGATCTTCTACGCACCTAAACACTGTCATATTACGCAGCTCCTTCCAGCTACGTATCGAGTTTAAAATCCTTTCGATCACCTTTAAAGTACTCCAGGGCTTAGCTCCTAAATATCTCACTATTAAATTTAATTTCTGTCTTACCGTCATCCCATTATGATTTACGGCGAAATAACAATGGAATTCTTCTGAGCACCCCAAAGCGTCTCACAAAACTTACCATGGTCGATCGATCCTTCATGGCGGCAGCGCTACGGCTTTGGAACAGTCTTCCTGTAAGCATTAGATCTGCTTGCACCACAAATGATTTTAAACAGAAACTTGAGAGATTTTATTCAGCAAGGTATTTTGTTGGTAAAATTAGTTTACATTTAGATTTGTTAGTTTTATTTAGTTTGTCTGAAATTACTTTTCTTATAGCCAATTGTAAACAGTCTCTTATTTTTGTATTCTACTGTAATGTCTGTAATGTTATCATTTAAAGAAAATGTGCAATGTAAATATTAATTATTATTATTATTATTATTTTATTTTTATTTTTATTTTTATTTTTATTTTTATTTTTATTATTATTATTATTATTATTATTATTATTATTATCATTACCGATTATCCGTTATAATATTAGACAAGGATTGCAATAGGCCTGCGAAATGTTATCAAGTGACATGTTGTTATTTGTTCAATACGTTGATAAACTTTCAATAATTTCACGGTCATAAACAGGACATAAATTGAACATTTCTATGAAATTGTTCATTTTTCGTGCTTACTACTGTATGTGCCGAAGACCTACATTTTGCTAAAACGTTGTCCAGTTCAGCCGGGGGAAAGGCAAAACTTGCTTGAGGTTGCTAGAGATGTAAAAAGTTGCTCCAAACGCCAAAAGTTGCTCAAACGTTGCCAAGCAGAATCGGGACAGGCCTAAATAGGGCACGGTTGACTTCGACTGGTGTTCTCAATCTGTTGTGGGCTAGAAAAACTGTTCATGCAATGTTCAAAATGCAGAAATATGCAGGGGTTCGGTGACGGTGGGGCGGGGTCCGTCACCATGGCCATATTTGGTCAGGGCTTTTAACTAGGTTCATGTGAGAAACACTCTGCATACTGCTACGATGTGAAAGATGACAAGGACGACGAGGGCGACGACGATGATAACGATAAACAAGGTAGCAGTAATGTCTCAAAAATCGCCCGTAAAGCGTGCCTCATTGGCATACAAGAACAAATGACTTGCTATTAAGTGAAATCACTTATTGCTTTATTGGGTAAACTTAACTTAAGTTACTTGAAAAATTACAAACATGGCCAATACAAAACATATCATTACAACAATGTTCCCTTTAAGAGAACTGTTAAGGTCCGTATATAAAAATATACTACATTTATCTCTTCTAAAGAGAAATGTTACACTGCTTAATTCCTTTATTGGTACATGTCACATCCTATATAATAAATAGTTAATTTTATTCCAGTATTCCAGGTTTCTTTTTACATGTTTTTAGTACAAATATAAAAGGAAAACAAACGGTTTAAATTCAAAATTTTGGCTTCTCAAAATTGTCTAAGCAAAAATTTTCATTTTTTCCTTTGGAATCCAATCCGTCTGAGTGTTATCGTGTTCGATGTTCATTTTTTCCTTCTGATCGCCGAAACTTTCGAAACTCGTCATTTTTGCAATTATGTAATCCAGATATTATTTCACTGATCGCCAAAATTGTTTGTTTTCCTTTCTTTGCCTGATATATTAACACAAAACGCCGCAAAGAAGCTCAACTTCTCCAAACTATGAAATCTTATAAATATTCTTAAATACTGATAATTACAAGTTATCAATAAAGCTTATTGGTGAAAATAAATACCCTGCGTTCCAGACACAGCAAGTTTTTACAGATAAAACCATCTTATGTTATTACGCCTTACATGAGCAAGATCGTGGAAGAGCTATTTTAATGTGCTCGTAAGGGGGGTCATCTGCAACCACTACGAAATCGGAGGGTTCACATGCCCTCGAGTAGTATTTGTCGAACGTAGCCCCACACTTGTTATGGGCCGAAGTCGCATGACAGACAGCAAAGCTAAATGTCTTATTACTTCGAAATGTATGCTTAGCGTAACCCTTCAGACAGCTTGGTTCAGCATTTCTTCTTTGCCTTATGGCGGTTGCTTCTGTGGCTCCGATTGCTTCACTGCCCGCGTCATGACTGGAAGTCTTCTGACTTGCTGAAGTCGCTTCTTCTGAAACTGTGACAAGGCTCTCGCTTTGTGCATCATTTTCTTCAGTTTTCTCATGTAAGATCAATTCCTCGAGTACCTGGTCAATGTCATCCCAAGGAGCTGGTTCTGGTGTGATCACTCGACTAGTTCCCAGGCCGAAAACGGCGGCAAGGATAAAAACAACCTACAATGACAATACAATGGTTAAAGCTGGTTAATCCCACAATTTATAAGACTCAGTATACCCAGCATTGATGTACAAATAATTGCTCCCTACAATAGCAATATACAGAAAACGAGAGGAGTGAGCAGAAGTAAAAATCAATTATTTGTGACATTTTGGTTGTAAAAACTCAGACTGAGAAAATGTAACACAAGGAGTGACGAGAATAAACAACTAATTTGAAAGCTCAATGAAACAACAAGCAAGAAATGTTTCTTTTTCAGCTCAGCTACCAGCCTTTGGCTATTTAAAGTGGAGAACTATAAAGATTTTCCCAGTTAATCCACCTCTGCTTAGGGTCACATGCATAAAACTCGCCTTCAAGATTTCCATGGTGGTTTTCTTCGTTTCTTTGTAATGTTATAACAATCTACACAGTTGAAGATTTGCTGGTTGGTCTTCTCAAGCAGAGAATTCGACGATTTCATGCTGAAGCAGCGAACTGAAGTCCTTTTAAAGTGTTTAAAGATCCTAAATTTAGTTCATTTAACAAGAAGGGGAAAAATATATTTTATTCTCGATTACTTCATCTTTTATATTCGTAAGCTCCCGTTTCATCTTCTTACACTTCTTTTACGTCATATTTTCCATCGATAAAATAGAATTCCTTGGATCCTGATCGTTTTAGTAATGTTGAAGCTTACCGCTGATACCCGCAACTTCCTTGTAAATTAATACTGAGATCACATGGCAACGATACACACCGGCAGGATGATACCAGTAAAATTATTACAAAACTCAGTTTGTCCTCATGTTACAAGGTTTTACTTCAAACCCAATGTTGTCACAAATCACTCAAGGTTTTTTCAGAAAATACTTTGGAAATCACAAAATAACCTATTAATTTTTATTTTATTTGAAAAAATCTCTCTCTGAAGCAGCTACGTTTTTAAATAATATCTCTTCCTGCTTCCGTCGGCGTTGTACACTCACGGAATAGGCGTAGTTTAATTACAGTCGGACTTTGTATTTTCCTATTTGATTATTAATTTACGCAACACTCTTAGAATTCTGCGAATCCTAACTAAAATTCTGTTTAATTGGAATATTACTTTGACATTTTTTAATGCCTAGTCCGGCCCGTTCAAGGAAGGAAGACGAATGCCACTCCCTAAGACCTATATGTTCCATACTTTTAATTAAGCAGTAGCCACATTTGCGAGCTCGTGCTCGTAAGTCCAAAATTCTAACGCCATGAGTGAGATAACAAGCACGTCTTAATTACTTTCAAAGTCTTTAATAAAATACTCTATTTGTCTGTTGAATACGTAGGTTATGAGAAAATCTCTATCACCTTTCGGATCCGCTGAAGAAATTTCGTGCTCCAGAACATGGAAAGAAAATCGTGTTTGGGGTTGCGAGTCTAACAATTTTAGTTTGAGTAATTTTAAGAATTAGCTTATTTACTATCAGAAAGCGTAGAAAAATATAGTTCGAGTGAAAAATCTAAACTTCCTGTCAAGTATCACGACACATGAAAACTAAAAATGATATGGTAGGTCAAGCATTCGCCGATTAAGCGATAAACGACACTCATATCCGGATATATCACACCCGCCTAAAGGAATATTGATTACTGAACGGATATAAAAGCTGATCATCTTTACACGACACCTTGTTCAAAAACATCTTAACTACAGAAAAAAGGCCAGTCATAATTCAATTTTATTCTCCTTTGCGATCTAGGTCTTCGGGATTATTATTTACGTTTCTACCACGTGCACAAACGAGCGACGAGGATTTCTAGGTTCGAGAAGGTATCGTATGTATTCATGACAACACGTTCTTTACAAAAATCTGAATAACCGCCTGTAATTTTCGATATAGACTCAAATCTTAATTTCATTTCCTTTTTATCCTTGGAACGAGCTTAAAACTGAACGAAAGTCTTAAGGGGGCATTATACCTGGATGTTGATGAAATAAGAAGTGATTTGATGAAGAAATTAAAAAGGGAAAATAAGGCATACACAAACACTCAGACAGTCCATTACAACACGGGTGCATGTCAGGTTGAGAACGAACTGTTTGGTGTTTGTCCATCCAGTAATTTTTAACCTCCAAATTTAATTATTAATCACCTTAAAATCTTCATTTTTCTCACCATCCCTTTCAATCCCTCTCCCCTCCCACCTTCTCTTCTTCCTCACAAACACTGTAAAAATCACCCAAAATTCCGAGATATTTATCAGGGCACCCAACGAGCCAAATCAACCAAAAGCTGTAGACAGGGATTTTTAAGCACGTTATGGTGTTTGGGGTCTGTTTTAAGTGATGTTTTCATAAGCTAGAAGAAGTTCATCTGTTCGGATTCCCTAGCTGAAATTTTAATTGCCCGAAAATGTGAGGGAACAAAATCTTTCTTTGAGAAAATGCAAGCTGAAATGAGCTTTCCACGAACTTTCTAGGGAACTATTTTCTTTCCGAAAATGCTAGCTAACGTTTTTGACTGTCAAAAACAGCAATTACGACCTCTCCGCAAACCTTAGGGGCTATGATTTCCCAATTGCGAATCTTTTAGGCCACGTTTTAGTTACGAAAATCTGAGTGCACTCTTTAATCGACGCCGAAAACCCAAGGCGAATTACCGTCCACCGAACAGATATCTACCGAATTTTGTCGTTGGGTGCCCCTGATTTATGGGGTTATGTGCTACAAAACTATGATGGGTTTTTTGGACGGCATGAAATCTCGAGAAGATTATAAGGTTTAAAGGTAAAAAAGTGACAAAAATGTAGCATTCAGGTATATTGCCCCCTTAATTCACTAATCCAAATTGAAATTTTACACTGGGATGCGTGACATTTCGTGACTTTCCGGAAGTGGCCTCGCCCTGAGCAGTGGAGACATCTCGCCTTCCGTGCTCTCTCTGATTCCTAAAAACAAACTCGGAACGTCCGTGTTCACATCTGTAACACCTCACAGCTACGTAATATATTGCCCTCAGTTGATGGTAATGTCACTTAAATTAAGTCTTTGGCATCTAAAGAAATACAACGGCTTCACGGAAGACCCCAGAATCCTGATAGAAATAAAACGGGAACTGTCGAGCTCTTAGAGTATGTAATGCACATTGCAGAGGTTGGCTATCTTCCTTTTAAAGCTCATCCAGCGAGAAAACTCTACCAAAGTTTAAACTGGATCTTAAGGAGGCTCGATACAGTTTTTTTGGCCTTGGGGTGTGCATGTTGAAATCAAAAGTTTCCTACAGAAGACAAGTTTCGATTTCCTTGACACTACAGCAGATCTTTACGATGTATGATCAAAGTATATTTTCTCATTGGTTTCCAAGCAACAGATGTTACCATAGCGACATTTTCGCGTGGTAGGTCATTTTGAAAAAGGTCAGTTATCTCGAAATCCAGTCAGACAATTCATAACGAAAGTTCAATCTGAGTGTAAACTACTCAAGTTCCACAACTGATTGTCGTTTTACAGGAGGATCGCGCTTTACGGTGATATTTTGAGGTGCTAAAATTAGAACTGTGTGAAGTATATTTTTTTGCTTCCGTCACAGATCACAATCACAATATAGCATACTAAGTTTATCTCCCGAGATATCGGTTCCTAAAGTTGTGTGGATGAAAACTCGGACACAGAATTGCAGAATTTTCCGTCTCCGAATTGAAGATCTAATGAGTCCGCTGATGTATTAAAAATGTGCAAGAAGGTCATACTTCTAGATATTTCAATCACACATACACACAATGTATTGAATAAATTCAGAACATAATATTCGGAAATATTCCGTGCATCGTCGGAATCGCTCGTTACTCAAAAATAAATACATACTTAATTAGATTAAAGTGCTACTATGACGAAATTCTCATCTTTCCTATCTAAGTCATTTTAAAATATAAACAAGAAGTCTGTACCGGAAGAACAATGCTGTTTACTGTTTTCAAATATGTCTTTTTGTTCCAGAGATATTCAAGTTTTCAAACTATGCAAATTAGCCAAGTGATGACGTCATAATCTCAAACGAATTTTGATCAAATATGTTGAAATAAAGATATCTCAGCCAATTTGTGTCAGAAATTCTTGATTCTTTGCAGTAAAATTCTTGTAGATGTGCACCACTATATGAGCTTAATTACCAGTTTTGTTACCATGGCCCAGACCTCCCTATATTAAGGGCTTTGCTGGCGGCCACCTTTGGTGTTCTATTTTAATATTTGGCAATGGTGCCTCATCTGAATAATCCAGCAAGTATATAAATATGTTAGGCCTAGTTCGTGGCCTTGTTAGATCTTTTTCGAGCTGAAAACCGCTAAAATTGGGAGGACGGGAAAAGAGTGAGTTGCCATGGAAACGGAATATTTCATAGCTGTAGGTGTGTTCCCTGTAGAACTATTAGCCTACCAAGTTTCAATGGTCTCTGCTGGAAATTGACCGAGGTACCTCTATTTGTATACTTGATGTTATATTGAGTTGAGTCTATGACGTAATCAATCAGTCATCTCATTTGCATATTTTACACATTTTTCAAACTTAAATATCTCCGGAACCAATGCAAATATTTGCAAACGGTACACGGCGTTTTTAATCTTCTTGGAATTCTATGTGATAAACCTAACAATTCAAAATGTAAAAATTTGATCATAGTGATCATAGTGTCCTGTTAAGTGTCCTGCGTGGTCCTTAAAATATTGCGTTGGGTTCCAGACCCAAACTCCCCTCCTCGCTTGATCTGGACGCTGAGTGTCCCGTTCCATAACTTTCTGTTATTTACGAAACGTGCCTTTTTTTACAACTGTTAAAAATACTACCGATTCAATACGTCATTTTGCACCGGCGAAAACGCGAATTTAACCACCGTTGGAAGTTGCAAGCTCCAGAGCGCATTTGAGCGGTACGTATTTCAGAACTCGTCCTTTTTGTTTTTACGACAAATTAACTTACGGATCGATGTTTCACGTTGGCTAAAAATCCCCCTCCGTTTTTAAATGCAAATGTATACTAGCTGATAAGGCCTAAAATTGAAAGTACGCTGAAAACCATATCTTCCGCTCACTAAACGTGCTTCAGTGGGGAAGGAATCGAAAGTACAGTATCACGAAGCAAGTAATGTCATACAGAAACATTTGTTTACCTTATAGAGTTGCAATTAGTTCTTTGCGATGAATGATTTTTTGGTAGTTTCTTCCTGCTTTGAATGACACGACGATTTAAATATAGCAAAGTTGAACTTATTGCCATGGTGACTTGTGCCTTGGACCGGTTTCTTGTAATTGTAATGTTTTTTTTTTGCTTAATAAAATCCATTTATTTTAGGAATATCCGCGGCTTCGTAATAACTGACAAGAAGACACGGTGAGAACGGCGAGAGTAAATGCTATCTACATACTGAAGAAAAGGATGAAATAACGGTACGATCTACTGCGAGTACAAAAAGTATAAAACATTTTACACTGGAAATTTTGAAACCTATTCTTAAGGATTGAAATTCGTTCTTTTCAGTGTAAACACACTGTAAGTTATGGGTAAGGAGCCCGCCGCTTTTTTTAGCCCTAACCTGCCACCCCCAACTGCCACCCCTTGAGAGGAAAGGGTTAGAATCTCCTCCTACTACCTTTCCGTTTATTTCACTTCCTCAAAAGTACTTTTAAGTTTAAAAAATAGTACGGAGTTAAAACGTCCGTTTACGAGTAAAGGCGAACTTTACTTGCGAAATGACTTAATGCAGGGGTCTGTGTGTTTTTAGAGTATATCTTCACACCGCATGTGGTGTATTGAATTGTGTTTCATTTTCCTGCGTCATTGGATTCGAAAAGCGCAGATTTTCCGTTGCCTGTTGCTGCTTTTGCATTTAAATCAGCAAATCTCCTTTTCGAGGTAGTTTGGGAAGTTTTACGGAAACCGGCTTGGATGAAGTCTTTACTGGTATAGCTCTATAGTTTCCTTTGGACGGAATTTGGGCACACCTTATCAAAATCCTCATGCGTTTTCAAATGGAAATGGTTGCGTGTTGACTAAATAGGAAATTAAAGCTCGTTGAAAAGCACCTGCCCCACCCAAAAAATGCGGTTGAAAGAAGGATGAATCGAAAGCGCTGCTGTTGTCACTGGAACTGTTTTCTGAACCGGAACTCGAGTACACGTCATAACCCATGATACCTTTGGGTCATACGCCATGTGCTCGAAAGGAGTCAGACATGTTTAGTTTGAAGTTCTTTGAATATTTCTTTGAATATTATTTCCATCGAACGAAAATATGGACTATGTCGCCTTTGATTAACTTCTACCCAGACTCGTCGACATATGTAAGTTTTGTAGAATTTTCGCGCTCGTGTTTTGAAACCTATTTTTGACAGTTTTCCTGAGATTAACTTGTATCTGTTGCAGCGAATCTACAACAACAACTACGTATACTGAGATCGAAATAAAGGCAGAAACCAGTAGAACCTGTGTACGTGAAACTGTTGTCGAATCTCGATTTACACGGAGCCGGGATTGAGAAATTTGCAGGAGTGACGACATATGTCTATCGTATAGAGTTACAAAAGTTTCTTTTCGGTGAGGGGATTGAGTTAAAGATTTATTTTCGTACAGTTTGGTTTCTGTTTGAGACGACGTACAAGGCCTCAAATAAAGTATGCTGACGATGCAATTTAATCTGAAACTGTTCTTCTAAGGTCCAACACGAATCAATTACCGTGTTTATACAACTTTCCCCTACTGCCTTGTTCTTGTCAGTGTTTCTATTTCTTGTCCCTATTAATATGTTTTTAGCATTCAAATAGTTAAACTTCGTGAATTTTGGTCAGCAAGCCTAAGGCTGTATCTCTAAGTTTAGAGCTTTGAAATTGGATGAAGATGAATCCCGCAGGCGTGTTGAAAAACTGCAGTTGGACTCATGCAATGGGACTCAGCAATAACGAACCCTGCAGTGGGACGCCTGGACCACACGAAAGATTCAATCTTTCCTGCTGAGGAAAGATTATCCGGCTTAGGTTTCTTTCCCTTTTATTTTCTTCATCGATCTCTGATTTTTTTTTATATTTCCCCATTTGCTTAATTTCATCGCCTCTCTGGCTCGAAGAAAACTTCTCTACAGCTAGCTACAAATTTATCAACAATAATTCAGGGGCACCCAGCGAGCCAAATCAACCAAAAGCTGTAGAAAGGCATTTTTAAGTACCTTATGGTGTTTGAAGTCTGTTTAAAGTGATGTTTTCGTTAGCTAGAAGAATTTGATCTATTCCGATTCCCTAGCTGAAATTGTAATTGCCCGAAAATGATCTTCCTTTGAGAAAATGTAGCTGAAATGACCTTTCCACTAAGCTTTAATGAGAACTATTTTCTTTTCTAAAATGCTAGCTGACGTTTTTGACTGCCAAAACAGCAATTAAGACCTTTCCGAAACCTCATGTGCTATGATTTCCCCAATGCGAATCTTTTAGGTCATGTTTCAGTTTAGTACGAGAATCCGAGTGCACTCTTTAATCCACGCTGAAAGCTTAAGGCGAACTACCCTCCACCGAACAAATATCCTCCGAAACTTGTCGTTGGGTGCCCCTGAATAATTATTTGTCCACCCTGAAAGCCTAGAAAGATGCGCACAAATTGCACTGTTGAAGCAGTGCGGGATATATTCCAAAAATTCGATCACGATGAATTAATAAATTTAATATTATAAAATAAGATATGTTCTCACATCAAGATCCTTGCAGCGAATATCCAGTTTTAGTGCTATCTCAGTCTTCACTGGTTCCGCGTCGAAACGACCGTAAAAGTGTAGTCTCCCCGAGGCTCCACCCGTTGTAATGAACGAGCAATTCTGGGGACGAATGTGATCACTGAACGTGGCGCACCTGTGGTACAACCACGAATCACAGCTGACCAAACACAGCCGCGTAAATAAACAACGCAAAAAAATCCACATCCTATTCCTTAACAAATTAACACCGACAGTGACTGAACATTACAACATGTGGAGATCGACAAGTTCGTTTTATCTGTTCGCTTTCCTCGCTTCGTTGATCGAGCTTTCTTTGGCGCATTCCCAACACAGCTTCGACCACCGTGCCCACAGCAGTCACGAGGATCATATAGCATTTCTTGGAGAAGAACTCGCCAAGGATTTTGAAAAACTCACCCCTCAAGAGTCCAGGAGACGGCTCAGGTACTAAATATTTTATCTATTAAGAACTATAGAATCCTCTGAGTTTTGCGTGAAATATGTTGAGAAAAATCAACAGCCGGCTACAGCGTGGCAGAAAGGTACTGCGAAGTTGCAGTCATTTGATAAATACAGATTCACTAAGGAAAATTTAAAAGGTTGGAATTCTTTGAAGTTTGCGCTGAAAGAAAAGCAGCGACCAAAGAGTAGAACTTCAATAGAACTATAGAACTTCGATGTATAAAATTTGGTCAATTAATTTCTTCAAAAGTCTTCCGTATTACGTCGTACAAAATCATGGATCACGCCGAAAACTCGTCGGATTTTTAGTTGAAAAGGACGGAAGACTAAACAAAAGCGACTTCTTGGAAGGCCATTTATTTCTTCCAAACACGAAACAATAAGATGTGGTTTTCTTCGCATGAAGAGTTATAAACTCAATCAAAGTACAATGTTTCAGGGTTTTTTCAAATGTCTTTAATATTCCATTATATGGTTATTTAAGTTCGACGGAATAATGAAATGCTATTATGAATGATATAACGTTAGCAAATAAACAGCCAGGCAAATATTTAGACAAATCAATGCGTCTTTCAAAGTTCGTTCGCTCGCAGTACAGTGACTACGTCGTCACCAGAATCGAACCCACAATACATCACCAGTGATAGATGATTGCAGGTCGTGTGCTAGTTGGTTGATGTGTGGCAGGTAACGATTATAATATACGAAAGTAACGCTTGTGAGTGTTGGTCGATATGAGCGATTTTCATGAGAGAATTGTTTGGCATTACCAACTGAATTGAAAAGATATATTGTCGGTCAACGACACCGGGGAATGGCGAGCAGACGTTTCCATTGCTAACTCTTTTGTCAGAGCGCTCTAAGGAAGTGTGAATTCGATTGGCTCTGGCTCCGAAAGGTGGTGAATTTACTGTATCAGCTCATCTGATAAAGCAGGCATTTGTTTCCACTCACAAACCAACAAAACATTGCAGTTTCTTCGGAAAGTAACCACCAGATGGATTTTCGTTTAACGTCCAAATTATTAAATAAAATTAAAAAACGGCTCTTTGCTTGACTTTGCTACTGAGGACGGCTTTTGGTTGGTTTGATATCTTGAAAGAGAAACCAGTTCTACAAATGAATCGATATTTCTTCTTGGTTAATGTAATAATTTTGTTCTATAGTAGGGTGTTTTAAGCAAGGAAACAAACGAAGCTTTGTTTGATCTTTTTAACCACGGTTTGATGAAACAAACCTTAAACCCGAAACCATCTCTTAAGCTCAGTAGGATAAAAAACCCGACTCTATTAGTATTTGTGAGTATGTTGCTGCAGTTGCACAGAATATTACCTTAAATCAATTTGCCATTCAGGTAAAAAAAAAAACTATTCCATGTTGTCACTATTTACTTGCCCAGAATGTTGGTACCGCGCATTGACATCAACAAGGATGGCTTCGTGGAGGAGGCCGAGCTGGAGATCTGGATCAGACACAAGTTGCAGAAGTGGACAGTACACGAGGATGTGGACGCCATATTCAGAGATAAAGACATGAATGGTAACGACAAGGTCTCGTGGAAGGAGTACATGACCAGAACATTTCGATTCACAGAGGAAGGTTTGTAAGGAAACTAAAGCTGACAGATCTCGGTTAAGGCGGGAGTTAACCTATGATCATTTTTTGGCCGCTTAACATGGATTTCACGTTGATATCTGACATATCTCGTTCGCGTTTCAAGCAATCAAAAATCCCTTTGTTCATCTAACAAAGCTATGTTGTGGGATATTTTGTGAATTTTTTGGTGATTTTTTGGTATATTTGGGAAGAGATAATTCTTACTTCATTACAATCCCAATTCACCTTTACCCCCACCTTAAGTGTCAGTTCTGGAGGGGCCCGTTTCTCGAAAGTCCCGAAAACGTTTCGGGCCCGAAAAGCAATTTGTAAAACTGCAACTCCGTTTATCCTAAAAGCTGGTAATTTAGTATGTTTTCAATGTGAGAAAGAGCAGCGTTATATAGTTTCGGGGCTTCCGAGAAACGCACGCCAGGTATGTACAGGTCCTGCAAGTTATTTATAGGCCCCGTCGTCGCATGGGCGAAAGACTTGAAACAACGTCATCATATGTTCAGTGAAAACTGTAGTCCTTATCAAGGTTGTGAGAACATCACAAATA